>OZ026620.1:6728601-7093601 GCA_964020975.1 Hermodice carunculata
TCTTAATGTATTAAGTGGTGTATATATTGTCTTCTATGTATTTTGATGACTACGGATCTATATGTAACCATGAGCCCTTTAGGGCAAAAAAAGGTCAATAAAATTGAAATTGTAGGAGCTCCATGTGACGACGTTGTGGTTTTAGGCCCATCCACCACCATCTTATTAGCACAAATAATTGACTGCACAGATGAATACACAATATTTTATGGCAGATTTGGCCCTATGTGGGTCATTGAACCCATAGATGTTCCAGGTCCACCCCCTTTGCCTACCCACGTGGAAAATGTGTGCAAGCAGTTTGTGGTCTTTTCTTGGTTTAAACATATTTTATTAAAGCAATTAGGAAACAGGGCGGTGCCCTATATCAATCCTTCTTGCACACATAAGAGAGAAATTAGAGAAGACGATTGACAACACTTAGGACTGATGCAAAGAAAAACGCCACAGTAACAATGACAGATAGGGTGGCAAGCCACACGACTGGAAGAATAACACAGCACGATACGTGTTCACAGATAGAGAGAGGGTGGTTGGAGTTGGTCCTCTAATTATGTAACCATGTACTTGCATATAACATTAAATAAATATCAAATATAATCAGGTGTCAAATCTAGCTGTTTTGATAATATATGTATGAACAGCTTTGAAAATGTCTTCATTTTCTTTGAAAGTACAGTTTTTAGACCCAAATAAAAGTGTTTTGACAGTGAAAGATGCGAGAGGCAAGACAGAATTTTGAAGTTCGTCACGATGAATTCTATATTTCATACACTCACAAAAATAATGAAACGCGTCCTCGTTCGCCGTGCCACAGGCACACCCCGGAGAGTCCACAACACCGTTATTGAACAAATCTGACCGAAGTATACTACATTTCATTCGCAAGCGTGCGTGAAGGACTGTCACTCTCCTCTCCCCCAAATAATACAATTTATTACATTTCTTTGTGTTCTTATTGAGCCTGGATTTGAACTCATCAACCTTTTCAGAATTTCGTACATGAATAGGTAGACTGTTCCAAAGTTTGACTGTGGATGGGAAGAAGGATACATCAAAGAGATTGGTTCGAGTGCGTACTGAAGAAAAATTCCGATTTGATCGTACTTCATAGCAATTTCTATCATGAACATAGTTCGGGAGTAGATTTTGTAAATAAAAAGGAGCCAATCCATGCACAATTTTGTAGAATAAAATCAATTTACTTTTGGTTCGACGTTCCGATAATTTTTCTAAACCTGCCTCTTCATAAATTAGTTGGTGATTGGTACCTCTAGTTCCACCTGTTATAACTCGTGCTGCTGCTAGCTGCACATTCTCTAATCGTTCAGATTCCGATGATGTACATCCATCCCAGACAGCAGATCCATATTCAAGAATTGGGCGAATGAAAGAGAGATACAAGATTTCTAGGGATTTTCTACTGAGACGCATTTGTAAATGTTTCAAAATATTAACTATTTTCATACCTTGATTAATAATTTCGTTTATGTGACTGGACCATGTCAGATCTGATCGTAAAATGAGTCCAAGATGTTTGTGTTCAGTTTCGTTTTGCAAAGTTTGATCCATGAATACAAGATTAGGGTGTGTTCTAGGTATTCTCTTTCTCGAAATGATCATAGATTTTGTCTTTGAAGGATTGAATACAACCAGCCACTGTTCAGCCCAAGTCTCGATTTCCTGCAGATCAGAGTTAAGAGAAGCCGCTGCTGCAGCAGGCTCATTTACAGTTATAAATAAAGTGGTATCATCTGCAAATAATCGTATGGGTGATCGTACTACATTTACAATATCGTTTATGAAAATTAAAAACAATAAAGGACCCAAAACAGAGCCCTGGGGGACACCTGCCTCGACTCGGCCCCAAGAAGAAGTGCCACCCTGGATAACAACTCTTTGAAGACGGTTACTTAGGTAGTCGTTAAACCACATTAATAATGGCCCAGTGATCCCAGCCTTTTCCAATTTATGTAACAGCCCAGGATGATACACTCTGTCAAAAGCTTTAGAGATGTCGCAGAATACTATTCTGACCTCTTTTTGCAAATCAACAGCTTGACAAAGATGATTATATAAGAATAACAATTGGTTGACAGTATTGTCACCAGGTGTGAAACCGGACTGACAGTCGGAAATCGCCTGTTTGTCACGGAAGAAGTTAAAAACATGTTTGAAAATGATTCGTTCAAAGACTTTGGAAACACAGCTTAAAAGGGAGATAGGTCTGTAATTGCTACAGTCATTGGGGGATCCTTTTTTCAAAATCGGAACAACGTTGGCCTTTTTCCACTCACTGGGAAAGGATCTTTTTGACAGTGAGTTGTTGAAAATTCTAGTAAGCGGCTCGGAAATTGCAGGAGCAGCTTCCTTAAGAAGACGTGCACTGATTCCATCTGGTCCATTGGCCTTTGTAGTATCTAGGGATTTTAGAATGAAAAATACTTCGTTACTTCTGACTGAAATAAAACTTAAAAAATCAGTGGGAGGTTGAAACCCCTGGGAATTTGTAGGCGGGGTAAAGTTTGTATCATCTACACTGCAGTTGTTCAGAAAAACATCATTAAAGATATGTGCCTTAATTTCGTTGTCAGTATAAGTACGATCGTTGTGAATGATTGCCGGTACCTCAGGAGATTGGCTCTTGTTTAAAAAGGATTTTACGGTGTGCCACCAACGTTTCTTTCGATGTTGCGTATTATTAACAGAGTCGTCAAGGCGTTTGTAGTAGGTCTGCTCGGCTAATCTCAAATCTTCTATGTACTTGTTACGCAATTGCCTGAAATAAGGCCACAAAGACGGATTCTTTTTGGCTCTTTTATGTATACGTTCTACCTTTCTCTTAGCAGCACGAAGAATATTAGTATACCACGGAGAATCATTAGGTCTAATCATTACACTATCATTTGGGATACACTCTTTTGCAACAGAAAGGAAAGAACTCGTCCATTTAGAACACTGAGTGTTTACATCGTCCGAGTCGAAGCAGGACCCCCAGTCATACTGATATAATTTCTCTCTAAATAATTCAAAGTTTGCTCGATCATAATTCCAAACAAACCGAGTAAAACATGGACTTTTCTTTCGTCTGAATAACAAATTTGCACTAATTACCGAGTGGTCACAGTTAGCCAAAGGAGGAGATACCTTGACATTAGAGACATAATTAGGAATGTTTGTGATTATTTGGTCAAGGCAGGTTGAAGATGTTTCAGTGACCCTGGTTGGTGTATTGACGTGCATATTTAGATTATTGGTCATACAAAAGTCGAACAGTTTCCTGCCATCGTTTGTATTATGATCTGCATTTATATCACCCATAATTACGATTTTGTCCACACCAGAATTTCTTGCTTTATCTACACAGTCCTGAAAATAGTCCCAGAAACTAACGGATGCATTAGGTGGTCGATAGACTACACCAAACAAGAACCTGTTATTGTGTAGTCGCACTTCAACCCAAAGTAACTCTATGTATTGACTCTCAAGATCAGCTCGTCTTTTGGTAACCAGTGCTCTTGAGGTAAAGACAGCGACACCGCCCCCCATACCGGTAGTTCTGTCTCGCCTGAAAATGGGGTTAAAACCTGGTAAGTCTAAATTACGACATGGACTTGCAGGGTGAAGAAAGGTTTCAGAGAGGGCAATAATGTCAAAATCGTCGACCAAAGAGGTTTTGATACATCTTAGTTTGTCGTCTGAGAAACTACGGATATTAGCGTGACAAATTGTTAAATCTGCAAATGAAGTAATGTGGCCCGGGTTTGGATGTACATCACCAGAAATCAGCATCAGTAGAGCAGCCACGTACAACAAAAAGTCATGCACATCATCGAACTGTTTGTGGTACAAATGAATATTGTATTGTGTAGCCAGGCACACATGCCCGGTATCAGGAGTAATATTAGTAGATAAACAGTAAAGAATAAGGGTTAAGAGCAGCAACGAGCTACCCAATATAATACATGATACATGAAACTGAACAGAACTTGAACTTGCCTCGTAAACTTCTATTATGTCTACACAATGCAGAATCATGCTGTCTAAGCATCCATGGAATATGTTTAAAATCACAAATGAAATTGTTACATAAGTAAAGCAGAGGAAAGCTAGCAGAGCCCTAACCTCGCACAAATAGTCCTGCCATAAAGCAAATTTGAATATCTTTTCTTAACAAAGAATGTGTTCGTTTCAGTACAAAAATGCTTCAAAAGTACAGCACTTCAAATTAATCATGTGTGTCACTTTGCGAGTTTCTGATTATAACATTTATATTACGGTGCGATGACGGGGGAGGTGGGGGGGGGGGAGAAATTGAATTTTCTTTGCTATTCTTGCATAAAAAATTACGAATTATTTTTTTTTTCACAGCCGGCATCAGGCGACATGAAGTAGGTCTGAAATAGTTTGAGACGGGAATCCATTAAAAGCAATAAAATTCAAGTGCTCTCTCCGTCCACAGAACCTGGTTGCGTTCTGTATGGAATGAAAGGGGTTACTGGTGTGTGGTGGCATTGACAGGAAGGACCGAGACCTTTTCGAAAAGGTTTTATTGCCGTTTAGGTCAATTGCGACTGGAACATGTGCATGGTCACGCACTAAATTACCTCCAAACTTACGTCTCTATGACATCGGCGGATCCATAATAGCGTATATTTATCTTACGCGCCCTTCCGTGATGATAAAAATAATGATGTTGCTGCAGCTACAACAACTAAAATATACTAAATTTTGCAAATGCAAAACACCATAGATCCATAACAACAGTCGCCAGTTTATCCTTATGACTTGATCAGCTCAGTCCACACACAGAGAGACACACACGCACCGGACTCTCTCTCTCTCTCTCTCTCTCCCCCCCCCCCCCCCAATGCTCTGGCAATGTAATGGTGACTCTTTTGACGGCGCCTGGTGCCTGTCCCTCCCACACAATTTAGACGAACAGCCCTGTGCTTTTCTGGTGCACGCTCCCCCCTTACCACCCCCTCGCTTGTCAAATCCTGGATACGCAAGTGGAATAACTCTGTTGTTGTAAACTGATGGGTGTTGACGGCTGAATTTTTTCCAGTGTAGTATTTCGTTAATGCGATGGGAAAACTGCTATTGCTGGAAAAGTTTCGACGTCAGAAGACATTATTTAAGATATTTTTCATGTTGGTTTGTATTGTTATATTATCTATCACAGTATATATCTTACCAATGACAACACCTATGAGTATTCAAATGGCTATTAACAATTCCCAGGCCAAGTTGTTAACATTCAACAGGAACGTATATTTCCCAGAAGAGACAAGGGCAAGTACATTTACATTTACCTCGGGACTGAAGATACCGAGAGTGCCGTATACGGACTGCTCTGCTTTGTTTCAAGGTGATCAACGGGAAATGAAAAGAGTGAAGAATTATATGATGAACAATAGAAGGAAACAAATTACCGCTCGGGACTATCTGGAACTATCGTCTAATTGTACCTCGTTTATACAAGAAAGAGGCTATCAGATGACGGAACCACTAGAAGAGGATCGGAAATTTCCGATTGCATTCGAGATCGCCGCACACAAGGACGTAGAATCATTTGAAAGACTACTGAGGATGGTTTACAAGCCGCAAAATGTCTACTGTGTACATATAGACCGAAAGTCCAGTCTTTACATCCGGGAATCTATTCACGCCATAACCAAGTGTTTTACAAATGTCTTTCTTTCAGTATTGTCCGTTAAAGTTTCATGGGGAGAGGCAAGCGTGATTGGCACCCATTTGATTTGCATGCAAAATTTATGGAGATACAAATCATGGAAATATTTCGTTAACCTGTCAGGCCAGGAGTGGCCCCTGAAAACTAACAGAGAGTTAGTGAGAATCCTGAAGGCACTAGATGGCGCCAATGCTATACAGGGTACACATCACGTTAAGTGGTATAAGCGACACCATTACGTCTATAGGGGCACTAAGAGAACAAACATACGCAAATCTCCTCCACCTCATGGAATAACACCAAGCAAGGGATCATCTTATATTGCTGCGTCTCGAGGCTATGTGGGGTATCTATTGCACAACAAAGTTGCCCAAGACTTTTTCCGGTGGGTGTTGAATACAGGTATCCCAGATGAAACGTTTTTTAGCAGTCTCAACTATAACGCTCACCTGAAAGTTCCCGGATCATTCCCGGGAGATCCAAATAAAGCTGGTGCATTCATTACTCGATATGTTCAATGGGTGGGCCTTCATATACCTTGCCATGGAAAATACATCAGGGATATATGCATCTTTGGGGTGGAAGACTTGCCATTGTTATTCAACAAAACGGATTCGTTTGAAATGTTCTTGAACAAGATACACATAAAATACAACTATCCGGTACTGGATTGTATGGAAGAACTTATGTTTAACCGAAGTAAAATGTCTTATTCCAAATTCTTTAGTTTTAATGATACATTTTACAGAAATTTGCCCTACGTGAAAAATCACATTTAAAAAGCACCATTCCTAGTTGCTAGTACAGACTCCACCACAAGGTGTCGCTGATATATTCACATAGTGCAGGTAAAGTCGAGCAGCGCATGGTGTCACAAATGCTTGCTAGGCATCCATCTGCTGGTATTATGAGTTGAAGGAATAGTATACACTTTCAAAGTTAATATGGACAACGTCATCCTCCGGATAATATAGCTATAATCACTGGATAAAAATGTAAATTTGCTCGAAAAAATCACATTTGACTCAACACTGGCTTTTTATCGATTTCGTTTAAATGTGCTGGTGATTTCAAATTATACTATGTAACTCTGCTTAACTCTTTTACTTTTATGAGAAAATGAAAGCCGAGTTAATCATTTCGTCGTTCACAAGGCAAGCCATATGTCGGTGGTTTTTTTTTTTTTTTTTATTTTTTTTTTTTTATTTTTCCATATGCAAATCCACCTGACAAGATAGCTTGGAATAAGCAAAGATGTATACGGCTGCACTGTGCACACAATATCTGGCCTTATTTGCTGGCCAGTTATTCAGCGTACGATTCACGGTCATACTCCTGATCAAAAGATCATTGGCCTGACAAATGTGAAAGCGCCATGCTGAAGCCACATTACGGGGCTTTTGCGACATGAGATTAATGAAAAAAATCTCCCACTTCATTGTCAATGTATTCCAATGTTTCCTCCATTGCGTCCAGCGTTGGTGTCTGTTCTCATCAGCGCTTGATTGTATGTACTGTATTCTTGATTTTTTTTGTCCTTGAAGAGCAGACAAATATTTTGATGCAGCATGGGCTGAAACCATTTGTTCGTCTGCCCTTTACTCGCAAAGAATAAACTGAAGATGTCATGCGTCTGGGTGCCCCCAAGACGGCAATTTATTGAACAGGTAGCGCTATGATTCTTTAAGATATATTTTAAAAGATTTTATGCCATGCCGGTGACGTTATTTTAAAAGATGGGACAAGAATATAGTATTTTATATTCATTATTTATTTCCATTGGAGATCGTAATATTTCTCATCCAGAGTTACACTAACGATGCTTATGAGTACTTCAGTCTATGTAAACCATTTATATAAGTTGTGCTCTAGATGGGCTGCAACCCTTAAGAGCCCCCCCCCCCCCCCGAAAAATGACTATGCTTGTCAGATTAATATTATCATGAGTAAACGTTAGGGAATAGGACAGTGACGTTATCTTTACCCGAGTTGGCCTTTGACGTACTCCTAGTCAGACTGCCACAATAGGAGGTATTCATATCAAGTGGGATCCTGTGCTGCCACCTAGGCTGCAGCAAGGAACTTGACAGGAAGGTGGGCAAATAGAAAATTTCATTTGTTTGTTAGAGAAAGTGTTATTTGTGGATGGTTAAGTAACATAACTAGTGCAAGTTCTGTCATTTCCTGGTTATTTTAACATTTTTTTGGAAGTATGTAATAGTTGAAAAGATCATCATCATCATCATCATCATCATCATCATCATCATCATCATCATCATCATCATCATCATCATCATCATCATTATTATTATTATTATTATTATTATTATTATTATTATTAAAGGGATAACAGTGTATGTCCATGTGTATGTTGTTTGCTCCAAAAATCGTTGACCACATGCACTTCTAAGTTGATGGGGACGTACCTGAGGTTGCCTGCTAAACATCCGTTCTTGGCAGTCTACTACCCCCCAGCGAACGTCTGCCTTTCTTTGGCAGCGTCACTGTCTGGAAGCAGGCAGCGCCGTCCTGGCATCGCAGCCAGCGAGTGGCCAGGTGTGGGGATGCGCGCAGTGGATTGTGGGATAGGGACTCTGTGAGCACGAATTTGTTTCTAGGCTATTACACGGCCCAGTGGGTATTGACCACACGCCGCTCAATTAACTGTTTGGGTTCACCTGCTGGGAAGGTGCGAACAACATAATGGGGGTAACGGGATTAACACCTCTGCTGTGCGATATCCAGCAGGGGTCACATTAAGGATTTTTCAGTGTGGGTCCGTTGGACCCATCTTTCTCCATTTTCATTTCAGGAAAAATAGTGGGTCCATGAACTGAATCTATGGGTCCAGTCTGAAATTGTGTAAACTGGACTTCATTTGTTGTAATTTGATTAATTGATTTTATTTGGTATAATTAACATATATCACAATGATAAATATATAAAACATGCATGTAACTTAAGCCTAGAAACGGACATAACATAGGGTCTGTATGCTCACGTAGGTAACTCATTATTATAAAATTTAAGATTGAATAAAAAGTTTGATGTAAAAGGGTCTAAAAGCTGTTGACGGTACCAAGGATGGATTCAATCTACCCAGGAACCTGCTATTACGACTAAGTCTGTATAGCACATCCCTGGTCTACCAAAAAATTGGTTGTGAACGGGGCTTAACCCCTAGCACGCTGCCACTGTGCCAGTATCTGGTGAGTGGTGTTGTACACCGTTTGCCACCGGACAGTTTTTTAAGTTAAACTCGCTTGCACAACAAGCGGCATGCGTGATTGAACATGCCTGGGCTCTGTTATTTTTGCGATTGATTCCACGTGACGAAATTGTCAGAAATTATATGATTTATATTTCTGTGCACTTTCTATTTCAATATACTTGAAAAATTTGATACCGTAGGCGGTGTTAAGAGTCTGATCTTAATTGCGGTCACTTAATTCACCAAGCAACACGGCAGGCCCACAAGCCGTGCAACACACAAGCGAGTGTACACAGCCTGTCACCGGCATGCACCCAGGCATGGTTTTCCGCTACACATTTTTCCGGCCTTCGATCATAAATTTTTTTATTTCCTACAGATTTGTTCCATTCAAACATTTCAATGAAATCAAAACAACCAAATTTTGTTTCAAAAACACCAATAACCACGTGAACCAACGGAGACAGTGATGAACAACATCGTGTTACGCTGTTAGGCCGGCTAATGCAAAATTTCTCTTCGTTCACGTGTAACCTTGCGATGACTAATCTGCGTATTTTCCTTGCCATCCGTAATGAATTTTCACTCGTGCCTTTATCTGGGTCTAGTTCGATGGAACTCTTCTTGGTGAAAATGTGATTTGAAAATTTAACATCTTAGTCCAATAATCTTTGCGTGATACGACTTGTACCTTCCCAACATTGCGGACATGAGACAAGCACATGGGGAACAACGAATTTGATTGGACAGTGAGCGGCACGTGATCAAATCCACCCAATGAGGAGCCTGGAAGTGCTCTCAGCATTTATAATGAGGTGAAGTGACGTCCATCCATTCCCATTCTGGCAAATTTTTGGAGGGATACCCCACGAATATTTTTTCTTAGCAAATAAGAGAGCTTGTTACATAGAAAGACGCACACCAGAGGATTCCATCAGTATAATAAATAATCACGAGATTGATAATGGTCGATACAAAACACCGTGACCGCTTGTGGTAATTTTTGCAGTTGTATCTTTCAAAAATGCATCGCGTTTTTGTGCGTGCGTCCACAGAGACGCAAAATGACAATGTTTTATTAATTTCCAGGCGTCATTTCTTTATTTTTTGCGTCTATGACGCAGGACGCAAGCTTAATGTGACCCCTGAAGCCAGCTACTGTTCTACCATGTACGGCAACTGTGTTACGCACTCAGCCCAGTTGTAATTATTAAATTAGCTGCCTACGAACAGCGTCAGTGTCACGGGAAAAAAGAAAAAAATGGATGAGAAAAAATTCCGGGAAGTTCTTGAGGATTGTTGGCAAGAGATGGGGGTAAATTATCAGGCGACCAAACACCAGGAGCAAGCATTATTTAAATTTTAATGTTATTGTTGAGAAGAACACTTTTGTAATTTTACCAACAGGCAGTGGAAAAAGCCGAATATTCCAACTGATACCTGACCTGGTGAAACGGAAAACGCCTATTCCAGCCAAACCTGTAGTAATCTTAGTTTGCCCGCTCGGAAGTCGAATGAAATCTCATCAGCAAGAACTGAGCAAGTTAGGGGTGTCGTCTTGTATTCTGGGTGAAGGTGACGCCGGGAACATTTCCCATCGCAATACACAGCACCCTGTTCCATTCTGACATCTTTTACTCCAGTAAGTCACAGATACACAAGCAGGTAAACCACGTTTGAGAAGGTGTCAATTGGATTACTCCCTTGGGTCCTCGACCTCGTGGCGTTATTTTGACTGCTGTGTGGGAAGTGACGTGTTGCTCGCATCTGATTGGACGACGCACAGCTCATTAATAATGCAGTAGGCAACTTTCACGATAAGCGAAGTACAATTCATTGGCCCAGCGGCGCCTGACAACGTTATCGCCAGATCTGCTAATTGCCTCTTGAAATGGTATTGCGACACGGCCGGGCAGACTTTCGCTGGGGGCCAACATAGTGTATCGCCCCAAGAAAGTCTGCTTAGGAGGCAATACCTGAGGCGGATCTATATCAAACATATTCAATACACCTTGCTCCAGTTATTTATTTAACTATTCTAAGTTTTTGTCCATTTGGGCTAAAGGCTTACAAAAAATCGCTATAACTGCTTTACTACTTGGTTTGAAACTGGAAACACATTCCGGGCATCCCAGCTATAAATGTATTCAGCGCTTGCAGATGGTGCTATCATTTTTTTCATTTTATGACTTTTTTCCACTTTTCTCCCAAACTGCATAGTGAATGCTCTTGAAACTTGTTGCGAATGCAGTTTGACTTCATCTCCAGCAAATTATGTTTAAATAATTTTCGAAAGAGGCGTGAAGTATTGGTGCAATATGTCATCCACAGTGCTTTTTCATCACTGACTTGGCAGTGTACATATAAAAAACCATCGATAAAGGTATTAAGATCGACAAGCAGTCTGTAAACATGTTGTTTGCAAACGACATGCTGATAATTGAGAAAATAAATCAGAACTGCTAAGTTGCTTTGACCTTTTGATAATTGGTACGACAAATGGAGACTTGAAATTAACTGCAAAACAAGTAAATTAAAAACAAACAAACAAGCAAATAGATAATGCTGTACCGATTGAATATGACTGACGGATACCCATGCAAGGTACATCCTCACCAAGTTTGAAGTCGACCTGGTTCACGGTTTCTGCACCGCCTTGGTACCATCTGGAGACCATTATCACCCAAACTGGGTGTTGACTTACCTGCACGATAGACAGTTGTATCAATGAACGTGTTTTCAAGTAGTCTTTTGTGAACATGAATAAACAAAGCCGGATCTACCGAAAGTAACACCTTTTAATAGTGTTCATATGGAATTTATCAGGTGATATAAAGAACAATACCAATGGCCACAAGTGAGAAAAAGCTGCAAAAATTCCTTGTGGACAGTTCTCAAACGAAATGGCATGTATCACTCAATAAACATCGCGTCATGCGTAGCAAAGAAGCACGAACATACCGACAAAACGGACTTTCAAACAAAATTTCACAGTGTGAAAATATCAATGCCAATAAAACACAAAACGGGTTTGGCCAAATTCCACCGTGGCGGTACTCCCATTTTATATGAAAACTCGTGACTATCGTATCCATTAACAAAGTACCTGATGTGGATAGGCATTGGTGAATCGGTGCAAAAGGGAATTTACAATTTCTTTGGTGTTTTGAGTGAAATGTGCACCGAAATATGTGCCTTCAATCTCTTTGACTGATGTTTTTGCATTTTGACCTTTCTGCTTTGTGTTCTGTTTTTCACTTTGCTGAATGATAAATGCAATTTAACTTACCTGGGGCATAGAAACAGACAGTATTGCACCTGTGCTTTTCGCCTTAATAGGAGTCTCCCCATCTACTATCATATTGTGTGCACAGTATGCTTTATTGTGGCGAAATAAAAGTATTCTGACTGTGAGTCTGAGTCTTAGTCATGTTGCACAAACGGCTGCCTTTCGGAGGTGCCCACTTGACAAGTATAATCAGCTTGTCACAGAAATTGGCGGCAGCAGATCACCAAATATATCCAAGGAAACCTCATGGAGGTCACTGTTGCCAACGGGCCTGAAAGAAAGCCCAAACCCATGTTTGCTAAAGCCATTCACCAGTGTGTTAGAGCAGAGACCAGAGAATTGAAGCACTTTACCGACGACTGAGCGTCGTTTTATAACTTTGGATACGCTTTTTATTTCAATGTGTATATCTTAGGCCATATGATTGAAAAGGGCCATTCCGCAGCTCGACGCATCTGTAGAAAGCACCAACCGGTCTAATAAAGACGCCCAGTCACATAATCTAAACCGTTGGGATAGTTGCTGCCTTTAACAAAGATGGGAGAGCAAATAGTGGTGAGACAATTACGTGTCAATATCGTCGTCTAAAATCAGTCCAAGCCTAAAAGCGTCTAAATCTTGACAAGTCTACAAGATATTCAACATGAATATCACCATACACATCAGCAAGGCTTGAATAGCCATTAAGCAATATATAATTTTCATTAAAAATCCAAAGGAATAGGAGGTCAAATTGACAACGTAGAAGTAATGAGTGTCATGAATTAGAGACGTGGAAAACAGTTTTTAACAATGTTACCTCTTGTTGCAGGTCATGGCAGACTGTTCAGTAGCAGTACCGCCTTGGGTAAATATTTATATCAGAAACACATATCGAAACGCAAGTTAATGATTCTTAACTAATTTTCACCCTTTAAAATCACCATGTCAATGGAAATTGGATATCTTTCCAGTTCCGCCAAAGAAAAAATTTACTCAAACCAGTATGGACCTTTTCTGATTCATGAATATTTACCAAATTTTGGGTATGTGAGTCTCAAAAACACTTCCCTATTTTGAAGTTTTTTATGGATTGCACAATATCATATTTCGCCAACATACAGCACAGCAGGCAAACAGTGAAAGCTACACCTGGAGTTATCATATTATTCGTGTCTGACACAATACTGCGCTTCAACATAAAGGCTACCTTTCGTGCCTTGTCAGCAAGATGGGGGGGGGGGGGAGGGGGGAGGGTTTGGCATAGGAAAAAGCCCCACTGACTCTAATCATATAAATAAATACTGTACACAGTTATCTAACAGGATATCTGTATGTGAACTTGGATATTTTTCCATGGATTCGTCCTCTTTTTAAGAAAGAGTACCATACTTTTTGTCGAAATTTACATTTAGATTCCATTTGAGACATTAGCTATCTAGATTATTCATCAATTGATGTAACCCAACTGAAGATTATGAGATGAGAAAAGCAGGCGCAGAGGGCATCCTTCTTGGAGACCTATGGTGTCGGGAAAATTTGTGTTTCATTGTGACTGAATTTAATTGACACCATCGCATTTTCATAAACAGGTAAAACCAATTGTATAGATTCCAATGGGGTCTTTTCCAGATGTAACTTATAATTTATCACGTGGGTTTGTATCAATATCTCGTCTGAAATCATCGAATGCTGTAAATAACCGTTTTTTTTCCTGACAAAAATATATCAACAATGCAGAAGAGGGTCAGTCTACACTGAACTTTATTCAGTACTCAATAGCAAATGCAGTTTTGCGTATAAAATTGAAAAAAAAAAAAAAATGATATGTAACGTTTTACTGACTCCCGACAGATTTGTTATTGAATCGTATGCACTGCGGATCATGTATTACCATCGTATGCTCTGTGACTTACCAGAGTCTCCTCCGTGTATGAAAGCGATGGTTGATGAGTTTCTTAATATTCTTGGCAAAGGTACTACGGCTGTCTGGGCATTCTGTTCTAATATTCACAATATTTTGAGAAATATGGGCGCCCATGCAGCCTTCGCAAGCCACAGTAAACAAGTTGCTCATTCTGTAGCATATTGGAATGATTATTCTGTAGGCCTATTTTAAATACGCAGGGGAGTGAACGAATTGTGTTGCAACTTGCATTAGGCCGTTTTCATGTCCTGCTGGTATCCCCCTTTATTTTTTATATAGGGGCCAGCAGAGAATCTTATATGGCTGAGAATGAGTAACTATTTTTCTCTCATTTTCTAGCTACGCAAAAAAAGAAAAAAAAATGCCCTTGACCAACTTTCAGTGCCGACCAGGTGTGCGGTAGACGTGTTTGTTTACGTTCCTCGCGGTAATTTCACGTCAACCGTGACGTATAATAAAACATCGCTGGCGCACACTAATGAAATTGTGACATTGCTTGCGTGGGACAGGAAGAACTGTATTCCTGAGGGATGGACTGTCAACCCGAAGGTTTACAGTTCTTCCTGTCCCATAAAGGCAAGGACACCATTTCGTTTACTATACCGAAAATACAATAAATGAACAAATGTCACGTCACTTTCATTGCATTTTAATAAATCAACAATCATTTACATGACATAAATTAGGCACATAAGGCTCGGGTCTAATAAGGCCAGGTCAAATGTGCAGTGCCCCTAATGACAAAAATTGACTGCGAGCAACAGTAATTTTCTTGCGGTTAAGAGTCAAAACTGTTACACACCCACTTAGCCAATCAGAGCACTGGATTAATGCCTGAGGTATAAATAAGAAATGACGCCCTAAGTAGAAGGGGGCGGAATAGACTGTCAACCCTCAACTTCGCTTCGGGTTGATAGTCCATCCATTGGTTCACATGTACAATCATTCCTGCCCTGCCCCCCCCCCCCCCCCAGCAAAGGACGTCATTTGCTTGATAAAAGCGAAGAACTAAAGATCATTAAAACAACAAAATTTCCACACAGTAACAGTGCAGATCAGAATGACGGCGCTATCGAGCAGGACGTGCAGCGTGATAGTACCCTCTCAGCGGGAGACAGGAAAACATGTCCCACCCCCAACTGACAAACAGGTCACCCTCCTTTTTCCTTTTTTTAATGCAATTCCAGAAAGCTGTCATTTTCCTGGAATGATACAGGTTATTCAGTTTGTTGTAGCTATTTTTGTGTACACAGTCGATCTGTCGTCGAATCTTACGTGTAGACAACTTTTTAATCCCTTTATAACATTTGTATACTTCACCAACCGTTGGACGCCCGTTATCAATCCATAGGTGCCACCAACGTCCTTTCCGGTCATGGAGTACACTGAGGTCTGGACACCAATACTCCTTTAATTTGCGACATTGACAGGTACTAGGAGCGTGCTACACAAGGGTATAAATCGAGGGGCTGTCGGGAGAGACTGAGATTTTGGCTTTGTACATAACTTTGCATGAACTATCGAACGTAAAAGAATGTTTCTAATGAAAACGTAAGGGTCTGTTACTCGTGAAACATGATTGAAGCATCTCAGCAGTTGAAATTTCAATGAAGTGAAGATTTGAGCCCGTTAATTGCGCTGAATGAACTTTTCTATTGTTTAAGACCCTACCTTAACTTTCACAAAGGACCTCCAACCGAACTTTCCTATTGTTTCAGACCATATCTTCCCTTATCGACCAAACGCTCTGCAGTGAACATAGAATAAATATGTTGCGAACATGAAATGAACTTAGTTCGCCGGAGACATTCGCAGCATATTCGCCATGTGGTGAACATTGGGTGAACAAATTAACAGCTGCTCATCGCATGTTCACCGGGGAGTGGTTATTCATAATTCTTGGACAGGAAGCTCGAGTTTTGGAGGGAACGGCCATATTGTTCCCTCATTTCAGTCTTAGGAGCTCTTTAAAAGGCCATAATTTGGCGACTTTGAGTCATACTGCTACATCCAAATGTATCAGATATGACAGAGTATTGTGCAAAGGACAGCATGAAATGAACATTATAAATTATCAGGTCTTTCCTCAATGTGACTGTCACAGTATGGGCAAGGACAAATCAGGGCCAAATGTGCAAGTGACGGACTGAATATGTAATAACTTGTATTTTGGTCAAGACTCCATTGTTCATACAATTACTGATATGATATAGATTGGCTACATGTTCAAGTCATTTTTCTGAGCGTATATTTGTATGGAGGAAATTTAATTCTTCATCTATCAATTCCCTTCCAGTTCACGTCATCCAGGTTTACCACTTGATGAATCAAAGGACACACTCGGTTGTGCCTCGCGTGTCCTTTGATTCATCTCGCAGGTCCGGCAAAATGCCTATGGACCTGCACCACGTTCCTTACCTAAAACATCTATGTAGCCACGAACAGTAAAAGCATAATTTTTTCTCCAGGAGTGGTGAGCGAGACCCCAGTGCCCTCCTGGACTTGAGGTCACGGACATGCCAAACAGCCAGCCAGATCATGATTGATTGATTGATTTTATTCATCATGTAGATCAGGTACAACTAAACATAAGACAGTACGACATTAAAATATAAATACGCGTCATAACCAATAAAAGAAATAAAGCACATTATAACCTGAAACTATATGAAGGGAATAGCGCTAAAAAGCTAGCCTTTAAGCTTGGCTTATTTCCATAGCGGTCCCAGAGGTATTAAATCTAAAATAATTTATCAATATCAATAAAAATATCACTTTCAAGACGTAAAATCTTTCAATAAAAAAAACCCAACTAATATATATAATTACTAAAAACGAAAAAGAATTGTACCGGTAATATATGTATAAAATCAGGGTAACAACCCGATAGGGTGCCGCCACCTACAGAGCAATGACGTAACTAGATATCGCAGATTCTAGTTACAAAAGTTTCCCGAAGAACTCACGATATTTCTTTTAAAAATATAAATATGTTATAAAAAATAAAAAATAAAAAAATAAAAAAAATTATACACCTTAGGCACATAGTCCTAACTGATGGCTGGACGTATCAGAGATAGCTCCTGCTACCCCCGAGGGCCCAGTCCATCTTCAGACACTTAAATATATTCAGATGCTTCTTCGGCTTTCGTTTTGTCCCAAAAATATCTTTTGCACACTTTTTTGAAGGATTCTCTGGATCTCAAACTTTTGATCTCATATGGAAGTCCATTCCACAATTTCACACTGTTATATATAAAAGTGTTCTTTCCTTGACTCCCCACCAGTGGCAAGACATACGATAATTGACTCTGTCTAGTATTTATTGAATGGGTAGATTTTGTAAGCTGAAGGTCATAGAAATATTCTGGAGCTTGAAATTGACTGATTTTGTACAGAAGATTTAACGCCAAAAATTTGACCCTTGAGGGAACATCCATCCATTTTAACAGGACAAGATGGTCTGCACCCACATGATCTCTTGCATCAAGAGACAATGTGTATTTGACCATCTTGTTCTGTGCTGTCTGCAGTTTATGTTTCAAATTTGCTTTGAGGCCCCAGTACCAGGATATGCATGCGTAATCGAAAAATGGTTGAAGCAAAGTTGAACACAGCATCTTTTTTTCTCTGGTGTTAAACAGATATCCCTTTCTGTACAGAAATTTCAAGCCACTGTTTATCTTCTTAATAGAATTGGTCCCAGTGGTGTCTCCTGATAAATCTTGATCCATAACTAAACCTAAATATTTCACACTTGATTTCGCCTCGATATTCGAACCATTGCACACAATACTCAGGCTCTGATTCTTTTTCAATTTATGTTTTGTAGCAAACAGTATGTTTTCGGTCTTTCCCAAATGTAGCGACAATTTATCATTACAAGCCATTTGTAAAGTGATGTTAGATTTTCATTCAAATTATGTTCAATATTAATAACACTTTTTCCTGAAATTACAAGAGCCGAGTCATCCGCGTATAGAAAGAGTTCGCAATTTACACTACTCTCCATGTCGTTGACGTATAGAATAAACAACAAAGGACCCAAAATTGACTCTTGAGGGACTCCACATGTGATGGGTCCTTTGTTGGATATTGATCTGTTCACTGCGACAAATTGGTCACGATTTGTCAAGTATGATAGAAACCACTTGACGACAGATTTATCTGCCCCAATTGCTTCCAATTTGTACAACAAAATCTGGTGGTTCACTGTATCAAAGGCTTTCTGTAAATCAATTAAAACCATACCTGTGTACAAGCCTTTGTCCATATTTCCTCTGATTAGATCTGATAAATAGCAAAGAGCCGTCTCCGTAGAGAAACATGCTCGAAAACCTGATTGATATTTGTAAATGAGGTTTTGCTTACTCAGGTAGTCATAAAATTGTGCATGTACTACTTTCTCAAAAAGTTTTGAGAATACTGGTAAAATAGATACAGGTCTGTAATTGCCTCCATAATTTCTGTTTTCTTTCTTAAAAAGAGGGATGACCTTAGCAGTTTTCAGTGCTGAAGGTACTTCTGATAACCTCAAAGATAGATTTATTAGATATGTAACTGGGCTTACTATTGCAGTCGCTCCATCTTTGACAAACCTTGCATTTATGTTATCAGAACCGGTTGCTTTTGTAGGATTTGTTTTGACTAGTAAATTTAAAATATCATTTTCCCAAACTAGAAAATTTGAACGAACTAGCTTTGACACCTTTGTTTACGTAAAAATTCTTCAAACTTTCTACGTCAAAAGGAGTGCTGGGAAGTTTCTCAACTAGTTCTGTTGCAATATTACAGAAGAAGTTGTTAAACTTGCCACTGACAAAATCCCCATCGTAATCAATTTCTTCACCATTCTCCAGCCCTATACGGGGCTGTGAATTACATTTTGATGCAGCACCAAGGTCTTTCATGGTTTTCCATAGTTTTTTTTATACATCCTTGGTTTTCCTCAATAGTATTTCTCACAAATTCTTTTTTGGCCTTGGTAATGAGTCTTTGTGTTTTATTTCTAAGTTTCTTGTACTCTTGAAACATAACACTACATCTGGTCTTTCTGAAATTTATCCATGTTCTATCACTCCTTCTGATACAATGTAAAACATCTCCTGAAAACCAATGATTGAATTTCTTCTTCAACCGAACATTTTTTATTGGAGCAACACAGTCAATGACCTCATTAAATAGGTGAACAAATTTAGACCAGGCTAAGTTCATATCTTCAGTGTTAATTGATGATCAACTCTCACTGGGATTGCTTGCAATTGTGTGTATTATGTCCGTGTGCCAACATATACATTCCTTTTTCCTGTGAATTCTTATGTCTGGGTGCTAACCCAGATATATTGTTTTTCCTTGGGTTCTTTATTATGTCTGGGTGCTAACCCAGACATACTGCTTTTCTGCAAGTTCCATGGTATCCAAATTTGTCCAGAGTTTTTCTCAGACACTATTATTCCCAAAACCACCAAACTTGCCATGGTGACTGACCTACTAATGAAATTTTGCCATTTTGTTTGGAATAGTCATGATCCTTAAAATTATGCAAATGAGGGGCAATTAAAATTTTAAAATCTTCACATCTTCCAAACCATTGCAGATAGACACAAAGTTTTAACTTACACATGTAGGTTTGAGACATCTGGCAAATCCAATAGCATGCAAACAAAAGTTGTTGAATTTTAATGTATGCTAAATTCACTGAATTTCCCAACAATACACAAGTATCCAGGGCTTCTACTGCTGCATAGACCTTCATGTGCTAGGTGTCCCAGCTGGTCTGTTTTTGCCTGAGGTTATGAGTCTGCAGGGCTTATCAGTCCCAAGGGGCACAGGCTGCTGGACCTCCAGACAGAAGGTGGCACTGCAGCACAGCCAGTTACATACTGGTGTGCTCCCTCAAATACCTTAAAAAGTTGTTTCTTGGTATACATAACACTTGGGAAATGTCCAGAGGTAAAATGTAAGTCCTGAAGTGAGCGCAGATATCGATTGAGCCAACTAAATATGGACACATTCTGTGTGGCGAGTAAGAGTTTGCCAATGCTACTGTCAAGATCATGTATTATCGCCCAGATACCAGTCATGGTTTTCCCGCAAAGTAAACTACGCCGGCGAATGTGCGGGTATTATTATGGCGAGAAGTAAACAAGGCAGGAGATCTGGAGACCCAGAAGCATAAATACAATTTCTCAAACGTTTAATAACATGTGAAAAGTCCATTTCTCAAACGTTTAATAACATGGGAAAAGTCCATTTCTCAAACGTTTAATAACATGGGAAAAGTCCATAATTGGACTATACTTACATACCCCCTAATGACACTTACCCGAGCACTCTTGGTCTCTTTAATAATACATTGTTGAACACTTATTACTTATAACTTACATGTTTGAATATAAAAAATCATATCATATTCAAGGAGCTGAAAATTATCTAGGTCCATAATGATACATATGGTGCGGAACACTATCTACTAGGACCACAGTGATACATCATAAGATAGGTGTTGAGCCTTATATAGATATATGTCCCATATATATGTGGTCATTTTTTCCCCACTTTTGAAACATGCACCAAGACTTTTGACTGTGATAATATGTAATCTTGCATCAGAACGTGTGATTATGTTGAAACTTGCATACTTACAGTTGAACAATTTATATGTGTATTATACACTCCCTAATTTTTAGAGGGTAAACATACTTTGTAGTTTTAACCTAGTGAAATCCAGCATCAGCTGTATACTTCTAGCATGTATATTCCAAGGATGGGTTAACAAATGATCAATTTAATGGGACCTTCATTTATTTCATTTACTTGACCTTTCACGTAATACTCATACTCATACTCATACTACGGTATTTTTCTCAGAAAGCTAACTAAGTAGTAAAACAGAGGTGAAGAGTAAAAAGTGGTTAAAGACTCAAGTAGATTTAGCATATTACACTGGAATATCCAAGGGATTCAAGGTGGTACGTCAGACACTCTGAAAACAGATTGAAAAGTTGTGCCGCTTCACTATGGGCTTTGTGGCGCAAGGTTCGCGAATGACATGCTGCAGAAGATTGCTGTTCTTGAATGCTGAAAGGGGGGGGGGGGGTGTACCCCGCCGATGCAAAGATGAACGAAGAGAACAACTTGCTTGAGTTCCAAACCAAAGACAATTTTATTTTTGCTAATACAAAGAATATATAGTAAGAGTGGGGTTCCCATAGCAACCATATTAAGACGTACATTCACCATCCAGGGCCTGCGTATACAGGCTAATTTATGTAAGACAATGACAAGTTAACACTGACACAAATCTGATAAAACAATACACAGTGCTACCCGTACCATCCAGGCCGGGTCACCAGCAGCAGCAGTCACGTAGGCCATCCCTGTTTATTGAGGCCCCTGGCCGATACGAACAATGGGTGTGTCATTTACAGGTCGTTACTCACTTATCAGTATGTGTACCAGGTCAGATCTCTGCACGTAAGCCAAGTCTTGAAAAATGTCATGAAACTTCTTTTAAATCACAAATAATAATATGACTTGGACAACACCAGTAAAAGTACTTATCAATACCTACACAGATGCAACAAATAAAAAGAAATTAAACTATTCTGATATTCCTGTCACAGCATAGTCCACATGCAGTGGCATGAAAAGGGGGGGGGGAACATTGATACAAGAACTTGCCAGCTTTAAATCCAAACTAGATACAAATCCAAATAAGTATTTTTCCTCTGTAAACTGAGTTGTTTTCTGCAAAGAAACAAATTTATTCAGGGCTTTAAAAGATTATTTCCTGACCCAGAAGAAAATATAAAATCAGACATCTGGCTGCAACACAAAACTTTGGTCACCGACCGATATCTTGCCCACATCAATCTTACAAACAATGCTACCCTGGGTCATGCTGTCAACAGTGTATCGCAGGACCAGGCACCGGGTGTGGCTTGGTCTGAACTCTAGTTGTTCCTTTTTGACACAAGCATCTCATTTCTTAACCTACATCCCTAAATCTTAGAATTAAGTCGGACAATGAATTCAAAGATTTATTTCACTGATCTGTGATGGAAAAGCAGAACTTTATGGGCTTACCTATTTTCATAAAGGTTGGTGTGTTTAATTATTTTACTTAGAAATATACTGTAGTATTTGCAAACACACACCCAAATTATTCCACATAGTCAATTGCTGTCACTGAAAACATAATTGCCTGTACACAGTACATGTAGTTAAATCGTAATACAGTTGCCTGCACAACACTGTGCACCATTAAAAATTACATAGCATATCATTGCCTAAGCAACATCAAGCAAAATTACATAATGCAGTATTTGCCTGTGCAACAAGCCTGTGCATCATGAAACATTATTAAGGATTACATCATGTATTGTTGCCTGCGCAGCATCGTACAAAATTACATAATACAACATTTGCCTGCGCAACATTACCAGCAATACTCAGAATAGCATAGGACTTTATTAGGCAACCTTTGCGCATGTGAGCCTGTGTGGTACTACTAACAATTATACAACATAAAGTTTTTTTTGCCTGCGCAGCTTGCCCAATTGCCTGCATAAATGCTGACTAAGCATTACACACGTCCATGCCTTTTAGTTTTAAAATTTAACAAATTTTAAAACTCATAAACTTGAAAAGAAAAGCTCATAAACATACAACGGAAGCAGGTATGGTAAAAGATGCAACCGAGCAATAATATGTAATTGGCATGATATAAATTGACATAATATGCGGGATGCAGATAAATTTTCAGACCCCTTTCAACTTCACAATTCAAATTCGTGTATCATTTATCATTTTCCACCTTCCATCCGTCCACCACTTTCAGTTTTGGTGGCACCGCCATCAAAACTCAAACGACAGACAAAAACAAACAGAACCGTACTAAAGGGGGGACCACTGTTACCCCTTAACATATGCACAGCTCTGAAAGTAGCTCATGAAGTATGCACATTAGATTAGGTATATAAAATGCACAAAAGTATTAGTGCAAACACAATCCCTACACAGCATGTGTAACTGAGAACGAGGCAAGGGTCACAAAGTTAACCTTTTCACGTTAGCCCGTATAGTTCTGAAGGAAGCTTGCTCGGTACATTATATATAAGAATACATATCTATAAGAATATAAAGCATGTAAAGATAACCACATAGAAAGAAAAGAAAAAAAAAGAGCTGTATAGTTATTCGGAGCAGCTCGCTCCTAGACAGGAAGCTAACCAAAGCTAAGAGGCCTATCACCCCTTGGACTTGCACAAGCTCGCCAGTATATTTTATAGGAAACATACAAACTGTTCAGTTTTGAACCAACATCATAATCCCAAATAGGCGTGCTATGGTGAACCCCGTAAATACATAGAAAAGCACAGACAGATAAACACGCGTAAGATATTGAAAATATCAATATAAATGGTGCATACCTGCAGGATGCGTACTGGTGACGCAGGATCACAGTTAAGTACTTGTAACATCCAAACATGGTAATTAAAGTCGGAGATACACATCGATGTACCTTAAATTAATAAATTTGACTAAAACTTATGCCAGATCAGGCATGGAGGACACCAAAGATCACTAGGTGATGTGGGTTTCATGACCCCGTCTCCCTGGTGGCTACCACATAGCATGATCTGGTATAAGAAATGAGTATCATAGTAACACCAAGGCTAATTACTGTTTCATACACAAACACATTATCATCAGCGACAAATGTAAATTCAATAAACACAATACTCAAAGCAACTCAACATATGGAGACCCAATTAAGCTGCCAGTAACATCGCACAATGTCATACCTTCCTGGCAAGTAGTCCCTAGAACATCATGGATGCTATGTCACAGGTATTGTTACTCATCAGTTACTCCACATAATAATCATAATAACATGAACCATGTGTTGACAAGATAACCGTTTTAAAATGATCTGCACAATCCCAAATGATCTTGTATACCTTTCACACAATGCAAAGGTCAGAGGTCTCCCAACTATGACCCCCGGAGGCCATAATCAACTGCAATGGTCTCCTCAACTCCACGTGACGAGTCTCATCAAAGTTGCTCAGGAGAGCACTCCATCTTTACACCCAACTTATCATAAATTACTTTGCATTAAATTGAAACACGGATGAATCTGGGTGAATCATATTATCTGTTACTGCTGCTACCTCAGTTACCTCTGGTGGCGGGAGTTCAGGGTATAATTTAACAGGAGTTGACCCCACCTTTGTGGACTCAGAATCCTTAGGTAAATTTAGAAGAAGCCATTTTCTAAAGAATCCCATCAAGGTTTCCCTTTTTCGCCAGATAACGTAGCCAAGGGTAATGAGGGTAGCAACCAGTATTATTAAGCCACATAAAGATACAAAAGATATGCGGCTGCCATAATGACTCCAGGCAAAGCCTTGCGGTGGCTCCAACATGGAGCCCAAGTCCACCCTAGCAACTGGTTTTGTCTGAGCAAAGTGTGGTTTCTGTAACAAACCAATAGCTTGATCTTGTGGTATAATGTCAGTTATGTTCAGCATTTCGGGCACCGGTACCCGTAAAGCAGAAACAGATACATGTCCAAGTCTTTCAATGAGTCCTGTCAGCATCCAGCCATTTCCAGTTATAACACACAAGGCTGGGACTGTCACTAAGTAGGTGCCCGCCACGAGCGTCTGTCGGGAACCAGCAGTTCCCGTACACCTAGTTACAATAGTCTCACCCCAAGTCACAAGTACGTATTCCCCATAACTGATCTCTGTGACTTGGGTGTCATTGCTTTGTCGCCTAACGACTGCCTCACATGTCTTTGTCCGTCTCCTGTCCCCGGCAATCAAGGTACGTACACAGCTCCATCTATGAGTATTAAAAATTGGGCCTGTCCGACACACCATTGGCTTCCAGCCCATGCAACCCACAGGGTGGAATATGTCGCCATTGCCAGTGTTAAGACCCACATCAGGTTGGTTCACAGTTACTTGAATAGTGTACCCCATCTTTTCATAAGGGACCGGCCACGTTGCTATATGATAACGTTGATAAGATAGGCCGTCTACAAGGGGTAATTTCACCCTATACAACAAGGTATTTCCACCCCATACAGGATATACATGTGCATGCTCATAGTACCACTGTATTGGCTGTAATGGATATGTCCGACTGGTCGTGGCCTGTTTTAAAATTTCTGATAGCTGGGAAGGGGGTAGTATGTCCTCTGTTAAACGTCCAATCTCTAACGAGGCTTTCTGACGGGCATATCTTTGCAAAGCTCGGATGTAGGAGGCAGTTACTTGCTCTAGCAATGAAACAGTTTTCTCAAAATAAAAAGAGCGTTCCAAATTGAATAGACGCGCACTAGTGTAATTCAGTCTACCAATGACAGTATTAAGTTTTGGCACTAAAGACTTTGAAATGAAGTCTGAAATTTGTTGAATACGATAGCTATTCCAAGACATCGCTTGCTGAGTTCTATTTAAAACAGTTGTCAATTGATTAATTTGATGAACCATTGTCTTTTGAACTTTATAAGCAGAGTTTATTGCACGCCGACATTCAGCGATGCTGTCATCCGTTGCCAGGCCAAAAAGCGTATGTCCTACCTGACCTAAGAAATTGAACCAGCCTCTTTTAGTCCGCTTAGGCACAGGTTTCGATGGGGGTAGTTGATGGGTCACAATATATGACCTTAAGGCACGCAAGCGTCCTATCCAAGCACGGTAATTTAGAGGAGTAATTATTCCATTAGTCATGGCACGGTTAGCCGTAGCAACCACTATACTCATGCTGCTAAGGAGAACCGGATCCACTACAGGAGCATCAATCACCACCAGAAGGGTCCACTCCGCTGACTGGACCTTAAGTTGATCTATCCTGGTTATCAGCAAGCCATCGTGTAGTGGTTTAATGGAGCCAGAGGCCCGACCAGTGGTCAGTGCCAATACTATGCACACATGAAGGCAGCTAACTCGATAGCATCGAGTCGCTGACGTTTGATTTCTTCGTCGTTCAACGGGCATCCTGAAGCTGGTCGCTTGGGTACCCGAGGTGCAGCTTCAGGCATGGGATGATCACTGCTTGGTTGTGGCTCAACCCTTGCCTTTGATCGAGTAAAGTATCTGTGTTGGGGAGTCGGAGCACTAGTACTTATCGGGTCCTGCACAGTGGTCCCCTGTGCAAGTGCCTGGGAGTCAGTAGCTGACCCAGTTGCAGATTCCCCAGAAAGGTCACCAGCATCTCCCGCTGGCCTCAAAGGGCCTTTTGACCTTTCCCGTGCTGATGGCCTATTTATCTTATCGTAGGGCGTGGACCTGCCGCGTTCATGGCTCGTGTTAAACCTGACACCATGGTGTCGCTTATGTGGCGCTCGGTAACTCCTTGGAGTTGTGTTAGAGCTGCGGCCACTAAAATCTAACTGTTGTGGAACCTTTATCAATGGAGGCTGGGGGGCATCCTGGGGCGGGCTATCTGCCTCACTCTGACCAGGTTCATCAGTGGCATCCTCAGTTTTCTCCTCCATCATATCCTCCTGCTCAAGGGATGAGTCCATTACTGGCTCAGAATTAGGGCCGGCTGGTGCAGATCCCGTTTCTGCTGGGTTGGCTGGCGGTGGTAGAGCCTGCGGCATCCCTGGTGGAAGACGAGAGCTATGTCTCGCATTTCGAACCGGGCGCTTGTTTAATTTGTCCCAGATTACATTGGGATCCACCAGCAACAATTTTGACCTGTTCACAGTTTTTACCTTACCAGTTTGCTGGTGCTTAATCCAGCACACTGGGCCTCTTACCCTAATAATCTCATACTGGGGGTCCCAGTCAGAGGTGAAGGTTAACCTTTCCTGTGCCTTTAACACCACAGTATCCCCAGGGGCAAGCTCACCCGCATTGGCTCTTGCATTTATTCTTTCCCTGTTATAGTGGCGAGAGTCTGCCAAGTTTTGACGTGCAGTGGTCAAGGCATCTGAGAGATCACTAAGCCTCCCCGTCAGCACGTCCCCCTGCACCAGACACTTGGTCAGTGGAACACGCCCTCTCCTTCCATACAGTAGGAAGAAGGGGGTGAATCCAGTAGATTCACTAACACTATGTCGGTAGGCATACAAAGCATCAGCCATTTTGTTTTGCCACTCACGGGCATCATTGTTAACCAGCTTCGTAATCATTTCTTTCAAGGTTCTATTAAATCGTTCAACCTTCCCATTTGTTTCCGGGTGGTAGGGTGTGGTCTGACGAAAGTCAACCCCCAGGTCCTTTAAGTACTGCTTAAAATGATTTGAGCTGAACTCCAACCCTCGGTCTGCGATTACGACTTCCGGCACACCATGCCGGGGAATAAATTCGCAAGCGACAGCATTTTCTACCACAAGAGATGTTTTATTCGGAATTGGAATTGCCTCGGCCCACCCACTCAAATGGTCTACAATTATTAAGGCATACTTGTTGCCTTGCTCAGTGGGGTAAAACGGGCCAATTAGATCCATGCCCACTACCTGCATACAGTATGCCGGCAGTGGCATTTCCCCCATTGGAGGGTGCTCAGTTCGCTTCTGGTTGACTACACAGGTGGAGCATAGCTTCAACTGCTTTGTGATGTCCTGGCGCATACCAGGCCAGACATAGGCCTCTCTCACTCTATTCAGCGTCTTCATGACCGACATATGACCAACGTCCTTGTGGCACCTTTCTATGACATGTTTGCGGAATTGGGTCGGCAACACCAAGCGCGGATACCAAGCTGAAGTGATGGTAGGGCGTTTGATGGAATATAACAGACCATCATGGATCTCGTAATCTGAGTCTGGGGCCTCAGCTTCGGGAAACAAATCAGAGAACTCTTCCTTCTGCCTCTCCCTGACCTCCTTGGGGTCTAAGAGATCAGCTTCCAAGGGAATTCTATCCTCAGCTTTGTTTCCGCACACCGCATCCGGATCGATCCAATCAGCAGTGTCAATGACTGACACCTCCAGTGGGGGAGGGAGTCTGGACATTAAGTCGGCCCTAATGTTCCTGGCCCCTTGGACATACTGAATTTTGGCCCCAAATTCAGCCAGAAACACCCCCCAACGTTGGATCTTAGTGTTGCGCATCTCCTTGGTAAAAAGAGATCGCAATGGCTTGTGGTCAGTGAAGACGGTGAATTCAGCACCGTACAGATAAGCTCGAAGCTTATCTATACAGTAGACTACTGCATATGCTTCCTTCTCAATGGTTGACCACTTACGCTGAGTGGTAGAAAGCTGGTGTGAAATATACTGAACTACCCTTTCAACACCAACATCATCGTCCTGGACGAGAACGCCCCCAATACAAGAATCTGACGCATCTGTGTATAATTTATATGACCTATCAGTGCGGGGGTAGGCCATGACCTCCGACGACATAAGCAATTGCTTCAAGCTCGCAAAGGCCTGTTGCTGTTCTGGGCCCCATTGAAAAGGTTGGTTCTTACGGGTCAACTTCACTAAGGGTTCCGTTAATTGACTGTAACCGGGAATGGTCTTGGAGTAATAATTGACCATCCCAACGAATGACCTTACCTGCTTTACCGTGGCGGGTGGTGGCATTTCCACAATGGCCCTGACCTTCTCAGGGTCACTGTGTATGCCCTCCGGCGTCACGATATAGCCTAACAGTCGGATTTCTGGCTTACCAAAATGACATTTTGAGGCCTTTAGCTGGAGCTTTGCTGCCCTTAGCCTCTCAAATACAGCTTCTAGGTCTTTTTTATGTTCCTGGGGTGAACTAGAGGCAATTACCAGGTCATCGATGAATACCCAAACACACTTACCCAAAAGGTCAGACAGCGCCATCTCCATGGTCCTCTGAAAGATACTTGGGAGATTTGCAAGGCCAAAACTCCCCACAGTAAAATTATACAAGCCCCGATGGCAAACAAACGCTGTCTTATCTCTGTCCTTTTCTGCGACCTTGAGCTGTCTGTAGGCCGATTTAAGGTCACAGATTGAGTATATAGTCTTGCCCCCTAGTTGATCAAAAATGTCTTGTATTAAAGGGAGGGGGTACCGATCCTTAACAGTTATGTCATTCAAAGCCCTATAGTCAACGCAAAAACGAGTCGTGCCATCCTTTTTCGGCACCAGACAAACTGGTGATGCCCATGGGGAATTACTGGGCACTATCACCCCGTCTTTCAACATTTCATCTACACACTCGTCAATTAATTTCCTCTTGGCCAAGGGTGTCCGGTAGGGTCTCTGTCGGATCGGCGCATGGTCACCCGTGTCAATGGTCACCTCAGCTAAAGGGCATTGCCCATAAGGTTCGCCATCCTGGTAAAACACATCCTGATTTATTCTAATTACATCTACATACTCAGGACTGACGGTACCACTGAAAAATCCCAGTCCGGTGGACGTGGAATTTTGAAAATTAAAAGTTTCATCTTCGTACTCACCACCCAAACTCTCTATTGGACTGGTTGAAGCAATGGCCCTTGGCTTGTTGTATGGGTGCACCACCAACTCTTGGCCCTTCCACACCAGAATTGACCTATTATAATCTAACACTGCCTTGCCCAAAGTCAGGGCATTATCACCAATTACACAATCATGTATGATACCATCAACAATAAACACTGGTAGATTACCTAATTTCTCAAAATTTACTTCAGCCTCACCAAATACTCTTAGTGCATCTCCTGAAATATTAAACAGTGGCGGGGCAGGCTTAAGTAGTCTTGATCTGCCAATGTTCTTGCAAACCCTTTTAAAAACTCTATCGTGCAGAAGTGTCACACTTGCTCCAGTGTCAATTAAGCATTTAATTTCTACTCCACTTACGCTAATTGACAAACCCAACCTGGAGCTACTGGTACTCACCCCTGCACCATCTAGTTTCCCTGCTGCGGTACACGCTGTGCTGACTGCGGTGGCTGCTGCGGCGATGTCCTGGGCGCCTGGTTGTGTGAACGCCTCCTCGGGGGCCGTAGCGGGCAGCCAATCTGATAGTGTGGCCCTCCGCAGGTGTAGCAGGCCACAGGTACTTGTTGGCGGGTCGGCGGGTCTGATGCCCTGGCATTCCTGTTGTCACCATCCACGGCCCATGATGATTGTTGATTAGGGACCCGCTTGGTAACCTCCAGTCGTGCAAGGCGGTTGTTGAAGCTGTCCTGGCTCTTGCGAATCCTTTGCAAGATCTGCATGACCTCTCCATTCGCCATGTCACTCGACGGGCCGGGGGCCACTGAGGGCGGTGGGCCCTGGACTGCCGAGGTGTCCATAGGCTCAATGGTGTCCTCCCGATGCAGGCCCATATAGCGCTCCATTCCCATTCTTATCGACAAAGTCCATGGCCGCCTCCAAGGTCGGGGTTTGCAACTCCAGACTCGTCTTCCTGGCTAAGTCAGCAGAGCGTAAACCCTTCAGATAGTGCCGTAGCACTATCCTCTCTGCGTCCTGAGATCGTTGGCCTGAATAGGCTCTCTGGACCGCCTCCCGAAAACGTCTATTGTAAGACGCCAAAGTCTCGCCGTCTCTTTGCCTAAGTTGCTCTACACTGATGCGCAACTTCTCTTGCTCATCGCTCGAGAGGAATGTTCGTTCAATATATTTCTTCAGCTCCTCCCAACAGATCTCATGCCTTGGGACACCCCGTGAGTTTATATATCTTTCAATTTCTCGGCGAAGTGCACCGCACGCTGTCCGGCTAACTATAGTTATTACCGCTGGTTGGTCATCACCGAGCTGGGGCACCAACAGCTCTATATCATATACAAAGTTTCTGGTTTGGGAGCTGACCTCCCCATCACAGGGCGTCACTTGTTTGCACAGCCCCTTTATACGGTTTTCACGCTGTTGTGTCCTCCACTGCCCCGCTTGAGCCTCAAAATGGGCTTTCTGGGCATTCCCCAGTTCCCCAAAAAGTCCATCTAAGCGCTCAACAATGCCGTTAAATTGATCTGGGTTCATTTTGTCCCTCTTTTTCACCTTTTTCAATAATTACCGTCACTCAACGTCTGGATCTACACAGGTGTGACCCCACGCAGGGTCATTGATTTCACCACAAATTGGGCAGATCCTTATTGCCATTCAATACATATAGTAATCGACAAAATGTCTTGGCGGGGCTCGCGTTCTTGTAACAACTTGAATTACCCGGGTTACTGAATATTTTCTGACGGCTGGATGGTTGGCTATTGAAATGTGGCTTCTGATCCTCCTAGTAGCAATGGTGATATCGCGATCGAAACTTGCCTGCCCAACGTTAAAATCACAATTTTGGCACTTTAAAATGTACACACCACAACAGCCACAATGTTCTTCTCTAGTATGTACCAATAATTCAGTTCGTGTATCAAATTTCTTGTTGCACGGCGTGCAAAGATAACGTGGCATGGCAAAAGTCAACAACAAATTATTGTTTCTCTACTGGTTCAGAGCGTACTTCATGCTTTTGTGCCAAAAGGATGTTCATGAGGGCTACAATAACCGGGCAGTTCTGTGAGGTACAAGGTTTCCTTAAGCAAATAACGCCATGGTCCGTGGAGCTCAACTCCTCCCAAATATGTTCACGGAAATTTGAAATGTCAGATGATAAAAAGTCACACTTCAGGCATTTAAACTGGTGGTCCACCAACTTGCAAATTTTTCCATACGATACGATTCTACTGGTAGCCATCAATAAAATGTTGAAAATACTGCCACTTACTTCTGTATACTGTTTGCCAGCATAGCTGGTTTAAAAAATCAGGCAACGCTGTCCATACAACATGAGTAAAAGAGAGCCTTGAAACTTCACCGATGGCCGCTCCCTTAAATTGCATCCACCGGTGCGCAGGGAAGGAATTGTCCCCACGATGTTCTTTGGTTTGGTCGGCCGAATACACCACCCTGTAGCAAAATCCTGGCAAGCTCGCCAATGAAAAGTTGTGCCGCTTCACTATGGGCTTTGTGGCGCAAGGTTCGCGAATGACATGCTGCAGAAGATTGCTGTTCTTGAATGCTGAAAGGGGGGGGGGGTGTACCCCGCCGATGCAAAGATGAACGAAGAGAACAACTTGCTTGAGTTCCAAACCAAAGACAATTTTATTTTTGCTAATACAAAGAATATATAGTAAGAGTGGGGTTCCCATAGCAACCATATTAAGACGTACATTCACCATCCAGGGCCTGCGTATACAGGCTAATTTATGTAAGACAATGACAAGTTAACACTGACACAAATCTGATAAAACAATACACAGTGCTACCCGTACCATCCAGGCCGGGTCACCAGCAGCAGCAGTCACGTAGGCCATCCCTGTTTATTGAGGCCCCTGGCCGATACGAACAATGGGTGTGTCATTTACAGGTCGTTACTCACTTATCAGTATGTGTACCAGGTCAGATCTCTGCACGTAAGCCAAGTCTTGAAAAATGTCATGAAACTTCTTTTAAATCACAAATAATAATATGACTTGGACAACACCAGTAAAAGTACTTATCAATACCTACACAGATGCAACAAATAAAAAGAAATTAAACTATTCTGATATTCCTGTCACAGCATAGTCCACATGCAGTGGCATGAAAAGGGGGGGGGGGAACATTGATACAAGAACTTGCCAGCTTTAAATCCAAACTAGATACAAATCCAAATAAGTATTTTTCCTCTGTAAACTGAGTTGTTTTCTGCAAAGAAACAAATTTATTCAGGGCTTTAAAAGATTATTTCCTGACCCAGAAGAAAATATAAAATCAGACATCTGGCTGCAACACAAAACTTTGGTCACCGACCGATATCTTGCCCACATCAATCTTACAAACAATGCTACCCTGGGTCATGCTGTCAACAGTGTATCGCAGGACCAGGCACCGGGTGTGGCTTGGTCTGAACTCTAGTTGTTCCTTTTTGACACAAGCATCTCATTTCTTAACCTACATCCCTAAATCTTAGAATTAAGTCGGACAATGAATTCAAAGATTTATTTCACTGATCTGTGATGGAAAAGCAGAACTTTATGGGCTTACCTATTTTCATAAAGGTTGGTGTGTTTAATTATTTTACTTAGAAATATACTGTAGTATTTGCAAACACACACCCAAATTATTCCACATAGTCAATTGCTGTCACTGAAAACATAATTGCCTGTACACAGTACATGTAGTTAAATCGTAATACAGTTGCCTGCACAACACTGTGCACCATTAAAAATTACATAGCATATCATTGCCTAAGCAACATCAAGCAAAATTACATAATGCAGTATTTGCCTGTGCAACAAGCCTGTGCATCATGAAACATTATTAAGGATTACATCATGTATTGTTGCCTGCGCAGCATCGTACAAAATTACATAATACAACATTTGCCTGCGCAACATTACCAGCAATACTCAGAATAGCATAGGACTTTATTAGGCAACCTTTGCGCATGTGAGCCTGTGTGGTACTACTAACAATTATACAACATAAAGTTTTTTTTGCCTGCGCAGCTTGCCCAATTGCCTGCATAAATGCTGACTAAGCATTACACACGTCCATGCCTTTTAGTTTTAAAATTTAACAAATTTTAAAACTCATAAACTTGAAAAGAAAAGCTCATAAACATACAACGGAAGCAGGTATGGTAAAAGATGCAACCGAGCAATAATATGTAATTGGCATGATATAAATTGACATAATATGCGGGATGCAGATAAATTTTCAGACCCCTTTCAACTTCACAATTCAAATTCGTGTATCATTTATCATTTTCCACCTTCCATCCGTCCACCACTTTCAGTTTTGGTGGCACCGCCATCAAAACTCAAACGACAGACAAAAACAAACAGAACCGTACTAAAGGGGGGACCACTGTTACCCCTTAACATATGCACAGCTCTGAAAGTAGCTCATGAAGTATGCACATTAGATTAGGTATATAAAATGCACAAAAGTATTAGTGCAAACACAATCCCTACACAGCATGTGTAACTGAGAACGAGGCAAGGGTCACAAAGTTAACCTTTTCACGTTAGCCCGTATAGTTCTGAAGGAAGCTTGCTCGGTACATTATATATAAGAATACATATCTATAAGAATATAAAGCATGTAAAGATAACCACATAGAAAGAAAAGAAAAAAAAAGAGCTGTATAGTTATTCGGAGCAGCTCGCTCCTAGACAGGAAGCTAACCAAAGCTAAGAGGCCTATCACCCCTTGGACTTGCACAAGCTCGCCAGTATATTTTATAGGAAACATACAAACTGTTCAGTTTTGAACCAACATCATAATCCCAAATAGGCGTGCTATGGTGAACCCCGTAAATACATAGAAAAGCACAGACAGATAAACACGCGTAAGATATTGAAAATATCAATATAAATGGTGCATACCTGCAGGATGCGTACTGGTGACGCAGGATCACAGTTAAGTACTTGTAACATCCAAACATGGTAATTAAAGTCGGAGATACACATCGATGTACCTTAAATTAATAAATTTGACTAAAACTTATGCCAGATCAGGCATGGAGGACACCAAAGATCACTAGGTGATGTGGGTTTCATGACCCCGTCTCCCTGGTGGCTACCACATAGCATGATCTGGTATAAGAAATGAGTATCATAGTAACACCAAGGCTAATTACTGTTTCATACACAAACACATTATCATCAGCGACAAATGTAAATTCAATAAACACAATACTCAAAGCAACTCAACATATGGAGACCCAATTAAGCTGCCAGTAACATCGCACAATGTCATACCTTCCTGGCAAGTAGTCCCTAGAACATCATGGATGCTATGTCACAGGTATTGTTACTCATCAGTTACTCCACATAATAATCATAATAACATGAACCATGTGTTGACAAGATAACCGTTTTAAAATGATCTGCACAATCCCAAATGATCTTGTATACCTTTCACACAATGCAAAGGTCAGAGGTCTCCCAACTATGACCCCCGGAGGCCATAATCAACTGCAATGGTCTCCTCAACTCCACGTGACGAGTCTCATCAAAGTTGCTCAGGAGAGCACTCCATCTTTACACCCAACTTATCATAAATTACTTTGCATTAAATTGAAACACGGATGAATCTGGGTGAATCATATTATCTGTTACTGCTGCTACCTCAGTTACCTCTGGTGGCGGGAGTTCAGGGTATAATTTAACAGGAGTTGACCCCACCTTTGTGGACTCAGAATCCTTAGGTAAATTTAGAAGAAGCCATTTTCTAAAGAATCCCATCAAGGTTTCCCTTTTTCGCCAGATAACGTAGCCAAGGGTAATGAGGGTAGCAACCAGTATTATTAAGCCACATAAAGATACAAAAGATATGCGGCTGCCATAATGACTCCAGGCAAAGCCTTGCGGTGGCTCCAACATGGAGCCCAAGTCCACCCTAGCAACTGGTTTTGTCTGAGCAAAGTGTGGTTTCTGTAACAAACCAATAGCTTGATCTTGTGGTATAATGTCAGTTATGTTCAGCATTTCGGGCACCGGTACCCGTAAAGCAGAAACAGATACATGTCCAAGTCTTTCAATGAGTCCTGTCAGCATCCAGCCATTTCCAGTTATAACACACAAGGCTGGGACTGTCACTAAGTAGGTGCCCGCCACGAGCGTCTGTCGGGAACCAGCAGTTCCCGTACACCTAGTTACAATAGTCTCACCCCAAGTCACAAGTACGTATTCCCCATAACTGATCTCTGTGACTTGGGTGTCATTGCTTTGTCGCCTAACGACTGCCTCACATGTCTTTGTCCGTCTCCTGTCCCCGGCAATCAAGGTACGTACACAGCTCCATCTATGAGTATTAAAAATTGGGCCTGTCCGACACACCATTGGCTTCCAGCCCATGCAACCCACAGGGTGGAATATGTCGCCATTGCCAGTGTTAAGACCCACATCAGGTTGGTTCACAGTTACTTGAATAGTGTACCCCATCTTTTCATAAGGGACCGGCCACGTTGCTATATGATAACGTTGATAAGATAGGCCGTCTACAAGGGGTAATTTCACCCTATACAACAAGGTATTTCCACCCCATACAGGATATACATGTGCATGCTCATAGTACCACTGTATTGGCTGTAATGGATATGTCCGACTGGTCGTGGCCTGTTTTAAAATTTCTGATAGCTGGGAAGGGGGTAGTATGTCCTCTGTTAAACGTCCAATCTCTAACGAGGCTTTCTGACGGGCATATCTTTGCAAAGCTCGGATGTAGGAGGCAGTTACTTGCTCTAGCAATGAAACAGTTTTCTCAAAATAAAAAGAGCGTTCCAAATTGAATAGACGCGCACTAGTGTAATTCAGTCTACCAATGACAGTATTAAGTTTTGGCACTAAAGACTTTGAAATGAAGTCTGAAATTTGTTGAATACGATAGCTATTCCAAGACATCGCTTGCTGAGTTCTATTTAAAACAGTTGTCAATTGATTAATTTGATGAACCATTGTCTTTTGAACTTTATAAGCAGAGTTTATTGCACGCCGACATTCAGCGATGCTGTCATCCGTTGCCAGGCCAAAAAGCGTATGTCCTACCTGACCTAAGAAATTGAACCAGCCTCTTTTAGTCCGCTTAGGCACAGGTTTCGATGGGGGTAGTTGATGGGTCACAATATATGACCTTAAGGCACGCAAGCGTCCTATCCAAGCACGGTAATTTAGAGGAGTAATTATTCCATTAGTCATGGCACGGTTAGCCGTAGCAACCACTATACTCATGCTGCTAAGGAGAACCGGATCCACTACAGGAGCATCAATCACCACCAGAAGGGTCCACTCCGCTGACTGGACCTTAAGTTGATCTATCCTGGTTATCAGCAAGCCATCGTGTAGTGGTTTAATGGAGCCAGAGGCCCGACCAGTGGTCAGTGCCAATACTATGCACACATGAAGGCAGCTAACTCGATAGCATCGAGTCGCTGACGTTTGATTTCTTCGTCGTTCAACGGGCATCCTGAAGCTGGTCGCTTGGGTACCCGAGGTGCAGCTTCAGGCATGGGATGATCACTGCTTGGTTGTGGCTCAACCCTTGCCTTTGATCGAGTAAAGTATCTGTGTTGGGGAGTCGGAGCACTAGTACTTATCGGGTCCTGCACAGTGGTCCCCTGTGCAAGTGCCTGGGAGTCAGTAGCTGACCCAGTTGCAGATTCCCCAGAAAGGTCACCAGCATCTCCCGCTGGCCTCAAAGGGCCTTTTGACCTTTCCCGTGCTGATGGCCTATTTATCTTATCGTAGGGCGTGGACCTGCCGCGTTCATGGCTCGTGTTAAACCTGACACCATGGTGTCGCTTATGTGGCGCTCGGTAACTCCTTGGAGTTGTGTTAGAGCTGCGGCCACTAAAATCTAACTGTTGTGGAACCTTTATCAATGGAGGCTGGGGGGCATCCTGGGGCGGGCTATCTGCCTCACTCTGACCAGGTTCATCAGTGGCATCCTCAGTTTTCTCCTCCATCATATCCTCCTGCTCAAGGGATGAGTCCATTACTGGCTCAGAATTAGGGCCGGCTGGTGCAGATCCCGTTTCTGCTGGGTTGGCTGGCGGTGGTAGAGCCTGCGGCATCCCTGGTGGAAGACGAGAGCTATGTCTCGCATTTCGAACCGGGCGCTTGTTTAATTTGTCCCAGATTACATTGGGATCCACCAGCAACAATTTTGACCTGTTCACAGTTTTTACCTTACCAGTTTGCTGGTGCTTAATCCAGCACACTGGGCCTCTTACCCTAATAATCTCATACTGGGGGTCCCAGTCAGAGGTGAAGGTTAACCTTTCCTGTGCCTTTAACACCACAGTATCCCCAGGGGCAAGCTCACCCGCATTGGCTCTTGCATTTATTCTTTCCCTGTTATAGTGGCGAGAGTCTGCCAAGTTTTGACGTGCAGTGGTCAAGGCATCTGAGAGATCACTAAGCCTCCCCGTCAGCACGTCCCCCTGCACCAGACACTTGGTCAGTGGAACACGCCCTCTCCTTCCATACAGTAGGAAGAAGGGGGTGAATCCAGTAGATTCACTAACACTATGTCGGTAGGCATACAAAGCATCAGCCATTTTGTTTTGCCACTCACGGGCATCATTGTTAACCAGCTTCGTAATCATTTCTTTCAAGGTTCTATTAAATCGTTCAACCTTCCCATTTGTTTCCGGGTGGTAGGGTGTGGTCTGACGAAAGTCAACCCCCAGGTCCTTTAAGTACTGCTTAAAATGATTTGAGCTGAACTCCAACCCTCGGTCTGCGATTACGACTTCCGGCACACCATGCCGGGGAATAAATTCGCAAGCGACAGCATTTTCTACCACAAGAGATGTTTTATTCGGAATTGGAATTGCCTCGGCCCACCCACTCAAATGGTCTACAATTATTAAGGCATACTTGTTGCCTTGCTCAGTGGGGTAAAACGGGCCAATTAGATCCATGCCCACTACCTGCATACAGTATGCCGGCAGTGGCATTTCCCCCATTGGAGGGTGCTCAGTTCGCTTCTGGTTGACTACACAGGTGGAGCATAGCTTCAACTGCTTTGTGATGTCCTGGCGCATACCAGGCCAGACATAGGCCTCTCTCACTCTATTCAGCGTCTTCATGACCGACATATGACCAACGTCCTTGTGGCACCTTTCTATGACATGTTTGCGGAATTGGGTCGGCAACACCAAGCGCGGATACCAAGCTGAAGTGATGGTAGGGCGTTTGATGGAATATAACAGACCATCATGGATCTCGTAATCTGAGTCTGGGGCCTCAGCTTCGGGAAACAAATCAGAGAACTCTTCCTTCTGCCTCTCCCTGACCTCCTTGGGGTCTAAGAGATCAGCTTCCAAGGGAATTCTATCCTCAGCTTTGTTTCCGCACACCGCATCCGGATCGATCCAATCAGCAGTGTCAATGACTGACACCTCCAGTGGGGGAGGGAGTCTGGACATTAAGTCGGCCCTAATGTTCCTGGCCCCTTGGACATACTGAATTTTGGCCCCAAATTCAGCCAGAAACACCCCCCAACGTTGGATCTTAGTGTTGCGCATCTCCTTGGTAAAAAGAGATCGCAATGGCTTGTGGTCAGTGAAGACGGTGAATTCAGCACCGTACAGATAAGCTCGAAGCTTATCTATACAGTAGACTACTGCATATGCTTCCTTCTCAATGGTTGACCACTTACGCTGAGTGGTAGAAAGCTGGTGTGAAATATACTGAACTACCCTTTCAACACCAACATCATCGTCCTGGACGAGAACGCCCCCAATACAAGAATCTGACGCATCTGTGTATAATTTATATGACCTATCAGTGCGGGGGTAGGCCATGACCTCCGACGACATAAGCAATTGCTTCAAGCTCGCAAAGGCCTGTTGCTGTTCTGGGCCCCATTGAAAAGGTTGGTTCTTACGGGTCAACTTCACTAAGGGTTCCGTTAATTGACTGTAACCGGGAATGGTCTTGGAGTAATAATTGACCATCCCAACGAATGACCTTACCTGCTTTACCGTGGCGGGTGGTGGCATTTCCACAATGGCCCTGACCTTCTCAGGGTCACTGTGTATGCCCTCCGGCGTCACGATATAGCCTAACAGTCGGATTTCTGGCTTACCAAAATGACATTTTGAGGCCTTTAGCTGGAGCTTTGCTGCCCTTAGCCTCTCAAATACAGCTTCTAGGTCTTTTTTATGTTCCTGGGGTGAACTAGAGGCAATTACCAGGTCATCGATGAATACCCAAACACACTTACCCAAAAGGTCAGACAGCGCCATCTCCATGGTCCTCTGAAAGATACTTGGGAGATTTGCAAGGCCAAAACTCCCCACAGTAAAATTATACAAGCCCCGATGGCAAACAAACGCTGTCTTATCTCTGTCCTTTTCTGCGACCTTGAGCTGTCTGTAGGCCGATTTAAGGTCACAGATTGAGTATATAGTCTTGCCCCCTAGTTGATCAAAAATGTCTTGTATTAAAGGGAGGGGGTACCGATCCTTAACAGTTATGTCATTCAAAGCCCTATAGTCAACGCAAAAACGAGTCGTGCCATCCTTTTTCGGCACCAGACAAACTGGTGATGCCCATGGGGAATTACTGGGCACTATCACCCCGTCTTTCAACATTTCATCTACACACTCGTCAATTAATTTCCTCTTGGCCAAGGGTGTCCGGTAGGGTCTCTGTCGGATCGGCGCATGGTCACCCGTGTCAATGGTCACCTCAGCTAAAGGGCATTGCCCATAAGGTTCGCCATCCTGGTAAAACACATCCTGATTTATTCTAATTACATCTACATACTCAGGACTGACGGTACCACTGAAAAATCCCAGTCCGGTGGACGTGGAATTTTGAAAATTAAAAGTTTCATCTTCGTACTCACCACCCAAACTCTCTATTGGACTGGTTGAAGCAATGGCCCTTGGCTTGTTGTATGGGTGCACCACCAACTCTTGGCCCTTCCACACCAGAATTGACCTATTATAATCTAACACTGCCTTGCCCAAAGTCAGGGCATTATCACCAATTACACAATCATGTATGATACCATCAACAATAAACACTGGTAGATTACCTAATTTCTCAAAATTTACTTCAGCCTCGCCAAATACTCTTAGTGCATCTCCTGAAATATTAAACAGTGGCGGGGCAGGCTTAAGTAGTCTTGATCTGCCAATGTTCTTGCAAACCCTTTTAAAAACTCTATCGTGCAGAAGTGTCACACTTGCTCCAGTGTCAATTAAGCATTTAATTTCTACTCCACTTACGCTAATTGACAAACCCAACCTGGAGCTACTGGTACTCACCCCTGCACCATCTAGTTTCCCTGCTGCGGTACACGCTGTGCTGACTGCGGTGGCTGCTGCGGCGATGTCCTGGGCGCCTGGTTGTGTGAACGCCTCCTCGGGGGCCGTAGCGGGCAGCCAATCTGATAGTGTGGCCCTCCGCAGGTGTAGCAGGCCACAGGTACTTGTTGGCGGGTCGGCGGGTCTGATGCCCTGGCATTCCTGTTGTCACCATCCACGGCCCATGATGATTGTTGATTAGGGACCCGCTTGGTAACCTCCAGTCGTGCAAGGCGGTTGTTGAAGCTGTCCTGGCTCTTGCGAATCCTTTGCAAGATCTGCATGACCTCTCCATTCGCCATGTCACTCGACGGGCCGGGGGCCACTGAGGGCGGTGGGCCCTGGACTGCCGAGGTGTCCATAGGCTCAATGGTGTCCTCCCGATGCAGGCCCATATAGCGCTCCATTCCCATTCTTATCGACAAAGTCCATGGCCGCCTCCAAGGTCGGGGTTTGCAACTCCAGACTCGTCTTCCTGGCTAAGTCAGCAGAGCGTAAACCCTTCAGATAGTGCCGTAGCACTATCCTCTCTGCGTCCTGAGATCGTTGGCCTGAATAGGCTCTCTGGACCGCCTCCCGAAAACGTCTATTGTAAGACGCCAAAGTCTCGCCGTCTCTTTGCCTAAGTTGCTCTACACTGATGCGCAACTTCTCTTGCTCATCGCTCGAGAGGAATGTTCGTTCAATATATTTCTTCAGCTCCTCCCAACAGATCTCATGCCTTGGGACACCCCGTGAGTTTATATATCTTTCAATTTCTCGGCGAAGTGCACCGCACGCTGTCCGGCTAACTATAGTTATTACCGCTGGTTGGTCATCACCGAGCTGGGGCACCAACAGCTCTATATCATATACAAAGTTTCTGGTTTGGGAGCTGACCTCCCCATCACAGGGCGTCACTTGTTTGCACAGCCCCTTTATACGGTTTTCACGCTGTTGTGTCCTCCACTGCCCCGCTTGAGCCTCAAAATGGGCTTTCTGGGCATTCCCCAGTTCCCCAAAAAGTCCATCTAAGCGCTCAACAATGCCGTTAAATTGATCTGGGTTCATTTTGTCCCTCTTTTTCACCTTTTTCAATAATTACCGTCACTCAACGTCTGGATCTACACAGGTGTGACCCCACGCAGGGTCATTGATTTCACCACAAATTGGGCAGATCCTTATTGCCATTCAATACATATAGTAATCGACAAAATGTCTTGGCGGGGCTCGCGTTCTTGTAACAACTTGAATTACCCGGGTTACTGAATATTTTCTGACGGCTGGATGGTTGGCTATTGAAATGTGGCTTCTGATCCTCCTAGTAGCAATGGTGATATCGCGATCGAAACTTGCCTGCCCAACGTTAAAATCACAATTTTGGCACTTTAAAATGTACACACCACAACAGCCACAATGTTCTTCTCTAGTATGTACCAATAATTCAGTTCGTGTATCAAATTTCTTGTTGCACGGCGTGCAAAGATAACGTGGCATGGCAAAAGTCAACAACAAATTATTGTTTCTCTACTGGTTCAGAGCGTACTTCATGCTTTTGTGCCAAAAGGATGTTCATGAGGGCTACAATAACCGGGCAGTTCTGTGAGGTACAAGGTTTCCTTAAGCAAATAACGCCATGGTCCGTGGAGCTCAACTCCTCCCAAATATGTTCACGGAAATTTGAAATGTCAGATGATAAAAAGTCACACTTCAGGCATTTAAACTGGTGGTCCACCAACTTGCAAATTTTTCCATACGATACGATTCTACTGGTAGCCATCAATAAAATGTTGAAAATACTGCCACTTACTTCTGTATACTGTTTGCCAGCATAGCTGGTTTAAAAAATCAGGCAACGCTGTCCATACAACATGAGTAAAAGAGAGCCTTGAAACTTCACCGATGGCCGCTCCCTTAAATTGCATCCACCGGTGCGCAGGGAAGGAATTGTCCCCACGATGTTCTTTGGTTTGGTCGGCCGAATACACCACCCTGTAGCAAAATCCTGGCAAGCTCGCCAATGAAAAGTTGTGCCGCTTCACTATGGGCTTTGTGGCGCAAGGTTCGCGAATGACATGCTGCAGAAGATTGCTGTTCTTGAATGCTGAAAGGGGGGGGGGGTGTACCCCGCCGATGCAAAGATGAACGAAGAGAACAACTTGCTTGAGTTCCAAACCAAAGACAATTTTATTTTTGCTAATACAAAGAATATATAGTAAGAGTGGGGTTCCCATAGCAACCATATTAAGACGTACATTCACCATCCAGGGCCTGCGTATACAGGCTAATTTATGTAAGACAATGACAAGTTAACACTGACACAAATCTGATAAAACAATACACAGTGCTACCCGTACCATCCAGGCCGGGTCACCAGCAGCAGCAGTCACGTAGGCCATCCCTGTTTATTGAGGCCCCTGGCCGATACGAACAATGGGTGTGTCATTTACAGGTCGTTACTCACTTATCAGTATGTGTACCAGGTCAGATCTCTGCACGTAAGCCAAGTCTTGAAAAATGTCATGAAACTTCTTTTAAATCACAAATAATAATATGACTTGGACAACACCAGTAAAAGTACTTATCAATACCTACACAGATGCAACAAATAAAAAGAAATTAAACTATTCTGATATTCCTGTCACAGCATAGTCCACATGCAGTGGCATGAAAAGGGGGGGGGGGGGAACATTGATACAAGAACTTGCCAGCTTTAAATCCAAACTAGATACAAATCCAAATAAGTATTTTTCCTCTGTAAACTGAGTTGTTTTCTGCAAAGAAACAAATTTATTCAGGGCTTTAAAAGATTATTTCCTGACCCAGAAGAAAATATAAAATCAGACATCTGGCTGCAACACAAAACTTTGGTCACCGACCGATATCTTGCCCACATCAATCTTACAAACAATGCTACCCTGGGTCATGCTGTCAACAGTGTATCGCAGGACCAGGCACCGGGTGTGGCTTGGTCTGAACTCTAGTTGTTCCTTTTTGACACAAGCATCTCATTTCTTAACCTACATCCCTAAATCTTAGAATTAAGTCGGACAATGAATTCAAAGATTTATTTCACTGATCTGTGATGGAAAAGCAGAACTTTATGGGCTTACCTATTTTCATAAAGGTTGGTGTGTTTAATTATTTTACTTAGAAATATACTGTAGTATTTGCAAACACACACCCAAATTATTCCACATAGTCAATTGCTGTCACTGAAAACATAATTGCCTGTACACAGTACATGTAGTTAAATCGTAATACAGTTGCCTGCACAACACTGTGCACCATTAAAAATTACATAGCATATCATTGCCTAAGCAACATCAAGCAAAATTACATAATGCAGTATTTGCCTGTGCAACAAGCCTGTGCATCATGAAACATTATTAAGGATTACATCATGTATTGTTGCCTGCGCAGCATCGTACAAAATTACATAATACAACATTTGCCTGCGCAACATTACCAGCAATACTCAGAATAGCATAGGACTTTATTAGGCAACCTTTGCGCATGTGAGCCTGTGTGGTACTACTAACAATTATACAACATAAAGTTTTTTTTGCCTGCGCAGCTTGCCCAATTGCCTGCATAAATGCTGACTAAGCATTACACACGTCCATGCCTTTTAGTTTTAAAATTTAACAAATTTTAAAACTCATAAACTTGAAAAGAAAAGCTCATAAACATACAACGGAAGCAGGTATGGTAAAAGATGCAACCGAGCAATAATATGTAATTGGCATGATATAAATTGACATAATATGCGGGATGCAGATAAATTTTCAGACCCCTTTCAACTTCACAATTCAAATTCGTGTATCATTTATCATTTTCCACCTTCCATCCGTCCACCACTTTCAGTTTTGGTGGCACCGCCATCAAAACTCAAACGACAGACAAAAACAAACAGAACCGTACTAAAGGGGGGACCACTGTTACCCCTTAACATATGCACAGCTCTGAAAGTAGCTCATGAAGTATGCACATTAGATTAGGTATATAAAATGCACAAAAGTATTAGTGCAAACACAATCCCTACACAGCATGTGTAACTGAGAACGAGGCAAGGGTCACAAAGTTAACCTTTTCACGTTAGCCCGTATAGTTCTGAAGGAAGCTTGCTCGGTACATTATATATAAGAATACATATCTATAAGAATATAAAGCATGTAAAGATAACCACATAGAAAGAAAAGAAAAAAAAAGAGCTGTATAGTTATTCGGAGCAGCTCGCTCCTAGACAGGAAGCTAACCAAAGCTAAGAGGCCTATCACCCCTTGGACTTGCACAAGCTCGCCAGTATATTTTATAGGAAACATACAAACTGTTCAGTTTTGAACCAACATCATAATCCCAAATAGGCGTGCTATGGTGAACCCCGTAAATACATAGAAAAGCACAGACAGATAAACACGCGTAAGATATTGAAAATATCAATATAAATGGTGCATACCTGCAGGATGCGTACTGGTGACGCAGGATCACAGTTAAGTACTTGTAACATCCAAACATGGTAATTAAAGTCGGAGATACACATCGATGTACCTTAAATTAATAAATTTGACTAAAACTTATGCCAGATCAGGCATGGAGGACACCAAAGATCACTAGGTGATGTGGGTTTCATGACCCCGTCTCCCTGGTGGCTACCACATAGCATGATCTGGTATAAGAAATGAGTATCATAGTAACACCAAGGCTAATTACTGTTTCATACACAAACACATTATCATCAGCGACAAATGTAAATTCAATAAACACAATACTCAAAGCAACTCAACATATGGAGACCCAATTAAGCTGCCAGTAACATCGCACAATGTCATACCTTCCTGGCAAGTAGTCCCTAGAACATCATGGATGCTATGTCACAGGTATTGTTACTCATCAGTTACTCCACATAATAATCATAATAACATGAACCATGTGTTGACAAGATAACCGTTTTAAAATGATCTGCACAATCCCAAATGATCTTGTATACCTTTCACACAATGCAAAGGTCAGAGGTCTCCCAACTATGACCCCCGGAGGCCATAATCAACTGCAATGGTCTCCTCAACTCCACGTGACGAGTCTCATCAAAGTTGCTCAGGAGAGCACTCCATCTTTACACCCAACTTATCATAAATTACTTTGCATTAAATTGAAACACGGATGAATCTGGGTGAATCATATTATCTGTTACTGCTGCTACCTCAGTTACCTCTGGTGGCGGGAGTTCAGGGTATAATTTAACAGGAGTTGACCCCACCTTTGTGGACTCAGAATCCTTAGGTAAATTTAGAAGAAGCCATTTTCTAAAGAATCCCATCAAGGTTTCCCTTTTTCGCCAGATAACGTAGCCAAGGGTAATGAGGGTAGCAACCAGTATTATTAAGCCACATAAAGATACAAAAGATATGCGGCTGCCATAATGACTCCAGGCAAAGCCTTGCGGTGGCTCCAACATGGAGCCCAAGTCCACCCTAGCAACTGGTTTTGTCTGAGCAAAGTGTGGTTTCTGTAACAAACCAATAGCTTGATCTTGTGGTATAATGTCAGTTATGTTCAGCATTTCGGGCACCGGTACCCGTAAAGCAGAAACAGATACATGTCCAAGTCTTTCAATGAGTCCTGTCAGCATCCAGCCATTTCCAGTTATAACACACAAGGCTGGGACTGTCACTAAGTAGGTGCCCGCCACGAGCGTCTGTCGGGAACCAGCAGTTCCCGTACACCTAGTTACAATAGTCTCACCCCAAGTCACAAGTACGTATTCCCCATAACTGATCTCTGTGACTTGGGTGTCATTGCTTTGTCGCCTAACGACTGCCTCACATGTCTTTGTCCGTCTCCTGTCCCCGGCAATCAAGGTACGTACACAGCTCCATCTATGAGTATTAAAAATTGGGCCTGTCCGACACACCATTGGCTTCCAGCCCATGCAACCCACAGGGTGGAATATGTCGCCATTGCCAGTGTTAAGACCCACATCAGGTTGGTTCACAGTTACTTGAATAGTGTACCCCATCTTTTCATAAGGGACCGGCCACGTTGCTATATGATAACGTTGATAAGATAGGCCGTCTACAAGGGGTAATTTCACCCTATACAACAAGGTATTTCCACCCCATACAGGATATACATGTGCATGCTCATAGTACCACTGTATTGGCTGTAATGGATATGTCCGACTGGTCGTGGCCTGTTTTAAAATTTCTGATAGCTGGGAAGGGGGTAGTATGTCCTCTGTTAAACGTCCAATCTCTAACGAGGCTTTCTGACGGGCATATCTTTGCAAAGCTCGGATGTAGGAGGCAGTTACTTGCTCTAGCAATGAAACAGTTTTCTCAAAATAAAAAGAGCGTTCCAAATTGAATAGACGCGCACTAGTGTAATTCAGTCTACCAATGACAGTATTAAGTTTTGGCACTAAAGACTTTGAAATGAAGTCTGAAATTTGTTGAATACGATAGCTATTCCAAGACATCGCTTGCTGAGTTCTATTTAAAACAGTTGTCAATTGATTAATTTGATGAACCATTGTCTTTTGAACTTTATAAGCAGAGTTTATTGCACGCCGACATTCAGCGATGCTGTCATCCGTTGCCAGGCCAAAAAGCGTATGTCCTACCTGACCTAAGAAATTGAACCAGCCTCTTTTAGTCCGCTTAGGCACAGGTTTCGATGGGGGTAGTTGATGGGTCACAATATATGACCTTAAGGCACGCAAGCGTCCTATCCAAGCACGGTAATTTAGAGGAGTAATTATTCCATTAGTCATGGCACGGTTAGCCGTAGCAACCACTATACTCATGCTGCTAAGGAGAACCGGATCCACTACAGGAGCATCAATCACCACCAGAAGGGTCCACTCCGCTGACTGGACCTTAAGTTGATCTATCCTGGTTATCAGCAAGCCATCGTGTAGTGGTTTAATGGAGCCAGAGGCCCGACCAGTGGTCAGTGCCAATACTATGCACACATGAAGGCAGCTAACTCGATAGCATCGAGTCGCTGACGTTTGATTTCTTCGTCGTTCAACGGGCATCCTGAAGCTGGTCGCTTGGGTACCCGAGGTGCAGCTTCAGGCATGGGATGATCACTGCTTGGTTGTGGCTCAACCCTTGCCTTTGATCGAGTAAAGTATCTGTGTTGGGGAGTCGGAGCACTAGTACTTATCGGGTCCTGCACAGTGGTCCCCTGTGCAAGTGCCTGGGAGTCAGTAGCTGACCCAGTTGCAGATTCCCCAGAAAGGTCACCAGCATCTCCCGCTGGCCTCAAAGGGCCTTTTGACCTTTCCCGTGCTGATGGCCTATTTATCTTATCGTAGGGCGTGGACCTGCCGCGTTCATGGCTCGTGTTAAACCTGACACCATGGTGTCGCTTATGTGGCGCTCGGTAACTCCTTGGAGTTGTGTTAGAGCTGCGGCCACTAAAATCTAACTGTTGTGGAACCTTTATCAATGGAGGCTGGGGGGCATCCTGGGGCGGGCTATCTGCCTCACTCTGACCAGGTTCATCAGTGGCATCCTCAGTTTTCTCCTCCATCATATCCTCCTGCTCAAGGGATGAGTCCATTACTGGCTCAGAATTAGGGCCGGCTGGTGCAGATCCCGTTTCTGCTGGGTTGGCTGGCGGTGGTAGAGCCTGCGGCATCCCTGGTGGAAGACGAGAGCTATGTCTCGCATTTCGAACCGGGCGCTTGTTTAATTTGTCCCAGATTACATTGGGATCCACCAGCAACAATTTTGACCTGTTCACAGTTTTTACCTTACCAGTTTGCTGGTGCTTAATCCAGCACACTGGGCCTCTTACCCTAATAATCTCATACTGGGGGTCCCAGTCAGAGGTGAAGGTTATCCTTTCCTGTGCCTTTAACACCACAGTATCCCCAGGGGCAAGCTCACCCGCATTGGCTCTTGCATTTATTCTTTCCCTGTTATAGTGGCGAGAGTCTGCCAAGTTTTGACGTGCAGTGGTCAAGGCATCTGAGAGATCACTAAGCCTCCCCGTCAGCACGTCCCCCTGCACCAGACACTTGGTCAGTGGAACACGCCCTCTCCTTCCATACAGTAGGAAGAAGGGGGTGAATCCAGTAGATTCACTAACACTATGTCGGTAGGCATACAAAGCATCAGCCATTTTGTTTTGCCACTCACGGGCATCATTGTTAACCAGCTTCGTAATCATTTCTTTCAAGGTTCTATTAAATCGTTCAACCTTCCCATTTGTTTCCGGGTGGTAGGGTGTGGTCTGACGAAAGTCAACCCCCAGGTCCTTTAAGTACTGCTTAAAATGATTTGAGCTGAACTCCAACCCTCGGTCTGCGATTACGACTTCCGGCACACCATGCCGGGGAATAAATTCGCAAGCGACAGCATTTTCTACCACAAGAGATGTTTTATTCGGAATTGGAATTGCCTCGGCCCACCCACTCAAATGGTCTACAATTATTAAGGCATACTTGTTGCCTTGCTCAGTGGGGTAAAACGGGCCAATTAGATCCATGCCCACTACCTGCATACAGTATGCCGGCAGTGGCATTTCCCCCATTGGAGGGTGCTCAGTTCGCTTCTGGTTGACTACACAGGTGGAGCATAGCTTCAACTGCTTTGTGATGTCCTGGCGCATACCAGGCCAGACATAGGCCTCTCTCACTCTATTCAGCGTCTTCATGACCGACATATGACCAACGTCCTTGTGGCACCTTTCTATGACATGTTTGCGGAATTGGGTCGGCAACACCAAGCGCGGATACCAAGCTGAAGTGATGGTAGGGCGTTTGATGGAATATAACAGACCATCATGGATCTCGTAATCTGAGTCTGGGGCCTCAGCTTCGGGAAACAAATCAGAGAACTCTTCCTTCTGCCTCTCCCTGACCTCCTTGGGGTCTAAGAGATCAGCTTCCAAGGGAATTCTATCCTCAGCTTTGTTTCCGCACACCGCATCCGGATCGATCCAATCAGCAGTGTCAATGACTGACACCTCCAGTGGGGGAGGGAGTCTGGACATTAAGTCGGCCCTAATGTTCCTGGCCCCTTGGACATACTGAATTTTGGCCCCAAATTCAGCCAGAAACACCCCCCAACGTTGGATCTTAGTGTTGCGCATCTCCTTGGTAAAAAGAGATCGCAATGGCTTGTGGTCAGTGAAGACGGTGAATTCAGCACCGTACAGATAAGCTCGAAGCTTATCTATACAGTAGACTACTGCATATGCTTCCTTCTCAATGGTTGACCACTTACGCTGAGTGGTAGAAAGCTGGTGTGAAATATACTGAACTACCCTTTCAACACCAACATCATCGTCCTGGACGAGAACGCCCCCAATACAAGAATCTGACGCATCTGTGTATAATTTATATGACCTATCAGTGCGGGGGTAGGCCATGACCTCCGACGACATAAGCAATTGCTTCAAGCTCGCAAAGGCCTGTTGCTGTTCTGGGCCCCATTGAAAAGGTTGGTTCTTACGGGTCAACTTCACTAAGGGTTCCGTTAATTGACTGTAACCGGGAATGGTCTTGGAGTAATAATTGACCATCCCAACGAATGACCTTACCTGCTTTACCGTGGCGGGTGGTGGCATTTCCACAATGGCCCTGACCTTCTCAGGGTCACTGTGTATGCCCTCCGGCGTCACGATATAGCCTAACAGTCGGATTTCTGGCTTACCAAAATGACATTTTGAGGCCTTTAGCTGGAGCTTTGCTGCCCTTAGCCTCTCAAATACAGCTTCTAGGTCTTTTTTATGTTCCTGGGGTGAACTAGAGGCAATTACCAGGTCATCGATGAATACCCAAACACACTTACCCAAAAGGTCAGACAGCGCCATCTCCATGGTCCTCTGAAAGATACTTGGGAGATTTGCAAGGCCAAAACTCCCCACAGTAAAATTATACAAGCCCCGATGGCAAACAAACGCTGTCTTATCTCTGTCCTTTTCTGCGACCTTGAGCTGTCTGTAGGCCGATTTAAGGTCACAGATTGAGTATATAGTCTTGCCCCCTAGTTGATCAAAAATGTCTTGTATTAAAGGGAGGGGGTACCGATCCTTAACAGTTATGTCATTCAAAGCCCTATAGTCAACGCAAAAACGAGTCGTGCCATCCTTTTTCGGCACCAGACAAACTGGTGATGCCCATGGGGAATTACTGGGCACTATCACCCCGTCTTTCAACATTTCATCTACACACTCGTCAATTAATTTCCTCTTGGCCAAGGGTGTCCGGTAGGGTCTCTGTCGGATCGGCGCATGGTCACCCGTGTCAATGGTCACCTCAGCTAAAGGGCATTGCCCATAAGGTTCGCCATCCTGGTAAAACACATCCTGATTTATTCTAATTACATCTACATACTCAGGACTGACGGTACCACTGAAAAATCCCAGTCCGGTGGACGTGGAATTTTGAAAATTAAAAGTTTCATCTTCGTACTCACCACCCAAACTCTCTATTGGACTGGTTGAAGCAATGGCCCTTGGCTTGTTGTATGGGTGCACCACCAACTCTTGGCCCTTCCACACCAGAATTGACCTATTATAATCTAACACTGCCTTGCCCAAAGTCAGGGCATTATCACCAATTACACAATCATGTATGATACCATCAACAATAAACACTGGTAGATTACCTAATTTCTCAAAATTTACTTCAGCCTCGCCAAATACTCTTAGTGCATCTCCTGAAATATTAAACAGTGGCGGGGCAGGCTTAAGTAGTCTTGATCTGCCAATGTTCTTGCAAACCCTTTTAAAAACTCTATCGTGCAGAAGTGTCACACTTGCTCCAGTGTCAATTAAGCATTTAATTTCTACTCCACTTACGCTAATTGACAAACCCAACCTGGAGCTACTGGTACTCACCCCTGCACCATCTAGTTTCCCTGCTGCGGTACACGCTGTGCTGACTGCGGTGGCTGCTGCGGCGATGTCCTGGGCGCCTGGTTGTGTGAACGCCTCCTCGGGGGCCGTAGCGGGCAGCCAATCTGATAGTGTGGCCCTCCGCAGGTGTAGCAGGCCACAGGTACTTGTTGGCGGGTCGGCGGGTCTGATGCCCTGGCATTCCTGTTGTCACCATCCACGGCCCATGATGATTGTTGATTAGGGACCCGCTTGGTAACCTCCAGTCGTGCAAGGCGGTTGTTGAAGCTGTCCTGGCTCTTGCGAATCCTTTGCAAGATCTGCATGACCTCTCCATTCGCCATGTCACTCGACGGGCCGGGGGCCACTGAGGGCGGTGGGCCCTGGACTGCCGAGGTGTCCATAGGCTCAATGGTGTCCTCCCGATGCAGGCCCATATAGCGCTCCATTCCCGCCTCGATCTTATCGACAAAGTCCATGGCCGCCTCCAAGGTCGGGGTTTGCAACTCCAGACTCGTCTTCCTGGCTAAGTCAGCAGAGCGTAAACCCTTCAGATAGTGCCGTAGCACTATCCTCTCTGCGTCCTGAGATCGTTGGCCTGAATAGGCTCTCTGGACCGCCTCCCGAAAACGTCTATTGTAAGACGCCAAAGTCTCGCCGTCTCTTTGCCTAAGTTGCTCTACACTGATGCGCAACTTCTCTTGCTCATCGCTCGAGAGGAATGTTCGTTCAATATATTTCTTCAGCTCCTCCCAACAGATCTCATGCCTTGGGACACCCCGTGAGTTTATATATCTTTCAATTTCTCGGCGAAGTGCACCGCACGCTGTCCGGCTAACTATAGTTATTACCGCTGGTTGGTCATCACCGAGCTGGGGCACCAACAGCTCTATATCATATACAAAGTTTCTGGTTTGGGAGCTGACCTCCCCATCACAGGGCGTCACTTGTTTGCACAGCCCCTTTATACGGTTTTCACGCTGTTGTGTCCTCCACTGCCCCGCTTGAGCCTCAAAATGGGCTTTCTGGGCATTCCCCAGTTCCCCAAAAAGTCCATCTAAGCGCTCAACAATGCCGTTAAATTGATCTGGGTTCATTTTGTCCCTCTTTTTCACCTTTTTCAATAATTACCGTCACTCAACGTCTGGATCTACACAGGTGTGACCCCACGCAGGGTCATTGATCTCACCACAAATTGGGCAGATCCTTATTGCCATTCAATACATATAGTAATCGACAAAATGTCTTGGCGGGGCTCGCGTTCTTGTAACAACTTGAATTACCCGGGTTACTGAATATTTTCTGACGGCTGGATGGTTGGCTATTGAAATGTGGCTTCTGATCCTCCTAGTAGCAATGGTGATATCGCGATCGAAACTTGCCTGCCCAACGTTAAAATCACAATTTTGGCACTTTAAAATGTACACACCACAACAGCCACAATGTTCTTCTCTAGTATGTACCAATAATTCAGTTCGTGTATCAAATTTCTTGTTGCACGGCGTGCAAAGATAACGTGGCATGGCAAAAGTCAACAACAAATTATTGTTTCTCTACTGGTTCAGAGCGTACTTCATGCTTTTGTGCCAAAAGGATGTTCATGAGGGCTACAATAACCGGGCAGTTCTGTGAGGTACAAGGTTTCCTTAAGCAAATAACGCCATGGTCCGTGGAGCTCAACTCCTCCCAAATATGTTCACGGAAATTTGAAATGTCAGATGATAAAAAGTCACACTTCAGGCATTTAAACTGGTGGTCCACCAACTTGCAAATTTTTCCATACGATACGATTCTACTGGTAGCCATCAATAAAATGTTGAAAATACTGCCACTTACTTCTGTATACTGTTTGCCAGCATAGCTGGTTTAAAAAATCAGGCAACGCTGTCCATACAACATGAGTAAAAGAGAGCCTTGAAACTTCACCGATGGCCGCTCCCTTAAATTGCATCCACCGGTGCGCAGGGAAGGAATTGTCCCCACGATGTTCTTTGGTTTGGTCGGCCGAATACACCACCCTGTAGCAAAATCCTGGCAAGCTCGCCAATGAAAAGTTGTGCCGCTTCACTATGGGCTTTGTGGCGCAAGGTTCGCGAATGACATGCTGCAGAAGATTGCTGTTCTTGAATGCTGAAAGGGGGGGGGGTGTACCCCGCCGATGCAAAGATGAACGAAGAGAACAACTTGCTTGAGTTCCAAACCAAAGACAATTTTATTTTTGCTAATACAAAGAATATATAGTAAGAGTGGGGTTCCCATAGCAACCATATTAAGACGTACATTCACCATCCAGGGCCTGCGTATACAGGCTAATTTATGTAAGACAATGACAAGTTAACACTGACACAAATCTGATAAAACAATACACAGTGCTACCCGTACCATCCAGGCCGGGTCACCAGCAGCAGCAGTCACGTAGGCCATCCCTGTTTATTGAGGCCCCTGGCCGATACGAACAATGGGTGTGTCATTTACAGGTCGTTACTCACTTATCAGTATGTGTACCAGGTCAGATCTCTGCACGTAAGCCAAGTCTTGAAAAATGTCATGAAACTTCTTTTAAATCACAAATAATAATATGACTTGGACAACACCAGTAAAAGTACTTATCAATACCTACACAGATGCAACAAATAAAAAGAAATTAAACTATTCTGATATTCCTGTCACAGCATAGTCCACATGCAGTGGCATGAAAAGGGGGGGGGGGAACATTGATACAAGAACTTGCCAGCTTTAAATCCAAACTAGATACAAATCCAAATAAGTATTTTTCCTCTGTAAACTGAGTTGTTTTCTGCAAAGAAACAAATTTATTCAGGGCTTTAAAAGATTATTTCCTGACCCAGAAGAAAATATAAAATCAGACATCTGGCTGCAACACAAAACTTTGGTCACCGACCGATATCTTGCCCACATCAATCTTACAAACAATGCTACCCTGGGTCATGCTGTCAACAGTGTATCGCAGGACCAGGCACCGGGTGTGGCTTGGTCTGAACTCTAGTTGTTCCTTTTTGACACAAGCATCTCATTTCTTAACCTACATCCCTAAATCTTAGAATTAAGTCGGACAATGAATTCAAAGATTTATTTCACTGATCTGTGATGGAAAAGCAGAACTTTATGGGCTTACCTATTTTCATAAAGGTTGGTGTGTTTAATTATTTTACTTAGAAATATACTGTAGTATTTGCAAACACACACCCAAATTATTCCACATAGTCAATTGCTGTCACTGAAAACATAATTGCCTGTACACAGTACATGTAGTTAAATCGTAATACAGTTGCCTGCACAACACTGTGCACCATTAAAAATTACATAGCATATCATTGCCTAAGCAACATCAAGCAAAATTACATAATGCAGTATTTGCCTGTGCAACAAGCCTGTGCATCATGAAACATTATTAAGGATTACATCATGTATTGTTGCCTGCGCAGCATCGTACAAAATTACATAATACAACATTTGCCTGCGCAACATTACCAGCAATACTCAGAATAGCATAGGACTTTATTAGGCAACCTTTGCGCATGTGAGCCTGTGTGGTACTACTAACAATTATACAACATAAAGTTTTTTTTGCCTGCGCAGCTTGCCCAATTGCCTGCATAAATGCTGACTAAGCATTACAAGATGAAACAGAGGTCACACAAATTCTCATGAAAAATGATATCATTGTACTATCCGAAATACATTGTAATAAAGACTGCGATATAAGTCTCCCAGGTTACACGACTTACACATTGAGCCGAAAGAAACACCCAAAGGCAACTAAATTTTCAGGGGGATTGCAATTTTATTCAAGCAAGATATTCGAGTTGGTATTAAGATCCTGTCAAGTAAGACCCCTGACATTGTATGGATCAAAATGTGCCATGAGTACTTTGGTTTGGAGGATGACTTGTATATGGGCACTGTCTATATCAGCCCAAAAAACTCCACATATACAAGCAGGCAGGATGTATCCACATATAGTATCCTATATGATGAAATGGTAAGATTATCTGTTTCCCGTAAAATTATGTTCATAGGGGACTTTAACTCTCGTAGCGGGACAGAAACTGATTGTATAGTTAATGACAATGTGGACTTTCTACCTGAAAATTCGCAAATGATATATACGGGTGATGACCATATCAACAAAAGAGTCAGTATGGACTCGGTTGTGTGTAACTATGGAAAACAACTACTTGACCTATGTGTTTCAACAGGTTTAAGGATCCTGAATGGACATATATTGGGCGACCTTAGTGGTCAATATACATGTCATTGTTATAACGGCAGTAGTGTGGTTGATTATGCCCTTGTACATGAAAGTATGATTCGCCAAATTAGGTATTTTAAAGTTCATGAATTTGATAGAAGGTTCTGACACTGACAAAATGGTTGATGATGTGAGATATTTCGTGGTACATAGTTCTGAAAAAATTCTGGGCCGATGCAAAGTTAGACGGTCACAGAGAAAGAAAAGGTGGTTTAACAAGACTTGCTCAAACTTTAAAAAAGAAGTCAAATCATGAGGCATTGCACTGCAGAATAACCCTCAGAACCCTTACATTAGGGGTCAATTCTTCACCACGAAGAAACAGTACAAAACAAGAGGGCTGTGTGAACAGCCCGTGCCTCAGCTGATCTTGACATTCATCACACTTGCAGCTCTATGAACTTGGGAAAGGACCAAGGACACCATGTTCTGAGTAAGTCTGACCTTTATAGAAGAACACCTACATGTGCAACATCAAAGTTCAAGTAGTTCTCAAGTTATAATGAAGAGTAAAATTCATGTATGTTGCACTGTGACCCCACAAACGAGGTCAAGGTCATTCATGTACTGTCTCAGCATGACCTTCATACAGAATAATTAACATGTGTAACTAACTCAAAACAGATCTCAAGTTATCAAGTTAACAGTAAATTTCGTGTCAGATGTCCTGTGAATTAGCATTAGAATGCCCATTGACTTACATAGTAATCAATAGGAAAGCTGCATTGAACGATAAGTAGCGTAATTGAAAATCCTTAAAAATCAGGAATCCAAAGCAGTGCCACCTAGTAAACAACTGTTTGAACCTTCCAACAATATATCCATCACATTTCAGCTTAATTTGAGGGATGGTTCTGAGAACAAGTGAAAAATAGCAAAACCATACAAAAAATTCATTAAAAAAATTGCAGCGCCACCTGGTGAACAAATTGGGAACTAGGTGTCCCCGGGAGTGTCTATGTACAATATCAAAGCAATTGGGCGAGTGGTTTCAGAGGAGAAGAATTTTGAAGGTTTGCCCCCCAAAAAACAAAAAAATTCATAAAAAATCCAAACATCATTAGAGCGTGACCATTTGAACACACATGGTAGAGATCCACCTAAGGCATATCCCCAACAAGTTTGAAGTAAATCTGGTCAATATTATTCAAGTTATGACCATTACAAGAAATTCTCATGTTAAGTTTTCCTCTTAAAACTTTTGTAGAGATTTTTGAAAATAAATCATAAAAAAATCCAAATTCATTGGAACATGACCATTGGAACAAACCTGGTAGACACCCACCCAAGGTCCATTGCCACCAAGTTTAAAGTAAATCTGGATGATGGATTTGGAGAAGAAGTCGAAAATGTAAATTAGCATTAGAATTCCCATTGACTTACATGGTAATCAATAGGAAAGCTGCATTTACCCCAAAGGAGCCAACTTGAAAAAATCATTAAAAATCAAGAATCCGCAGCATTCCCACACAGTGAACAACTTTGTTTGGCCCTTCCATTAGGAACATATCCACCAAGTGTAAGCTTAATCTGAGTGACGGTTCTGGAGGAGAAGTCGAAAATAGCTATAACACACAAAAATTCATAAAAAATTAGGGAAAAGTTGCAGCGCCACCTGGTGAACAAATTAAGAACTACGTGTCCCAGGGAGTGTTCCTGTGTGATATCAAAGCAATTGGGTGAGTGGTTTCGGAGAAGAAGATTTTTTAAGATTTACCCAAAAAAGAACAAAAAAATTCATTAAAAATCCAAACATCACTGGACCGTGACCATTTGAACAAACTTGGTAGAGACTTACCCAAGGCACATCTTCACCAAGTTTGAAGTGAATCTGGCTGACAGTTTTTAAGAAGAAGTCGAAAATGTGAATTGTGGACGACGGACGGACGGAAGGACGACGGACGGACGACGGACGGACGACGGACGGACGACGGACGACAGACCCTCAAAAAACCTCAGCTGACTGACAAGTCAGCTGAGGTAAAAATCTAACGTAGGGAGAAGAGGATGTGCAAAAGTAGCCTGATACAGAAAATATGTAACTTCCAGCACAGGGACCCCAAAAATTACTGGAAAATGGCAGATGAATTACGGAAGTTGGAAAAGAGGAACATTGATGATGCAGAGAAAATTGACCCAGAGGTGTGGCTACATCATTATAAGAAATTACTCTGTGTTGATGAAGTAAATAATAATGATAAGGAAATACAAGACAAGCTCAATATTTTGGAGTCAGAGGGCTATTTTTCAGAACTTGACTTTAATATCTCAAAGGCAGAAATTATTTCTGCAATTAAAAAACTTAAGAATAGGAAAGCAACTGGTTTAGACTGTATAAGTAATGAAATACTTAAAGGATCCCTACCCTTATTACTTCCTGTTTACCATAAAATTTTTAACATTAATTTTAGGGCAGGGGTATACCCCAAGTCCTGGAATGAGGGATTTATTACTTCAATTCGTAAAAAAGGTGATGCTACGTCTCCAGAGAATTATAGAGGATTAATTATTAATAACAGTCTTAGTAAAGTTTTCAATAGTATTCTAAGTCATAGCTTGGAAAACTTTACAGATAACAACAAACTAATTAATTGTAAACAAATAGGTTTCTTAAAACAGGCACGGACATCTGACCACCTGTTTGTGCTAAGAGTACTTACTGATAAATACCTCAAGCTCAACAATGGGAGGCTATACATGTGCTTCATGGATTTAGAAAAGGCATACGACAGGGTATGGCGGACTGGCCTCCTGTATAAACTACAATGTCTGGGAATCTGAGGTCTATTTTACAACATGATTAAGGCAATGTATTGTGATACCAAACTATGTGTAAAACAGGGCGGTTTGAGAAGTAAATTCGTTAACTCCAATGTAGGGGTTAAGCAGGGCGATGTACTCAGCCCACAGTTATTTAACATATTTGTAAATGATCTGCCAGATTCCCTTGTTCACGACGAAAATACACCAACCCTACAAGATACAAAAATTAATTGCCTTATGTATGCTGATGACTTAGTCTTGATATCTACATCTCATCAAAGCCTACAAAAAGCAATAAATAATCTTCAGATATTTTGTGATACATGGCATCTTACTGTGAACAAAAAGAAATCTAAAATTATGCAGCTGAGTAAAGGAGGCCGCATGCGTGGTCAGAAATTTAAATTCATGTATGATAACATGGAAATGCAAAATGTCAGCTCATATACATATCTGGGCATGACACTCTCATCAAATGGCATCCTTGCAGCCTCAGCTGAGGACCTAGGCAACAAAGCCATGAAACCACTTTTCCATTTCAAGCAATCAATCGGTGGTTGTAACATACTACTTAGTATCGGACTCCAAATGTATGATCAATTAATATTACCAATAAGTCTATATGTTTGCGAAATACGGGGGGGGGGGGGGGGGGTGTCATTAAATACCCAAACGAGGCAAAGAAATTAAACATTGAAGATAAATACCAAAAAATGAAGTTTGAAAAAATACACCTGAACGTCTGTAAATTTCTACTACAGGTCAACAATAAAACAACAAATGCAGCAGTATATGGAGAGCTGGGTAGATACTCATCGTATGTAAATATCATTAAACATGTCAGTAAATACATAAATCACATTGTAAATTCAGATGAAGACTCTTTACTAAAGATAGCATATACAGAGGCCAACAACATATATAATGGTAAAGACATATGGCTAGATGATCTGAATAATATTCTCTCATATTTCAAATTAAATGAAAATTAACCTATCAGTTATGGTATATAAGACTGGAATAACATATAGTCCAAGAGCTCAGGCACTTTTATTTATGTGAAAAGGTGCAAAAGGTTTGAGAGCTGTTTCTAGGTTAAAATTTTGCGTAGAATTCAGATCTGGAAGTCTTATGGAAATTTGGTGACTCGAAAGTGGTCAAATTTTGCCGTTTCCATGGCAACCGACATCTTTTGTGGTGCCAGCTTATGTGACCAATATTCCATCATATCTTCCATAATTTTTGTGATAGAAACATAAAATTAGTGTCAAACTGAAGCATTGTAATTGTTCTTTCAAATAATGTAAAAATTAATGATATTTAGCTAATTTGCATATTCATAAATATTCAATTTACGCAAATTTTCACCAAAAGTAACAAAATAGCTCTCTTCCAGATACTGTAGCACGTAGAATATGTACATTATCAAAATAAAAAATGCACCAAAGTATTGCTCAATATCTGCCCAACACATTGATACCAAACTTAATGCCATGGAGTAAGTTTTTTTAGTCAAAATATCCAATTATTACAGCTTAAGTACTTTACAAAATGGTACGCATTTTCCAGTCAGATGAAAATGGATAGTGTAGAATACATGGAATGGTTATATCTTCTTTAATTTGACAGTCATACCCACAATATTGGTATCAATGTAGACCTCTGACAGTTTTTTTTCTGTGAATGTCACATTTATGCTAATTAGGTCAAAGATAACCAATTTATAGGTAATAAATCAAGATTTTACAGAAGCTTTAAAGAAAGCATTAAACAGGAACAATATTTACTGAGTATTAAGAACCAAGACTAGAGCTGCACTTACGAAATTGCGCATCAGTGCACACCCTTTAGCAATAGAAAAAGGTAGATACTTAAAGCCACCACTGGAAGAAAGATTGTGTACTTATTGTGAGGATAAAGTGGTTGAAGACGAATATCATTTCCTACTACATTGCAAATTATACGATGTTGAAAGAAACAAACTTTTTAACTTATGCAAGGAACAAACCAAATTCTTTGAGGATATGAATGGACACCAAAAAGTTGTATATATGATGTCATCTGATATCAATAACTTACATGCAGTAGGTGAATTTTGCCACAGATCCCTTGACAAAAGAAAAAGTGTAAACTGAGTAAACAATAGTCATTCATTTATTTTATTTTATTTTATTTTATTTTATTTTATTCTTATTATAATGTACTTGCCTCACAGTGCCAAAGTGGATTATGAATGTCAGTAATATACATAATTATGTGGGAAAACATATTATCTATTTATTTCCCCCACATGTTTTTGAGTAGTTTCTAGTGGTAGTGTTTTTTTTTTTAAGTTTACTATTTGTATTAGCAGCAACTATTTAGATGTAGCTGTTGGCCCCTAGAGGGCGTGTATGGCTAAAAAACACTTTTTACTTGTATACATTGGTCTTCCAGAGAGCATATATTCTGCGCTATGGCCTTTGACATATCAGTACATATATTATTATACAAAGCTCTGTTTGTACTGGCTCTGCCAACACTGATAAAGTTATCTTAAATCTGTATGTGCTGAGGATATCTATTATTTCCCAGACTGTGGTGACAAGTTGACAGCATACAAACCCATCTGTTAAAAAATAACAGAAGGGAAATCTAAACCCATCCAAGCAAACATATATAAACTGTAGAATAGTTGTAGCAAACTTGATTTCGTTCTTTCTCCTCAAAAACTAATGGTATGAAGAAGCCTCCTCATCCACAAATCCCCCAAAATCTTGAGCACTATCATTGCTTGCCTGTAATTGTAGGCCTGATTGAATGTGCATCTCGTCAAAAACTAGTCCACCTTCTTTGTGCCCTTGATGCGCTTCATTTTCTTTGGTCATCCATGTTAACATGTCAGAATTTATTCCTGGCTCTTTGTCTAACCCATTCTTATATTTCTGCAGAAGACTTTCCGACGGAACATGCAGCCTGGACTTGAGGATGCGATAAGCCGCAGGGCTGGCTGTCCAAATACTAAGTGCAAATGACAGCACTGATTTGTGCCATCGTCTTCCCCTGGTATCTTTCCCCACCACATCACCCTTGCAGCATGTTGATTGGCATTGTAAAATATGCATCATCTCGTCACTAGCATTTGGAAATAAGTGCTTAAACATTATATCATCACAAGGAAAGTCATTTTCCTGTTCATGATCTGAATTATGTTGATCTTCCTGAATTGTTTCATAACTAAAATCGGATATTTCTTTGTGATGTTTGTCTGTCTCTGGTGACGTATGCTTCACCGTTATATGGTGACAGAATCTACACATACACATTTTGGTATGCATTGGCAATAACATACAGCATTTTGAAGATCGTTTCCGTATCGATTCTTCATTGTTTTCGTCAATCCATGTTTCATATCCTGGTGTGGTTTTTGTAACATATTTCCCCTCGCAAACTTTTGCCTTTTCTATAACATTGAGTATGGACTTAAGCGTCACTGTAGTTTCCCATATATTTTCAGGGATGCCTAAGCAGAAGAGAGGCACTCCACTGGATCCCACAGCCAAGCTCATGTTTCCTGTCAATGAAATGGTAAGTGTTTTGACAACAGGGAAGCCATTTACGGAGATGCCAGTATTGAATTGTAATTTATACACATCATTCTTTTGTGCAACATCCCAGGTTTCATCAGCATCTTTTAAGAGCTGATATAGGTCTTTTCTTTCAGTAGGCATATTTGCAGGCTTGTTTCTGTACGTCATGCCTTTATACACCATTACGCATTCGCCATGTATTTGTGCACGGCTTGTAGAATGTCCTGAAACATATATTTTACTCATGTAAATTTGCATGATCGAAAAATGCCAAAGCATATAAGGTTTGCATTTTCATGAGAGGGAGGGTAATTTGCTGACTCATAATTTACTATTATCATTTTCATGAAATTTGAATGAAAATTCGTGAATAGTGAACAAATTATTTGTTGTAAAACATTAATCATCTTTCCAACATCATGAACTGTCAATTTACATGTAAGTTCTTCACGTACAAGTGGGATTTTCTCCCATGAATAATGCAAATACAGGTTCAGCCTGAATTGTGAAAGCACATGTTGAGAAAGCTCAGTAATTCATTCATCTTGGTCATCTGATTGATCCAAATTCCACTAGAAGGAATGTTGATCAATGCACCAGTAAATTTTATTCTAAGGTAAACTTATTCATGGCTCAGTTCGTTAACACATTTGCTTCCACCAGATACAATCTTTTCAAATCGTATTGTATGTCATTTTATGGGTCTCAGTTGTGCGATTTTTCTGACAGGAAAATACACAAAATTTTTATAGCATGCACGAAAACTATACATCTCATTTCGCAACTGCCTGTCAGGACACACTGCAATTTACTGCCGTTACTTTCAAGTGACAAGTCTATTGAAATCCAATTGCACAAGCGATTCTTTAAACCATGCATAGTATACTTAATAGCAAAAATAAAGTTGTAAATTTATATGCCCGACTGACTTTGGCTGGAAGCCGTTCAGCTACTGGAAAATCCCATAATGCTGAAATAAAAAGAAAACCCCAATTTAACCACCCCCTTATTTTTATTTTGGAGGGCTCCCAATATTGTTTGGTTGGTGGGGGGGGGGGATGGGTGTTGTTAGTAAATATTTGGATGACCATGGTCTGTGTTTTTGGCCCTTTACTTTTACACTAAAGGAAACTGTAGCCTGTATCCAGGGATAGAGAATTTTTTTATTCCCCCCCCCCCCCCCCCCCCCAACACACACACACACTGTCTGCGATAAATGTAGGTTCTTTTTTCCCCTCACCTCTCAGGCAGAAAACTTTTGAACATGCATACATTCATGTTGTCATGTAATGTAACTTGGCAATATGTACATATACAACTATAAATTATTCTTGCCAAAAAGGCCAGAAACATAGTTCTAAAAAGCTTGCACACGGTAATTTGAAAGATGGTCCTGGGTCGGGGTCTTTGGAATATTTGGTGTAACTGGTTTATTTTGTTGTTGCATATTCTGACCTTTCTTATTTTGTGAGACACACACCTCATTTTCTGTGATAAATGCACCTCATTCTCAGGAATAAACCTATTCAGCATCCACCCAGTCATCTAGTTATGCATTGTAACTGGCAATACATCTACATGTATCTGGATACAAAATAATAATAATAATTATAAGAAGAAGAAAGGGGAGGTAATACCCCCCCCCCCCCATCACAGATCAAGACCATTTTCATACGTCACAGTTCAGTTCTAAATTATTGATCGCAAAAAACCCATAACTTTTCATTTAATGATGGATCACAGGTAAATATTTGAAACCCATCAATAATGAATAACGGGTAATTAAATAGGCCAAAAATGAGAACCAAAACAGGTATTCCATCTCCCCATTTGTCATTGAGCAATTAAAGAAAATTGCTGGGGCTGCTCTGAATGAACCTAACATCCATAGTACTGCAAGGAAAGCTGTCAGAGTAACTGCGACTGTAGACTAGGCATGTTGGTGCTTAGGTGAAATATTTTTTTCCTAATAAATTTCAGTCTGGGATCAATATATCAATTCATACGACTTCGAACAAGTGGGTAATGCAGCAGGGCAAGGGCAACATTATAAATGTATCGAAGCATTTTTTCAGGCACGCACCACTTTCCCATTGCTAATATGTGTATATATATGTATATACACACACATATATATATATTATTTTATATATATATGTATATATATATTATTTTATATATATGTATATATATATATATATATATATATATATTATGCATGTACATACATATGTATCTATGTGTTGTTTTAAGACTGGAAATATGGCAGTGGCAGTGCAATCCTTTTCTCTTAGCACGAGGGTAAACATAAATATCATATTTTTTTTCTTTAACTACCCCTAAATATACATATATAATTTTATCATACTTATTTACAATAATCATTTTGTTTTTCAGAATCTTACCTGGAAAAATACTAGGTACCAGGAGTTGGAAAGCCGGTCTTGACAGAGATTGGTTCCCACTGTCACGGCAAAATGTTGAATAGTTCTCCCATAAGCAGTCTGAGGTACATATCCCATCAGCCTCTAGGACAACATGCTCCCTCAACCTATTCACATTTAATAAATTGGCTTCAATACATGTAGACATATATTGGAATGAATATATATGACCACATTGAAATTTGCTTGTTAAGTATGATGCACTAAAATACTGTTTATATTTGCCATAATTTAATTGCTAAATGTGACAACCTGTTGAGGTGTTAAAGAACCTAATTATAGTGTAGGAGGGTTCTTGTACTTTTGATAGTATTCTTCATTTTATCCCAATTTAACTTGATTTCAAACATTAAGTACATATAAAATACCACATGGATAAATTAATAAAAAACTACAGGATCAGGACTGATCCTGTGCTCAGGTGAATCATAAGTTGACTATTTGAACAAACTTTGTGGAAACCCACTAGAGTAACATTGCCACCAAGTATGAAGTAAATCTGGCTGATGGTTTCATCGGAGAAGTTGAAAGTGTGAATCTGTATCAGAGGCCAATTGATTTACATAGTAAACAATCAGAATATATGCATTTACCAAAAAGTACCCAAAATGCACCCAAGGTACATTGCCACCAAGTTTGAAGTTAATCTGGATGACGGTTTTGGAGAAGAAGTAAAAATGTGAATTAGCATTAGAATGCTCATTGACTTCCATAGTAATCAATAGGAAAGCTGCACTGACCAATAAGTACCTGAATTAAAAAAAATCATTTAAAATCAGGAATCCACAGGATTCCCAAAAAGTGAACAACTTTGTTTGACCCTTCCACAAGGAACCTATCCACCATGTTCCAGCTTAATCTGAGAGATGGTTCTGGAGAAGAAGTCAAAAATAGCTATAACACACAAAAATTCACAAAAAAATTAGAAAAAAATTGCAGCGCCACCTGGTGAAAAAATTAAGAACTAGGAGTCCCAGGGAGTGTTCCTGTGTGATATCAAAGCAATTGGGTGAGTGGTTTCCGAGAAAAAGATTTTTTAAGATTTGCGCAAAAAAAGGAACAAAAAAATTCATTAAAAATCCAAAAATCACTGGACCGTGACCACTTGAACAAAGTTGATAGAGAACCACAAGGCATATCTCCACCAAGTTTGAAGTGGATCTGGCTGACAGTTTTTGAGAAGTCGAAAATGTGAATTGCGAACGGATGACGATGGACGGACGACGACAGATGCCTCACCCTCCTTAAAGCTCAGCTGAATTATCAGATGTGATCAAAATAGGTAAAAATTGCAGCACCACCTGGTGAACAAATTAAGAACTGAGAGTCCCAGGGAGTGTTCCTGTGTGATATCTAAGTAATTGGGTAAGCGGTTTCAGAGAAGATTTTTTAAGATTTGCCCAAAAAAGAACAAAAAAATTCATCAAAACTCCAAAAATCATTGGACCGTGACCATTTTAATAAACTTAGTAGAGACCCACCGAAGGCACATTTCCAACAAGTTTGAAGTAGATCTTGCCTGCGGTTTTGGAGAAGAAGTCGAAAATGTAAATTGTTTATGACCGACGATGGACAGATGACGGATTTTGAGACTATGGTATCAGCTAACAATATGGACATACACTTTAGAACTAAATGAGGTGAAATTAATACGTAAGTAAGTCAGTGAATATTTTATTGACATAAACTAGAGGTCAATACTGACCTATATGTCCTACATACAGAAGTGTTTCAAATTACATATACCATTGTTACAATAGTAGACTGTTTTGTCTATGTATACACACATACAATGGGAATTTCTATACGCATATAATGAAAGTGTCTACACATATACAATACGTATTACTCCACACATACAATGAAAAATTCAAATATTACAAATACAATCACAAGTACATTTACAAATGTCCAGTACTGAATTGACTAGCACCACTAATAACCTGATGCGTAAAAGACTATCTAGTTGGTTAGCACCGCAGATAAGCCATTTTTGCATGCATATCTCAGGACCAAATAAAGAAAAGAAAGAATTTCTACACACATACAGTGAAAATGTCTACACACATACAACATGAATTCCTCTACACATACAATGAGAACTGAGTTGACTAGCAACACTAATGTGTAAGAGACTATTCAGTTCGCTAGCACCGCCGATAAGCCCTTTTGCATGCATATCTCAGGACGGATTTAGACAAAGTTAGCACCAAAAAACGTTCAGGGGCTCATATAAGCTCTCATCACCCTAAAAGTCAGTCAAGTGAACCAGATGGATACCAATTAACCCTTTCCCCCTTGTATTAAACTGAGTCAACAGCTTTCCTTGGCATGGGTTGGGCACTAAGTGCCCAACCCATGCCAAGGAAAGCTGTTGACCTGGAGCATGTGATCTTGATAGGTCTCATGTATATTTCTCAGTCAAATTGTTTTCGTAACTGTTGAAATTAGTTAAAAACACTGAAGCAGACGACATTTGACCACCAGCCGGTTTGAGGGGGAAAGGGTTAATAAGATGCTGTTCCAGTGCAGCTCCTGGCTACTAAATATTTCAAAATAATAGCCCATGACTACTAAATTTTCACACCCCATTTTCTGGCCTGTGGAAAAAAATGGCTATCTTAGAGCCCTGTAAAAGCAGGCCACCTAAGCCTTTCTACCTATATACAATCTGACAGTCTAAATTTGGGTCCCTGAAGTATTAAATACAGATATATATATACATGTACAAACACTTGTGGTAACAAAATGTACCACGATCCATGGACTGCCCTGCGAGGGATGTTGTTGGCCTTAGTACAGAATTCTGTCCATACTTGCACACCCATTTACAAATTTTACAAATATTGTGTGATCATGTCTGGTCACTTGCGTTAAACCCCTGGTAAACTTTCCCAGTCTGACTGGTGTTCATAACACATCATGATTAATTTGAATTTATCCTGTATTGATAATATTCTGAAATTTGGGATATAAGGTTCTTCTTGTTAAAAAAACACCTGTGTGATGCCTGCATATCTTGGGCATACCATTAAGAAGTGTGTCTCGCCCTCTATACATCTCATGCTGCATTTTTCACATGTTCGGTTGTCACGAGTTATTTTTGGTCTTGCATGCCAGCCTGTTTCAATAACTAGGTTGTGGGAGCTCAAACGAAATTGACAGAGGGTAGTCCTGTACCGCTGATCTATGATTTCCCAGAGGTATGGTTCCTTATCAAACTGAGTTTTAAAGATTTTATAAGTGCATAGTTTGCCATTGTTGTCCTCCCTTTGTATTTTGCACATACAATCCTCCATAAAGAATGTTCTAAACTTTTTTGAACAACGGTTACTAGAGAGTCACAATTTTCGATACTTGATGTTCAGCCCAAATATCTGAATGTCCTAGTTTTGAGAGTAGCTTTCTAATTTTGGTACACCAGTTTAGTTGTCCGAGAGCATCAAAGTGGTGGAAGGTATTGTATGCTTGTTTGACTGGATGTTTAGCAGGGAAGCGTCATATTCTAGCCCAAAATTTCAATGCTTTTACGTGGTGTCTAATATGAAGTGGGAACCTTCCTGTTTCAGCATATACTGCTTCAGTATTTGTTTGCATTCTGACATTAAGTGTTGATTTCAAAAATTTTAAGTGGATTGCATTTTTCAATAGCATCTACCGGTTTATCATTAATCCGAACTTCAGAACCATATTCCAATATTGGCAGTATACGGTTAAGCGGCTTACAGAGTAAGGAAATGACAACTTTGGATGTTCATATATGCCATCAGTTGGTGTGATGTACTGGTGCATGTGATCAGCACAACCCTCTTCTTTACATACTGTTATAATGACAAAAACAAAGTAAACAAGGTATGTTTGTAAAACATAGATGCCCCCCGCCCTCATTACCCTTGCCCTCGCTACCCTATTGATAGTGGTAGATGGGGCACTCGTGACCTTACAACATTAGTGAAGGTTGATGCATACATCAATGTCATATATCTTTAAACTTTAACCTAGCCCTTAAAAAATGACTAAAAACCTGGACAATATGAAAGTTATAGCTGAAAAATTAGTCATTCGAAGGGGGGCATAAAAATAACTAACTAGACATAGCCATTATGCCCCCCTTCAAAGAAGGTGGGGCATATAGCTTTGCATATGTCGGTCGGTCGGTAGACTGTGGTTTCCGCACAATAACTCATAGTATATATGCAAATAATATGGCTGCACACAATGCAAATACATGTATTAAAAGTCCGACACAACACATACACTGTGGCCAACCCTCAACCCCACCCCATTTTCAAACGGTTGCTCCCTTATGACATATCAACTTTTTCTGCATTTTTCCATTGTCATTGCAGCCATATTATTTGCATATATCGGCCCTCGCAAGATTTTTATTTGTACCATCATACCGATCATCTGACAGAGATTAAAACATTTGTAGAGTCACAATATTTTGTCATAAATTTGTGGCATTAGATTATATCCTTAGATTTCGGAACCAGATTATATATTCATTGTATATACATGTACACACACACACACACACACACACACACACACACACACAATAATTCTGAATGGTCGCTCCCTAACTGTGGCCTAAGCAATTTCAGATATTTGATTCACTTAACTTTATGAATTAATGAATATGTGTATGTCCCAGAATGAACTTTTGCGTGTTGAAGTATATGTATATGTGTCATTTAGCACCTAGAGGGTGCCAAATGACACATATACATATACTTGGGGTGGGGTTAGGGGTTGGCCACAGTGTATATGTTGTGTTAGATTTTTAATACATGAATATGTGTATGTCCCAGAATGAACTTTCGCGTGTTGAAGTATATGTATATGTATATACTTTTCCATCCATTTTATTTTGGAGGCTTGGAGAACATTCCGTCTAGGTTCTTAAAAGATGGTGCAGAAAAATTAAAAGGGCCAATTACACACATCATTAATACACCAATTTCTACCAATACAGTCCCTGAAGACTTTAAGGCTGCCAGAGTCAAGCCATCATACAAAAAGAATGACAAGTTGGAGGCCGGGAACTATAGACCTGTAAGTATTTTAACTGCTGTCTCCAAAATCATCGAGAGAGCAGTTTATACTCAACTGGAGTCCCACCTAACCAACAACAATTTATTGTATGATTATCAGTCAGGTTTTAAAGGCACCTACTCAACAGACACCTGTCTTTTCCACCTCACTGACTATATTGGCTCAGAATTTTCGAAAGAAAACTATGTAAGCATGGTCCTACTAGATTTACAGAAAGCTCTTGACATGGTAGACCATAACATCTTGTGTCAAAAACTACATAACATGGGTGTTGAGTCTAAAGAATGGTTTCAATCCTATTTAAATTCACGTAAACAAAAAGTATCAGTAGGAGGAGTTGAATCAGTGCATCTACCTATTACTTGCGGTGTTCCCCAAGAAGTAACCTGGGCCCGGTCCTCTTCCTGTGTTACATGAATGATATGCCTATCAGTGTCAACTGTAAGCTACTATTGTATGCTGATGATGGCGCTCTCCTTGTTTCTGGACAATACCCTTTTACAATAGTACAGAACTTGACAACAGAACTCTTGCTATCAATGGCTAACTGATAACAAATAGTCTCTCCACCTGGGGAAAACTGAGTCTATGCTGTTGGGTTCCAAAGGTAAACTGAAAAAAAAACCTAAAAACTTCAGTGTCTCCTGCAATAGCGTCAACATCAAAAATACCAAACCAGTAAGTTATTTAGGCTCTATTTTGGATGATACTCTTTCAGGCAAACCGATGGTTAACAACATCATCTAAAATTCCTGTACAGACATGCCCCCTCACTAAGTAAACTGGCTAGAAAAATATTGCCTACAGCCCTAATACAGTGTCATTTTGATTGTGCCTGTTCCTCTTGGTTTTCTGGCCTAAATGAAAATTTTAAAAAGAAACTTCAAATCCTGCAAAACAAGACAGCCAGATTCATTCTAAATAAAGGTCCCAGAGAACACATAGGTCAAGTGGAACTCAACAACATAGGTTTACTAAACTTGGAAGACAGAGTAAACAACTCAAGCTCAATCATGTATTTAGAATTGCTAATAACACTGCCCCAGCCTACATGACTCACAAGTTTTCCAAAATTTCAGAATATCACCTTCATAACGGCAGGAATCATGAGCACAATTTCTTTGTCCCACCATCACCAAAACTTTCGAATCGTCAACTTTTTACTATGCAGCCATCACAGAATGGAACAAACTTCCCTCATATGTAAAAGCAATAGCCAATAAATCTGAGGATTTAAATTAAACTTAAAAAAAAGACTTGGCCTCTAAAACCTTCGAAAGAGAAAATGATGAATTTGTCTGTTGATTCTTGCCATATTTCAAGTGCTCTCTAGAGAGCTAATAGATACACACTTGCGTATTACTGTGATCCCTAATTTAATGACTTCATCCCTAGTCAAACTGTACCCAAGTCAAACTGTACCGAGGTCAAACCATACTCGAGTCAAACTGTACCCGAGTCAAACCGTACCTTCGGTCAAACTGTACCTGAGTCAAACCGTACCTTCGTCCCTGTTTCATACTGGATTTCCGTTGTAATGATCGTCGTTTTTTTTTTTTTTTTAATAACTAGTTTACTTTCTCAGTATTTTATGCTGATGCTACGCAGGTTTTGTCTTTGATTGAACGACCCTATGACCGATGCATTTTACTATAGGCCTACCTTGCAGAGTCTGGAGACAGGAAGGCCCTCAAATTTCAAGTTAAATATTTTTCATGTGGTTTTACATCTGTTCAGCTTGAACTGTTCTGTCAGCCAGACACAGAACCTGTGAAACTTAGTTCACTTTCGATTTGATACATTGTAAACTAATTCCACCTTCGATTTGATATATTGTACCTGCAGATTTTTTTTTTCCTTTCTTTTAAGCCGTCGGAACAACTTTTAATTCGGAAGTTGCGAAAGTAAACGATGACGTATCGTCACTGCCAATGCAGGTAGAAGCGCACCTCGGCAGCAGCCGTTTTGTTTATCTAACACCCAAAGGTGCAAACACGCTGTGTACATTGCACTCTTAGAAGTCCTCTACTTGTTTCTCCATCTAGTTTATTCCTCCACGGTTATATAAAGAGACTGGGAGTCCAGTATGAGGGTACGGTTTGACTTGAGTTCGGTTTGATCTGGGTACGGTTTGACTCGGGCACGGTTTGAGCTGAGTACGGTTTGACTAGGGTACGGTTGGACCTGGGTACGGTTTGACCAGTTATCAATGACTATTACCAAAATATTATTATTTTTATACCAAGAAAGATATATTTTATTTAAAGTATTTAATTTTTAGTGTACACATTTATATTCTAATACAAGGGACCCCAATGGAAATAAGCAAGGATTTTTATCCAGCTTTCTTGGGCTATCCTGGTGCTGGCCAATTTTATAATCTATTTAAGAGTAATCTATTTGTATCGTGTATTTTATGTACCCTGTGCTGCAATGTTCTTTGTGTGACAACATTGTGAATTTGTGTGTATAGGCCTATATATTAATATTATTTATTTGAACGGGACATTGTCTTGTGTATGGTGGATTACTACCTCTTGTGTGTTCTTTTTAGTTATGTTACACTGTGATATTACTTTTGATTTTATTTCGATGTAACATGATTTTATGTAACCTGGATTGCACCAAATAAAATAAAATCAAATCAAATCGGGGTAACCCACGAAAGTCGATTTGACTTTAAAGTGGGTTATTTCAAAGTGGTTTCCCTAGTGTCGCAAAGGGGACAAATTTATGGCTTTATACACATAACAATCATTATTTCAATATAAACGCTTTCAGGTAAGATGGACACTATCCTTACCAGACAACAGCGCTTTCTTTTCCATCCATTTTATTTGGAAATGCGATGATGTGATGCCGGACTTGTAATGCACCGGTTCGCTTGGATTCAGCTGGCAGAATAGCGGTATGTCTAAACACCGGATTCCACACGAGTGTACCGGATTTCACAGGATTGTACCGGATTGCACACCGGACTGGATCTAATATACAGGATTGCACTTAAAATACAAGACCATCTCATCAAAGAACCTTCATTACCCCCCAAAATTCCATCTGACTATCAAGCGCGCAGCGGACACCTCAGACACGGACAGCTCAGAACAAAATGGACACCTTAGGGCAAATTTATAATAATGATGATGATGATGATGATGATGATGATGATGATGATGATACTGTGGCTCTCCGCTTATGCGCCGCGGTCCTGTGTGACACAGGTGGCCTAGGGAAAAAAAAAGAAAAAAAAAAAAGAGAAGATGATGATGAGGTGGAGGAAACCATGGTTATATATTTAGTTCCTTTCATTCACAACAGAGGGCAGTCAAATAGAAAAGAAAAGTTTGTCACCTGCCTTGAATGTATGCATGTAAAATGTATGTAATTTGCGTGTGTAGCCGATCTTTGTATCAGGACCACCTGTCAATTTCATTCAACTCAGTATTTTCGCAAACACAATCAAATTGTCTCAAACATGGTCACTGCTAAAATTTTTTTATAATTTTGTTTGCCTTTAAAGAAACTTCTAACACGCATGCACAAACACGTGCCAGGTTTGCAATAAAAGCATGTACCTGGAATCTGCCATTGCGACCACCTTCATATAGCGACTTTCTGTCTAATGCGATCACCTACCTGTGGTCCCATAAGCCAGTTTCTTTTTTTTTTCATCTCAGTAATGCTTTTACCTGTCTAACTCGACCAGCGACCGTCATGTTATGTTTAAAAAAACTTATCGCTACCGTTTTGTTGAAGCGTAGGCCTACGTCATTTTCTTCAGTTTGTACACAGTCCAGCATTGTTGCAGATTATACAATACAATTGAAATATATTCTAAATAACCAAAAACACGTTTTACACAAATAATTATTGTCCTTGATTGGCAAAACATACAAACATTTCTTTTTTTTCTGTGCTGAGATTTGCGTCTCCTTGTACATAGGTGTATTCAATATATATTGCTCTGACTTCAAACCCCGTATAAAGCAACTACCTATCTAATGCAACCATTTTTTTTTCAGTGTGCCGAAGACTGTGACGATACACGCAGATTCCACTGTATGTTACATTGCATCTTGGTAAATAATGCCAGACAGTCGCATTCCACGCACTATTTTCCATTTTCTCTTGGAAAAGAGGAAAATAAGAAACATAGAAAGAAAATGAAATCAACATGTGCTTCAATATGTAATAAAAATGTTGACTTTTTATTGGAAAGAAAACTTGATGTTGAAGGGTATATATATATATATATATATATATATATATATATATATATATATATATATATATATATATATATATATATATATATATATATATATATATATATATATATATATATATATATAAATATTTTTCGTTTGTTTGAACCCCAAAAAGGAAACTTGGCATGTTGTTCATATTTTTATTTTTGACTCAAAATTATCCTACCATTAAATATCAGCAAGCGAAAAAGTTTAATGTAAACTGATCCAGAGCAACGTGGGCCTTGATATCCTTCTATTGTTTTTTAATGACAAAAACATAAACGTTCAAACATGCGCACGTGGTTCGCTTCACATGGATGTTCTGGAATTGCTTCTCCAGACCTCACCAAATAAAGTTAGTCATTTTCGGTGATTCATAAAACTGTACCAAAGATATATAAATCGCACATCTTATTTTTGTTATCTTATTTACAACGTGTTTTAAGGAAATCGGACAAATTATTGTCCTACCTGTCTGTATTTAAACATATAGCCTTTGGCTCTCTTTTATAGTCTGATGAATAACCGGTTCCAACAGAAACTAGTCCACTTTATAACAATTACACAACATGACTCTACCCTATAAACATTTGTACCTAATCCCATTTTTAGCTCAGCGGACTTGTCAGTTGGCTGAGCTTGTGTGATGGTTAGGCATCCGTCGTCCGTCAGTCCGTCCGTTACCTTTTGTGGGTGACTGCCTGTCTCACGTCAGGAATGAAATTTGTTTCTTCACATTGATATTGGAAGATGAATGTTGATGCTTTGGTAACTCTGGAATCTCTTTGCTGTCATTGTTGGGTTTGATATTTGTTAATATGGGTCATGTTTTTCTACATAAGTGTACTATAGTGGAGACGTCCATCATCCACAATTTACATATATCGACTTCTTCTCCAAAACCACTGGCAAGATTCACTTTAAACTACGTGGGGATGTACTTTGGGTGGGTCTCTACCAAGTTTCTTCAAATGGTCACGGTCCAGAGATTTTTGGATTTTTAACGATTTTTTGGGGTAGATTTTTTGGCAAAATCTTAAATAAAATCTTCTCCGAAACCGGAATGCTGAAATGACTCATATGGACACCTCAGGACAATTTCAATCTACCCAATGCAAAATCATTTCATATTTGTATTCTTGAGTTGGGACTAATGTAATTACATCTCTGTTTATATTTTACCCTATTCCTCTCGTGCTTGATCGACACTTGTGTAATTATATTCCAGCCCTTCTCTCTTTGCTTTGAAGTATTGATTTGTGATGAAGGTATCTTATGGACACCTCAGGACAATTTCACCATACAACCCTTTTCAATGTTGAAGTTTATATAAACAATTTCCGTGCATTGGAAAAACTTTAATATATGTATTACCATCAACTTTTTCAGTGCCAAATAAATACAAAGTTAACTGAAAGACATAGTTACTATGGAAAAGGGATGTTGTGATTTTTGCGAACAAGTAACACTGCAAAACTTGGAATAATGTAGTGGTACTCAGGATGTAGTGTTGCCTGACCATTATAATCTGATAATCAGTTGAAATTGATTTACATTTATTGTATAGTTGTCACATTCCTGTTATAATTGTATCTACTACTTCACGTTTATGCATAAAAAAGGTGAGTAATCAGTTCCTATTTAAAAGTATACAGACCGACTTGGTAGTATTTGCTTCAATATTCCATATTCTAAAGTCTGTTTTGTTTGTATTTATTCATCTGTTCATAAGAACAAAGCCCGTTTTGGTCCGATCCGGTTCCTTTTGGTGCCATTTAATCCTCCTGGCAAAAGACTAAAGTCCGTTTCGGTCCGATCCGGTCCATTTTGGTCAAATGCCGTGCCATTTGGTAATTAGACATACCCCTGTAGTCGGAAGTGCCAGAGCCATGGAAGTCGAGACAAATCGTATTTTGACTTCGGAATGCAGTCACGTGTGTAAAACAGGAGGTAGGAAGCTGAAAGCTGCGTGTATCTAAGAAAATAAGTAACAAGGGACCCTGACCGGAGACGTATGGTTTGCCACATTACATGGGATATTTGAACTTTATTAGGCACGTTTCAACAGACTGGTACAGATTTGGACAGCCACGGTCGCCATACGTTTGTTCCTTGTCATTTATCCATAGTGATGCTGACCAAACATATTTTCGGTCTCCCTGTGAGTTTATCTTCGACAGTGCCGCAGTGTGCAGAGACTGTTGTGTCGGTAAGTTGACTGTCTAAGAATTTTATTGCTTAAAGCGTCCTCTAGGGACCATGGCAATAACAATCATCAGAATTGGCAACACTACACCTAGATCGATGTGTGCCAACCTGGTCTAAACAATGCTACAATCGTGATAAAAAGAAAATTTCTTGGCAATCTATCTACAAATGTACATGTTTCACTGTCACATTGATAACACTACAATGCCCTTAGTCATTTCATGCTACTGATCTTGCTGGCTAATTAATCAATGTGCACTAGAATTAATTAATACAAATGCCACCAGATAGAGCTATAATAGTATCGTCACTTTCTGTCACCAAATGCCTTATAGCAGAATTCTGCAGTCTGTCTGGCCAACTCATCAGATGACGTTACCATGAATGTAAGTTTATTTATGTTAGACAAACGGTTAAAATTCATTGATTCTGCAGTGCACTCTACCAAAAGTTGTTCTCTCAACTGGTCATGTTTCTTACACATAAACATAAAATGAATTTCATCTTCCACCTCCCCTGCTTCACATTGTTTGCATATTCTGTCACTTGGTGCAGTACCTTGGTACCTCCCCACCTCAATTTCCAGTTTATGTGCACTTATTCTAAGTTGTGTCAGAGCCCGCCTGTGGCATGGATTTGCAAAATTTAAGTATTTTTCATATTTAAAATCTGTCTTGAAACGCCTGTAGCACCGAAGTGTAACCAAGTTATTGTTTTACGTGTGAGTCTCTAAATTTGATCAGACAATCCAGGTAAATAACTTGGAGAAGGCGTGCTAGTTGATAGTGGTTTATTCTCGTTGTGTTGAATATGGACCTGTCCGCAGCCTAGCCAATCCTCCGACCAACTCTGCCGTGTCAGTGTCCTACAGAGTATTATAAAAGAGGCAGCCGAAATTAATATGGATAACTTGAAAATGGCGATGGCGCCACTGCATAGACATGTTAGCTTCATTTACATAGTAGGCGGACAAGATAGGTTCATTTACGTTCATTTACATAGTAGATGGGCATGATAGGTTGCTTTACATGATACTCAATGATAGAGTCACTATAAGTAAGTGGCGTTATGCAATTCTTGCCCATTCGACATTTAAATCTGCAATCCACTCAAATGTCCATCGATCAGATTAGACGTCCATCGATCCAACAGCCAAATTAATATTCACTAGTGTACTAATGTTGTTATAGAAAACAGTGAGAAAAGTAACCAATCAACCATTATGCATATTAGTGTTCTTTGGTTTTGTTTTTTTTCAATACTCATCAATGTTCTACAATTCGTGTCCATTCCAATCCGTTCCAATCCATTTCAATTCATTTCAGTTACAGTGCTTTTTCAGTCCTTATTGTTAGCTTCCGTAACGTGGAAGTTAAAAAAATGCTAATGAGCGTCAGTAGAAGAGTTTGAACGGGGAAATTCTTCTGGAGGCATCACATAACATAATTGACTGCCTATGAGGCAATCAAAATCTTGGAGTAATTGATCAGGCGACAGTGCATTCAGGGTGGCCATGGGAGCCACCAGTTCAGAGCCATAGGTCGCAATTAGGTCAGTTACAGTTGTGAAAGCTCCACGTTCATAAGAGTCCATGAAGTAGCCATAGGAAGTGCGTGAAAAGGCATGTAATTCACTACATCGGTTCCGTCGAAGGAGCTGTTGCCAGGCTATGTCCACTGGTTTGGTAACCAATATAGGCAAGATTACACAGTCATGTGCTGCGACCTGTTGCATAAATAGAGATAATAGATGGTGGTACAATGGGATAAGGTGGTTGTATTCCGCACGGGTGAGATAAAGTTCCATGAAGGTGCGCACATCAAGAAACGAGCGATCCATAATTATGCCACGTGGACCCATCTCAGTCACGCAGCCAATAGGTTAGCAATTGATGGGTTTCCCATGACAGGTATGACAACCTTCCTGAGTAAAAACAGTCCAGTATAGTTAATGAGTCCTGGTTGCATGTGTTGTGCTCCGCCACAACACTATATGGTATCACCTCAAGTTCATTGTCCCAACGAGTACACCAGCGCTGAAGCAGGGTTGACTTGCCCACACCGATCCATCCGTGCACCAGGGCTATTACACGTTTGCCATTGCGGTGGAAGGCTGAGGCTTCCCACTGATGAGGTGCAGAGCATACGGTACCGCGTGACCCATGGCAAATGCCAATTTCAGATGCTCATAACAAAAACTCCAAAATATCTAAAGGTCTCATCTTCTCAATATCATTTTTGTATATACCATAGAACAACAAGACATATAAATCTGTATTAAAAACAGCATCCTTTTTATTAAATTTAACTTTAAAAAGCAGAAATTATTCAAAATCACATTCTACCGGTGAAAATACCCATTTTTATAGCAAGTTGATACTATCATTGTGAGAATTCTACACTAGATACACACCATTAGTTACTTAAGTCCAGTGTACATATAGTACTTCATTTGTCATATAAATTCATATTGTGGTCTATCAATTCATTTAAATTTTAATGAATTTTTAAAATTTCAAAATCTTATCAAAATTGCACTTTCTGGCTTTTCCTCCACTTTTCTATGCAAGTTTATTTTATCACGACTGGTCTTTGGTACAAATTAATTTCTGTTGAAAACTGTGTCCATCATTTAACATTTTATTCTATTCAAAAGTAATAAATAAACATTAAATTTGAGAGAAATATTGTTTTAAAAACAACAAATGAATATTGCATTTAAACTGACATGCAAGCCAAATTCCTTACAAACATATGGGTTTCACCATCACTAGAGAAATTGTCAAAAGTTATGTAACCAAGATTTTCATGTACATGCTATCTACTTTGAAATATACATGGAAGATTTATATGGGGAAAAAACAATTTGACAAACATTATTATAAAAAATAACACATACATTTATGTGGCACCATTTATATAACGGAATCCCGCCGTTTCGAGCACCATGACATGACAAGGGAGAACAATAATTATTGAATGCTCTTGGATTAATAAAAAATATTATGTTAAATGTTATTGAAGACATGCATTCATTGTCCTATTAATGTCTTAAAATTTCAGTCTCTTCAATTATGCAGTGGAATATGGTGAATTTGAACAAATTCTCTATATTGTGTGTTTATGACATTGATTTCAATGGACAGTACTGAAGTGTTGGGTCTGTCACTGTCACTCTTCTGAATTTCTCGTGGAAAATATAAAAATAATGCATCAATCTTTACTATTCATCAATGAAACCCAGAACTTGCAGAAGTGCTCTAGAAAAAAAATTGACCCACACTGGCACTGCAAAAGCAAGCTCGGCAAAACAGCCGGATTTTTCATTTATTTTTTAATTCATTCAAGTTTACAATGTGAAAACGGTTGAATATTACTATAAATGGGTCATATTGAAAAAGTCGTGCAATGACTTGACTTTTGTTTTATGATAACTTCTTAATGAGCAGTTGGGCTGCGCAAGGTCGCGGCTTGACCCACGTCAGAAGGATCACTGTTCATGGCTACTGAATGACAACACAACGCCAGGCTCGACTGGTCAACATCAGTGGTCTCAGCAAGAGTCCGAAACCAAAAGACACTTTATTCTCATCCAGGTACAGTTTATATAGAAAGCGTCACCTGCTCAAGGCCATATTCTCTTACTTAATCCTCTTGCAGCGTGACGTGCATAAACAACGTGAACAAACGACTTCTTACAAAAGATGCTTATTAGTTCCTGCCAAATCAGCTTGTATATTTACGCAACAGTACATCAGTTCCTTTTAAGATTGACAACATAAAACTATCAGTGCGGAAGAGAAGCGGTGTTCTCACACTTCTGCTGAATTAATTACATTCCTGAAGAGAATTTACGCAGTAAACACAATACCTTAAGCAAGTCCAGGTTTCTTATTGACGCTCGAATGCCTGTCACCTGCTCAGGCAATGAGTTTACTGCCTTGAGGCGATGTGTCAGGACACATCGAATCCTCATCAGGTCACAATGGGATCCTAACTTTATTGGTACTTGAAAGAAGTCGTGGTCAGCAATTTGTACATTTCTTGTTGTCACGTTGCATAACCCAAAGTTACAAAACCAAAAACCTTTGTTGTACAAGAGGAACAATTTACTTTGATTCCAGCTTGTACAGCAAATCTTCACGCACAGTTATCAATATTACATAATTTGTTTTTCTCCGACCAAACTCTATTAACTTGTATGCGTACCCTCAGGCAATGCATCTGCCAGTCAGCAGTACTGCTTGTGTACTGACTAACCTCCCATCTCTGCTTGCCTGCTGGCGGACCTCACCTCTCATCAGGTACTTTTATAATTTACCTTTATTATTTTATCTTAAAAATACTTCAGGATTTTACAATATGAATTTTATTGACGCTAAATTCTTCTGTTACATGCAGAAAATTGTCCCTTGGAGGACAAGATTGACCAAAATGAACAGTATTAATTAGGCTATAGCAGTGAGCAGTGACTGGCAATTTGGACCTATGATTACATGCTCCTTTATCGATCAAAATAAGCTTGAATTTCCCTCTTAAATTACCGTAAACGAACGTTAATAGCGAAAAGTTCACGAGGAATAGTTTTCTTGCGTTCAATAGCATTATCTTTGGAACATTTTGTAGAGAAAATGCAATGTTTACGCTGTTTTGCTGTAACCGGAAGCTGTACCGGAAGTTAGTTTACGCTATCCGCTCAGCGGAGCAGCAAGCAAAACATGGACGGTCTTGAACGCGTCTGATACATGCAAACAAAATTGATCGGTGCGTTGTCAATTTTCATCCATTTTTAATGAAACTTCACATAAGGATACTTCATTATCTTATTAAACATCTGCTAGATCGGCAGATCAAACAAATATGTGGAACATTGAACATTTGATCAAAGTCTGTAGGGTACTTGCACGCTTTTTCACTGAATCAATTTAAACCGCCGATGTCAGAAGTCATCCGTCTTGCGGAGATCTTTCATAAGAGCATCTCCAATTGGCTGAATTCAAATTTCCCACGAAGCACGAACCAATTGAATATGCCGTACTTTGGAGGTTTTGTAAAGCCATTCAGAGTCAGCGGTCCGCTTCATTGGCTGTGTAAGGACCACCTTGGGCGATTGCGAAGTCCACAGTGGGCGTAGCACAAAAGGCAGTTTTTAACTCGCTGTAAATATTTTACTTATCATCGTATGCCAATAAAAATTCACACATCAAATATTTGTACCATGTTTGTTCACTCCTAAAAAAAAAACGTGATTCGATAATTTTTTAGTATGAAAATTAGGGGTCACTTTTGACTTATATTGCGTGTGTGACAGCGTGAAAGCGCACTGAGCGTGGGCCTCCCTACCACAGCCTGTGGCATGTTATATATCATTGGAAGCTCAGCTTAAAGAGAAACGTTTTGGCATAGATAGAGATAGATAATTTTATTCTGTATCTGTATCTGTATAATAATTGGCCAACCGCCCTAAGGGAGTATCTCGCCAATGGAGAGAGTGTACTTTATACGAACTAGTCAGAGTGCGTCTTAAGACGACCCTTAAATAATGACAGGCTCGGGCTGTCCACAATGTTCTGGTCAAGATTGTTCCATTGGTTAATTGTATTTACAAAGAAAGATTGTCTAAAAACTGAACTTGTTGATTGAATAGCTCGGAACTTAAAACTATGTTTTGTTCTGGTTCTTGAGTCTGCACGTATTAATATATTTTGTGTCGGAACAGCTACCAGCTGATTCACAATTTTATAGAAGAGAGTCGAACGTATGTCCTTCCTGCGATCTGAGAGATCGTGCCAGCCTAGGTCGGCCAACATAGCGGTTACACTGCTGGTGCGTCCATAGTCTTGTTTTACAAAGCGAGCTGCTTGCCTCTGGATCCTTTCCAAGGCTTTAATATTGTTATCAATGTGAGGGTCCCATACCGATGAAATATATTCTAGCACTGAACGTATCAGTGAAAAATATGCAGTTTCTCTCAATTTAGGAGGACAATGACTCAAGTTCCTACGTAGGAATGATAAAGTAGAATTAGCTTTCTTACAGACATTTGATACATGATTTGACCATTCGAGCGTGTCCGAGATTGTTATACCGAGGTATTTAGCAAATGAGACTTCTTGAAGAGATTGGTTATAAATTGAATATGTTTTCAAAAATGGTGTTCTTGATCTCGACAGCCTCATGACTTCACATTTGCTGGCGTTAAATCTCATGCCCCACTTATCGCACCAAGTGGTAAGGGAGTCAAGGTCTTTTTGTAGCATGTGTTGGTCATTATGGTTTTTAATAGGCCTGTATAGTAAACAATCATCTGCAAATAAACGTACATGTGATGTAACATTATCCGGGAGATCGTTTATATGTAGCAAAAACAAAATTGGTCCAAGGACCGTTCCCTGAGGAACACCGGAATCTACATGTACCGAGTCTGAATGTTCTCCGTCAACTACCACTCGTTGGTCTCTATTCTTAAGAAAGTTGGTAATCCATTTATGTATAGGGCCTTTGATACCGTAATGCTGAAGCTTTTTTAAAAGTTTTTCATGGGGTACGGTATCAAAGGCCTTGCTAAAGTCTAGTACAGCTATGTCAACTTGAATATTTTTGTCCCAATAATACATAAGATCATGAGTGGTAATTAGAAGCTGTGTCTCGCAAGATCTTGCTTGACGAAAACCATGTTGGAATGTTGTTAATAAGTTATGCTTATCAATATGCTTAGCTAGATGTTTACAAATAACATGTTCCAGAAGTTTGCAACATATGCATGTTAACGACACTGGCCGATAATTTTCAGGCATGTTTCTATTGCCTTTTTTGAAGATAGGCGAAATATTAGCTTTGGTCCACTCCTTTGGGACTACACCGGAATTAATAGACTGGGTGAACAATGCACACAAAGCAGGTGCGATTTCCTTGGCTGTTTCTCTCAGAAATTTTGCTGGTATGGAATCTGGTCCTGCGGCTTTATTAGTTTATAACTGTGATAATAACTTCTCAATGCCATCTTGTCGTATGACAAGATCATCAATATTTGATACTGGCTCTCCTGATAGCTGTGGGATGTAATTGGTGTCCTCTTGGGTGAACACAGACTTGAACTGGTTGTTCAAAATTTGTGCTTTATCTTTACTATTAGTATGCAAAGTTCCGTCTTTTTTCAGTGGCGATACTCCAACATTATCCTGCTTCTGTGCTTTGATATATCTCCTAAAAAGTTTGGAATCCTTGGTCTCTAGGCTTTCACACAGAATGTCATTGATGTAACTCCAGTGTGCTTTCTTAATGGCTTTCGCAGTTGACTTTTTATGTTTTTTGAAATTAATCCAGTCTGTGGCCTTATGGGATTTCTTTGCTTTATTATACAAGCGATGTTTTTTGCGACACATTCTTTTCAGAGAAGATGTTAGCCAGGGTAAATTACACCGCACTGATGTTATCTTGCTCGGTATGTGCGTCTTAATCATTTGCATGATATGGTCTTTAATGCACTTCCAGTTTTCCTCAACGTTGTTTTGGTTTATCCATGAGGCAAAATCTTGGCTGAATTGTGTTGTTTCCACTTTGATTTTATCCCAATTTGCTTTTTTATATAAATGCACTACACGTGGTTTCTTTTTAGTGTACTGAGGTTTAATGACACTGTCGACCAAGATGGTCTCATGGTCCGATATGCCTGGCAGAGTACACATTGACTTAGTAAGACTGGGCTTGTTTGTACAAAATAAATCTAAGATGTTTCCCTTCCTTGTTGGTTCTTTTTGTTGTTGTTCTAGATGGTGGTCATTTAGTAATGTTAGAAGTCTCTCTTGCATTGCCACTCTTGTTGCACCTGGTTTAACTGAGTTAGTATCCCAGTTGATGTCACCTGCGTTGAAATCACCTCCAAGGATTACAGTACAGTTAGGGTTATTGCGGGTCTTGTTTGCTATGGTAGCTAAACTTAAATCCAATTCATCTAATTGAACAATGGAGCAACCTGGTTTCCTGTAGAAAGATCCAACATACAATGTCTTTTGGTTACGTAGAGTTATTGTGACCCAAACAATTTCACCTTTATTTTCTTGTAAATCTACTTCAGCTGATGGAAATGATGATTTAATACCGACAAGAACACCCCCGCCGCCCTTGGTGCGGTCCTTCCTATAACAAGAATAATTTGGTGGGATGAACTCTGCGGTATTTACTGTACTGTCTATTTTGGTTTCTGTGAGAATAATACAGTCTGGATCGGTATAGTCTATGAGATTTGCAAGCTCTGCACGCTTGCCCGGGGCACTGTTACAATTTACTATAATAGTTCTCCAGTTTTGTTTTTTCTTTGGCAAACCTGTATTTGATGAAGCTCTGGTATGTGTACTACTGTTGGTTGTGGACTGTTTACTTGAAGCTATCACTGGTACAACTTGGCTGCTTTCTACTACGACTCCTGGTATTAAATGGACTGCTGTGTCTGATAGGTGTGAAATGACTATCTAAGGTAGACATAAAAACCGAGTCATCATGAAAGTCCTCTAGTGGTTAGTAAAAGCTTTCATCAGGTTCTAGTTCGTATGATCGAAAGAGACTGATGTTACAGTTTGATGTATGGCATCTAGCACAATACCAAGACACACTATGATTTTCTAGGTGTTCAAACTCGCTTGTACACATTTCTATGCAGTGTTTGTGGTACCACAAGTCACACTCGTCACAACAGATGGCTTTATGCGACCATGACACATGTTGTTGACACGAACCACATGGGTATATAGAATCTGTGTGAATAGAATCTGGTCCTGGGTTGGTTTCTAAATCTCCGGACTGTATCAATAAACAGCATAGGTACAAAGTTAACTGGCTGTTTGACTGACTGATAGATTGTTTAATTTTCAAAGATTGTCTTATCATCTGAAAACGTCGTAACTTATCTTGAATTCCATGTTCACAAGCAGTGGATAATAGTGTCTGGTATCTCGGGAACGAGTGGGTTAGCGAGTCCTGGAACTGTTCCATCAGATGTTTGCATGTTAGTCCGAGGATGCACACAATAAAGGTCGCCCTAAGCAACATGGTAGAGTATAATTTGGGCTAAGTTCCGTATGTAAGACGCTACACAGGTTTCACAAGTCCGAAGTAAGGATATTTGTTTACAACGCCGCCATTTGCACACTCAAAATTTGAGCCTCGTTTTGAACTCTCAGCGGGCCACGTTTTCACCGTCCAGAAAAACACAGTCCAATTACGAAACAAAGTCAAATATATCAGTAAACACTGGCCCACTGCTGTCTTGACATCAATATACAGAGGTCAGTTCAGACCTACATGTCAGGTCAGTAATACATAGCAAAACATTATTAGCTACACTGTAATATAAAATGACACATACTAAGGTATACCATATAGCTACTCTATGATGGCTCTTGTTATGCCCACTCTCCGAAAATCTCCATTCTCAAGAATGCGCTGCCCAGTCTTGGGGAAATGTACGCTGCGCGCGCAATCTCGGGAAGCTGCACATTCTCTGGAGGTCTTGGACCAGTAACCTAGGCCTAATGCATTAACATGTTAAAATAGCGACATTCGCTGGCTTATTTCTCCTATTTGAAACGTAAAACTGCAACTTCCTTGGCATTCTGCTTCAAGTTTATACCGGTAGCAACAAGTTGAAACCAAGAAAATGGGGGGGTCATGTGATTAGATTTTTTTTACAGGTGCATTTGTGTACCTTACCTCCATGATTGACCGTTCCGCGCCAAATATGTCTCCTAAAATACACAAAGTTATCACATGATTTAAAATATTTCTAGAGTAGCAGTGCCTTTCTAAAACTCACAGTTGATAAGTATTTTCCTATCCAAATGATGATGGGACTTAATTTGGGATGCTCTGCTCCTGTGATATTAACATCCAATAGACACAGCAACAGTATTCAGCACTCGATCAAAAGTTGTGGATCAGTTGACCCGACCTTGAGGGGTTACTGGTCCAAGACCTGGACAGATATTGCCGTTCTCGAGAGTGGGCAACCCAATGTCGTGAATCGTGTCGCTTACTGCTGTATTTATCACCAAGTCGTATAATTCTTAGTGATACATGTATTCTATAGTATTCTATAGTTGTTTGCTAGTCCATGGTAATGTTCTACTTAGTACAGTAGCACTTTGTTTTAGTTGCATTTAATAATAGTCTTTGATTTTTGCTAAAACTATAGCACATGTCACTTGCAATGGTTCCAATGCTCTTACCTCTACAATATATAGGACTATGTATTGTGCGTGACACATGAAGTCTCTTGCATAATATTATGAACCCTGTACAGAAGGGTCAGAATGGTTCGCTACCTCAATGTATATGTATCGTATGTTATATTTTGTATTGTATGACTAATGAGTCAAGTTTGACTCGATTATATGTCAATAAAATTATTACTTATTTACTTAGTGCTATTAAAGAAAAAAAATGTTTTACGTCATACTACATTTATAATCTTTCTCGAAGGTTGGATACAAAGAATGTTTCAAATGTTTGGGAAACATAGGGACTGACGAACCAGATAAAATAAAGGTAAATGTAAACATGACGTATTAAACATCATGGTTGGTTAGTCCGTGCAATCACAGGTGCTGGTAACCAACTAATGCGCACTGGGGCAAAGCCGACTGTTACCCCTACACGGAAAGGTGCCCCATTTGCCATTTCTGTGTTAAAATTACTGTATTAAATTTATTATTTTATTAAATTAATTTTATCATGTTGGCCTATTTATTTTTAGTGAATTATGCAATGGCATCATATTAATTCGATGAATGAAGACAAAAAGGGAGGCTGAAGGATACAAAAAAAAAAATTACTGGCCATTTAGACCTAGAAATACGGTCCAAATTGCAAAAACCGTGAGGCAAAAGGTGAGAACGCAGAGTGGCAGCTGCATGGTGTAGGATCTTCCAATCCGGGCTTCCAATGCCTCACTATATAGGTACCAACAATTAGCTGTGAATTTTTGCATTCCTTCAACTTAGAAATATGAGCATCTTTTCAGAGCAAGTTTTTACAAAAGTGTATAACAAAAATGAAGTTGCGTTTGGAATAGTAACGTTGATTTATAGGTCAATATATACACCTTTTGACTGTGCCTAAATAGTGACGAGTGTGGCCTTGAAATGGACCGTTTCAGACACATGGACTTTGTCATAGCTAGAAATTGCAACAACATCATCGAAGCCGAACCTAGATGACATTTACTTGTTCTTTTTTAATAATTTCACTTAGGCCTATTTATTTGGTATTTACCAAGAGAAAATACACAATTGTGTAATATATGTACTATATTTAGCAAGTATATGTGAAATGGTCATTAATGCCCCAAACGCATTTATTTTTTTAGGAACAAGGGAACAACACTCTCTAATTTTCGTGAACTTGGGAACATGACACCTCATGTGAGGCCCACATGTCCATAATGCTATTGTAGGCATAATCTCACGGGCCTATTTAGTTTTGTACCCTGTTTTACTTGCTTTATGACTGTGATTGCCTCTATATTGAACAAATTGAATTAATCAATTAACACTTCATGAATATTATATAAATGTATGTAACAATAAAACTTCCAACTTAATAAAAAAAAACACTAATAAAAAAAGTAAACGGCTCACATACCTGTGTCCTGTTTCTTTCTCATGTTCTCAATTGAAGCCACAAGATTTTTATAGACTTTTCCATACATATATTCCAGCCAATTGTTACTACTAAACTATACTGTTCAGCCGTACGAGCCGTTGGTTTATTGTAATATGAAGGTGATAAGACTGATTTAATTGAAAATTGTCTTCAACCAATTACAACTCCAAAGCCCGGGGAAATTAGCTTGAGAGGGGGACCTATTGGAAGAATCATTCATGCATACTCACGCAACCTCTCACTACAAAACACAGGGATGTGAGCCCTTATAATCAATTAACACTTCATGAATATTATATAAATGTATGTAACAATAAAACTTCCAACTTAATAAAAAAAACACTAATAAAAAAATAACACTAATAAATAAACGGCTCACATACCTGTGTCCTGTTTCTTTCTCATGTTCTCAATTGAAGCCACAAGATTTTTATAGACTTTTCCATACATATATTCCAGCCAATTGGTGAATGAGTACAAGAGATGATTCGACTGGTTCACAACCATCTATCGGTCGAAAAAAAGAGTGAATTAAAATTATACATCGAGATATATAAAATTGAAAAATAGGATTTAAGACCCAGTTCTATTAATTCCATTGACGTCAATTTCCAGGAACCGAAGTGTGGATTGTCGTGTGTCTAGTCCCAGATGCTCCAGACCCTAGATGAATGAGCACACTGCTCCCGTTTCCACATTAACACATAAAGTCCACAGAAGATTAAATCAAAGATGAAGTTCCACAGTCATAGTACTGTCCAAAGATTATTATTCCTCCTAAGAAATGAAAGTAGTAATCCTCAACCCAATCCGAATTGATGCCCCAAAGTCCAATTTGGTCATAGATAAAGTAGATCATAGTGCTACCCTCCAATGAAGACGAAGATATCTTGGCTGGAAATAAAGCTCATAACAAACACAATTCTTTCGTCAAAATAGAGTTAATCTGTTACATTTTTTTGTATAAATGGTAACACTGTTTCAAACTTTTAACCCACAAAGATATTTAGTATCCGTAAAATGTTTACTTTGCGAGCACAATCTGTTACAGACATGATTTAATTAGCCTAGTTAACTCATTTCGAAAGATCCTATTCAAACTTTGCCATCAAATATTAAATCAGGAATAATAACTTCTAACAAACTATATTTGCAATATCATATTTTAATTTTGAAATCAAAATTAAAATATTTATTCAAAATGTTTAAAAATCCTACTCTATCCATTCGTTACAGTATAGGCCTATGCTCAAGAATAGGACCGTTCTTCATGTTATTTGATAGGTAAAATTTTAACAACTGTCTTATTTTGTGGGTAGGCCTATATATATATATATATATATATATATATATATATATATATATATATATATACCCACGAAATAGGCCTGTTTATGTATAGTTTTATTATTAAAAGTGGGATAAAACTGTCCTATTTCGAGACTAACTCTGCGACCCAGGTTTGATTCTCGGCCAGGGCAGCATGTGGAGAGAGTTAGGTTGTTCGTGGTAAAGCGAACCACTTTAATATTATCGCGCCTGTGCATTAGCATTTCTTTCCATTCTTTTGGTTTAGTGTTGTTCCTCTTTCCTCTTTTTGTCTTTAAGTTAATAAACCAATTATAACTTCTTTTTCACAAAATAAAAAAATCCCTCCGATTGAGGTAAAAATCAAGTGTCTAATTTTTAGTCAATTTTTTAAGGGACCAGATGAATTGTGAGAATTGAAGTTTTGTTTTATTACATGCGACCTAACACAAATAATCTTACCATGTCGGTTTTAATAATTGAAGTTGCACTGTGCCATACATCTGATTAAATGTAATCATATGGTTCACTTTAGGTAAAACTTGTGTTTCGGATAACCGTTATTCGAGATAAAGTGAACCAATTTTCAAAAAATGATAAATTGATTTGAATTTTCTATAGCGTTTAAATAAAAATTCCTGATAATAGCCTACATCACATAAGTAACCCGGCCTTACATTTAAATAACATCAGAAACTTTCTCAATCTCTTCACCTGAAAAAGTGGGGGTGTCATTTTTTACCACGAACAACCCAACCTATCTCTCTGTTCGTGCACGGTAGTTTTCTCCGAGTCCTTCGGTTTCCTCCACCACGAAGAAGATAGGAGGTATACGCCAACATCTGTGCCATGGACAGGGATTAATATAGGCTTTGCCTGCTTCCCAATCCATGTAAAACTCATGGGCTTGTACTATATATAATATAGGCCTATATATAGGGGAGAAGAGGGCAAAGAGCGCCGGGTGGGCAAAATACGCCGTCACGTTTTTGCCGCTTTTAAAGTTAGAAAATATTTAATTTGCCTCTCAGTTCATCAACTGTGAGCTTTCCCTTGTATTTGACGAGTGAAAAGGTACACATGATGGAACTCTTTTACCCAAACCCGAAAAACGGCTAATTAGGGCACAAGAAAATTTGATAAGGTCGCCACAATGTCTTATCTTTGGGTGTTCATTTTTCTTAAATTTCAAGTTAATCTTAAGTATCTAATCAACACATACTAGTTTTTCTCTCCTCTGTTACACATGATCACAAAAGAGACTCGTACGGGCCAAGATTTTTTTCAAGACTACTTTCAAATGACTATGTCACTTGACATCAGGTGAGGGGCAAAGAGCCCATCAGACCATAGGAGAGGGGTGTCTACTATTATATTTTGTACTAAATAACCCCACTAGATTCAAACCCTAAATTAAATTACGTTATTTATCCTACTGTATTGCAGTATACCATACTGAACCAAAAATACAAGTTTGTAAGTCAAACCTCCATGCCATATCCTTGACAACAGTTGTCTCTCTTTACTAGACTTGCACAAGTCCCTGGTGCATGTCCCTATTTTCCCATCCCGCGGTCCCACCCAGAAGTGCGATACATTTTCCCCTCCACAAAGTTAACTGAATAATATTATGCCAACTACACGGTGTTATTAAGTAGGTCCTACTATTATTTTTTTTTTTAACTGGTCGACACTGCCGCCGTGTCGGTTTCAACAGTAGCAGCTATTGAGTCCTGGTCAGTTCTAATCCCATTATCATTGCGAGTGGAAAGTGGCCTTCGATGAATGCATGGCTAGTCACTGGCCACTCAAGCGAGACAAAGCGGACCGTCTCCCTCCGGCTGCCGACACCAGGGACTTGTCAAACTTGCACAAGCCCACTCTGGACTACCATCAATTCGGTGGGAGTGACGTCACAACATCCGGGGTTTCGCGGGATCTTGGAAGTCAAATCAGTGCCACAACTTTTTTATTTTTGCATTAATGCAAAATGATCCACGTCATGATTTAAGTTTTGTTGAGTAAGACCTCTACATTTCTATGTGGTTCTTTTGTCAATTTAAACAAAAACTCTTGCCCTACACCCTAACAAAGGAAATATATCGATCTCAATCACGATTTGATCAAAGCGGTCAAACCTGTGTGAATACTATTGCATGGGTACCGGTCCGCGCATTTTTCTGGGTTAGCGTCACGAACGATTACAGTTCCTCTGTTATTTTTTTCTAAAGAAAGATCGGTTGCGTGTTATATTCAATTATAATGGTAGAGCTTGTTGCTGCAGTAAATAGTCCATAAACACACTTTATAGCAGTTACTGACAAACTGTCAGCATGATAAACACGCGGCAGCGGTAATTTCACCCGAGCCATGTTTCCCTTCGGCTAGCGTATTTTACTCTCTTTCCGTGAAAAAATTGGACCCTCTGCTCTATTGTACGCAAGGACTGGTACAGTGGTAGTATATGTTATCATTGCGACCAATTTACAGCGTTAAATTTTGTTTCTTGCTTTAATAAATTGTTTGAAATAGAAGCAGTTTTGAAGGGGTTCCCGCTAAAATACTTTTGTTTCAGATAATGGGAGAGCTTGTTGTTAAAATAGACAAGGTTCTAAGCATTCTAACGATATAAACAACATGGCGCGGAGACAAAAAAAAAAAATCGAGATTGAGACGATGAAATCACCCTATTTTTGCGCAGTTTTGCAAACTTACATCATTCAAATTGTCACAAGCAACGACCCGGTCATTGATTTAAATCATCGTAGAAGGAAAATATTCATTTTAACGCCGCTCGAAATAGCCATCGGCAAGAACTGACGTTTCTCTACAATAGAATGTGCATGCTTGCATGTAAATAAACAACAGTCAACACAAGGAATTTGAGACGGCCTTGAATCTGTCACGTGCTTGACTGCTCATGAATAATTCATAGCAGCGACAAGCCGGCAAGTTTGACAAGTCTCACCGGACGCCCTCAGCCTGACGCGGTTCACTGCAATTAGACAATCCTTAATCCTTCATTACGCAGTAGCTCAATTAACAGCTTCTGAAGAGGAGTGCGTTATGACTGCTCGCTTGTCTGTGTGATAAGAAACACAGTGCAGACCGCCCGGCGCTAATCATCTGGAGTCAATGTTATCTGGTTAGATACACGCTCCACGCCAATCAGCTAGGTAAAGCTACGACGTGTGTTTACTTTAAATTTAATTTGGCAATGAATTTGATTTTAAATAGAATACGGAGGACAGTCCAGTGAGACTTGAGCAAGTCTATCTCTTTACTTAATACCCTGCTTTAGAAGGGTGAACATACTCTAGCATATTTAAGCCTCTATTGTCAATCGATGTCATTATTATATTTTACCCTACCACCTCGTGCTCTACTCTATCCTACACTGTTCCTTTCATACTCATAATCTTACTCCCATCCTTAGAATTAGGAGAGGCGCCCTTTGCCCCACCTCGTAGCTCCTCTGTATTTAGATTTCTTTCAATGTTGAAAAAAATTAACAGAAGAGGTACCTTCATCAAAACATCTTTTATTCATACAAACAACTGCAATTTGCACGGAGTGTACTATTTTTGTTAGCTGTCTTTATAATTTTTTGTTCCCGGGTCCCATAGATAGGCTAAACGGTGTGCCTGTTACCCCTTCATAATTTTTTATCCCTGTAATATATATCTTCATTTGCAGGGCATTACATCAATATCTTGTGTATCTTAGCTGATAAACTTGTATGTTCGAATCAAAGAGAGACTTTAACTATTGTTCAGAAGTAATAATGAAGGGAACGTGTTCCGTTCATAAAAAATGTGCAACCTAAAAAGAAAAGGACTTCAGAGTGGCGCCCTTTGCCTCCCGGGGGTGGGGCAATATATTATAATAAATTTTATAGTAACAAGATGAAACTTGTACACATGCACAATGCGGTAGATAGATCCAAGGTTCATTTATTTATGCACACCTCATGCATAAGAACCATAGTCTGTACTACAGTTGTATTTCGTTGTTATACATGTGTATATTGACGCCGACAAAATCATGCAGGTTATAATTGGTTGATTACGTTACTATGAAATGCCTTGCGTACATGTAACTTGAAGGGACTGGACAGGAAAGACATCGATCGGTCTCAAAGCATAATTTTCCAACGCATATATATATATATAGCATGGCAAAGAGTATAGCATTTTATCTATTGGTGGGGTTGACGTCACGGGTCTTCAAATATCTTGGCTTATCATGCGATATATAGATCACTTCAATGTAAAAGATTGACTATGTATAACGGCCTCTTCTAACTTTCTATACAAGGCAGACCACATATTAGGTGATGTCATCCACTTTCAATTTCAGTGCAGGTGTAAAAGTGAAGCCAATATTGAAGATAGGAAGCATGCATAATTTCTCTAAATATTTTAATTATCCAACTTAAACTTGATTTATACGGCTAAGGTTGCCAGAATCAGACATTATTCCTGTCATCGATATCCCATATCAAGGGTTTAGTGTCCCTTTAACGGGCCTGGTTAAATAGGACCGTTTTTGGGTATATTTTCCTTGTTTTAAATATTTTATTATTGTCAAAAATGTTGAGCTGATTGCATCCAAATTTTGTGCATATGGCTCTGATATTCATGTCTATTCAAATTAAGATTTCAAGATACTTCTTTTCCACAAACAACATACAATTATCAAATATTCCCGGCACAACTTTATTTCCTTGACGTCAATTTATTTTGTTAAATCAACATCCTAATAAAATAATACTGCGCCAATTATAGCCGGAGCAACCATTGAAATAAACTAGAAATGTGTCAAAAACGTACATGTGGACAAACTAAACCCCTGATGTACATATTTATATGCAGATTAATTTTCGTATTCCTATTTAGTTACATTTTGACACATGCGACAAAAGTTTGACTTATCGGACAAGTCATTTTGCAAAATCAATGATGTAAAACAGACATACACACATCTGCAGATTCATAGTTCAATATTAAAATCTTATAATTGTGCAGAAGACTTGTAGTGTGTTACTGTTTAATACCAGTCCTCATATATATATATCCAGGTTATGAAGCCATTATATTTCTTTCCAGATCCTGCCCAATAGAATAAGGCGAACCATTCATTCAATATATGTGCACTCCAGAAGTAATATAATATTGACATGGTCAATCACTTTTGTTATATCATGCATATCACTTAAAGGTGAACGGTGGTAAAATTTTGGGCTATTTCTGGTATTGATAATCATTAATTCGTGTCTATTTGAAAAGTTTTCAGTTTTGTTTTTTTTTATCTCAAACAGATATTTAGTTAGGGCTATTTTAGATTTCTGTGGTATCTGGGAACACAAGTTTGAATACACAAACCATGAGGGTACTCAGGTGACATATACCTGGAACAGATGGTTTATCATGTTAACTTATGTACATTACTAATCTCCTTATTTGATCTTATCAGCATGCAGTTGCAAATACACATGGTCACCCCTTTTGATATTATAATCTTGCAGTAGTCCAATACACAGCTACAAGCCTCTGTGACATCACAACTGCCCTGTTTGACATCACAACCCTCATTTACATATTACAAAGAAAGTTAATTTTCTGCTTATCTAACAGGGGAAGAAAGGTTATATTGCTTGATTTGGCTAAATATCTGTCACAATTAAGTAGCAGCTCAGAAGTTATCAATTTTCCCTGCAGTATCCCTTTAAAAGTATGTTGAAATATCAATGCTATTTTTAAAAAAAATCTATAAACATATATATACCATGAATATGCCTCAGTGGCACAAAAAACTTATTTCCTCTGTGTCTATGCTTAAACAAGACCTATACCTATCTGATGACGAAGTAATCAGACCTGCCACTCCACAAGAATTATATTTTTAATGATTGATTATTGATAAATTATATATTTTCTGTACTGCTAATGAGGCATACCCCTATAGGCCAGTTTTACATACATAAAATCACATCATTTTATCTTCACAGATGAGCCGCAATACATCCAGTAACATGGACACACGGCAAGATGGACTAATGGGACTTACCATTAATAATCAATATAATTCATATAGAATCTTGCATGGCAGTGAGTGAGTTACGATTTTTCCCTCACGAGGGATCGTTGTTGGTGGGGAAAATCACGAGTGACCGCAGGTCACGAGTGATTTTCCCCACCAACAACGATCCCGAGTGAGAGAAAAATCGTCACTCACTCACTGCCATGTAAGATTTTATTTATTCTATGTTTAATCGAGTATTTACCGCAAAAATTGTCGCTCTTGTTGCTTAGGTGTCGCCATTTTGAAGCGGAGACTTTTCACTTGGAAATGTCAAATCACATATACATGCACCGCGGGTGTAAACACAATATACCATTGCGCGCTTTAAATAGATCCGCATGTTCGAAATGTAAGACACTCAAAATGAAAATAACAAGACAATTCCACACCAGCAACGATCCTGAGTGAGAGAAAAATAGTAACTGGTGCCGTGTAAGATTTTGTGTATTCTGTGTTTGATTGGGTATTCATCGCGGAAAATTATACCCCAGGCCTACTTTCAACGCCGAACTCTGGTGTGCCAGGTTTGTTTACGTTCGTCGTGGTTTGTCCACGTCACGCATTCACGTATGATACTATGATCAAACCTTGCTCGTGCACATTTGATTTTGTCTAAATGTCAATTGATGCATCACGTCACAATTTACCTGTAACAATGTTTAGGTCATGCGATCTACAGTGAGTTACTATTTCTGGATTTCACTCCAGAAAATGATAACTCACTGCCAAACATAGAATAAATCACTTTTTAATATCAATACATGTGGTAGTACCTTTTAACAATCTGAACTTTAAATGTATGGACCATACATAGTCACCAACAGGTGATAACTTGGACAGAGATACACTTCTTCACACGAAACTATCATTAATCTATTGGTGATTTCTCACATATGATTTTTATTGAACAAACAGCAACAAAGTTAGTCATTACAGCATATCCAAAGGTAGTCATTACAGCATATCCAAAGGTAGTCATTACAGCATATCTTTATTAAGCATAATAACTTTATGTCACGTACATATCTCTGACGTCAACATTGTAACTTATTCTCTTATCGCCCAAGGAACGATGACGTCACAATCAACATATGTATTTCCAGTATAAAATTGAGTCCTCCATTACGTACTTGAGCTTTGTCAACTTCAATAAAAGTTGAGGCCCCACCTCCCCTGAGGAAGGGACTACCAGTCCCGAAACATTGGGTGGGGCCTCTGTACTTCGTACATCATCGGCTTTTTTTATTATTCATTTTGTGTGAGTCCATTGTTGGTACCTGTCAGATGTCGGATGAATATGCCATTTTAAAAATGTGGTCATTGAAAGCCAACACATCGAACTGTAAGTTTTGCAATATACATAAGCATATTTTTGTCAATTTATGCCATTTTTGATCCTTGGTACAACCTGTATTTTCCTAGTACATCATAGGATCTTTCCGTGAAAGTAGACTGTACATGTTTACAAATTACTTGATGAAATTTTCACAGTAATAGTTCTGCTGTACTGGATGGTGGCTTATGTGGACCCCAACACTTGTAACAGATCATCATTTCTGCTTCGAAGCGAAGTACCATCTCTTTTTCTTGCACGATTCTGACAATAACCTTTAGGGTGAAAAAAAGGGAAAAAGGTTATTCTTTTGATACTTTTGTAAATTTCATATATTCGGAAAATGAATGAATTCAAAGTTAGCATTGCTTACTGACAAGTCAGCAAAGCTGATACATATACAGTGAAACCTGTTATTTAAGACCACCCCTAATGCCAGACAAAAGTGGTCACATATATAGCAGGTGGTCTTTCATTGCAGGTAAATTAACAAAGTAAGAGGCAAGTGTCTTGTAGGTACTGCTGTATGAGTTTTGGTCATGAACTCAACTTTGAACAATCTGAGTTCAACAATTAATACCTGTATTGTAATATAATCCTTGTAAGGAACATGTAAGCCAGAAGTATGTCTTCATGAGTGACATACCACTATGTGAAGTCATAGGTACCTAAATTAAACTTGTATGCTCATAATTTTCATTCTTTTTTATTTGGGTCAAAATATGTCGTTGCAAAGTTCACATGAATTACACATTTACAGGCAATTCTTTAAGAGAAAATTCAATTCACCTCTGGTAACAAAACGTCCAACATGAATTTACTGTATTGGTTGACGACTCCTGGTGCACACTGACACAACCATCGGCCAAGTGCTAATAGCTGTAAAACAATAAGTAAATAAATGTTCAAACGGGAAAAAACCAAACAGTTAATTTTTCAGTGAATCCCTGGGAGAACTTTGGAAAATTTCTGAGTTCAAATTTTCTCAATTGCTTAAAATAGTCCCAAAACAAAAGAAAATACTAGTGGGTTCCTCACAGATGACGGACAGATCACTGATTTAAGCATGGTTTAAATATAGCATCAAGGTTAACAGGGTCCATTTTCCACCATACTGATCTTAAACTATTCTCAAATATTGCACTGATATATATTAGCACACATTTCCACCAAAATAAGAGAAAATCTATTTTTTTTTTCAATTTTCACAATTTAATTGCCTTACACAGTCAAAGCATCAAACAGCCACAAATGTATGTTGACATATCACTTTGTAAAAATTTATAGTTTTAAGCCAAAAGAACAAAGTTAAATCCAAGCCATGTAATTGTGTGAATGATATCCATGTATGGAAAACTACGCTCGTAATACTAACAACTCCACCTCTTTAAATAATGGGGTACAAGAATGTAAATGATTACATGTACTTTTGAAATCATATTCATATGTATATATAATGTTCCTAGACATCCCCCCCCCCCAATTGAAGCATGCAGCTGTTGTTGTTTCTGGCTACAATTAAATTCTCTTACCACATTCTCTGGGACAAAGGCTGAGGCATTATGGTCCCCAGCTATACTCCGCTTCCTAGCGCTATTACACTTGTTGAATGCTGCCCTCCATGAAGGTATCCTTTTGGAAGCCAAGTCATGTACGAGTTGCTGGAATTGATACAAATTAATGCAAAGATTTAATTATAATACTAATCTTTAAGGTCATATCAAACATGGGAGTGGGTGGGGGTGGGGGGCTTGTTATTAATATATTGTATTATTATTTTTTGCAATTGCTATCTTTCATTGTAATATATTTAATTGTATAAAGTTTGCATATTTTCTTTTGCAGGCCATTTTGGTTTCCTCTTTTCTGTACAAACACAAAAGTCAACTTGATATATTCAAAATATGACTATGCCCCACCCCCTACTGGATGAGGCTTTTTCCTGAAAATTCTATCTCATCCTACTTTAACTTGTGCCCTAGGATTTTCCCAATACATGTATATATGTCAAAATACTAACATTTTTACATAGTGCAGTTTTTATCACAGCTATTATAATACAATTACCTTAAATTGATCCTTCATTTCTTTGACAAATTGTAACATTCTTTTCCTGTCTCTGTAGAAGTATTAGCTGTGAAAAAAAAAATAAAATAACATAAAAAACATTAATTATGTTTGTTAAATCTCAACCAATAAGGAAAACATTTGAAATGTATGGTATATATGTCATTTATGCCAATATCATGTCATCAAATACAAAATGTTACCACACTGATAGTAGCAAATGCTCTACTAGAAGCCAAACTTTCAGTTCAGATCTTCATTCAAAAACAATACACCAAGTAATTAATACTTTGAAAATATATATATATATATATATATATATATATATATATATATATACATACATACATATATATATATATATATATATATATTATATATATATATACATACATATATATATTTATATTATATATATATATACATATATATATATATATATATATATATATATATATATATATATATATATATATATATATTATACTCAAACAATTGTAATCAAGCATTATATTTACATGTATTCCTGTAGAGACAAGATCATGAATCTCCTTTAAATATTGTATACATGTACATGTCACTTTGCAAACCCGATTATTTGCCAACACGACTGAATGGCAACTAGACAACCAATGTATTGTTGTTTCTAGTATTACTTTCACTAACAAGCAGGTGAGAGGTCAACGGAGTAGCAGCATGTTGAGCCCAGCACAGAATCATTTAATCTGGACAGGAAGTAGACCATGCCAGACCAGAAAGTGAGACACTTTATACTGGGCTTGAATGCCACTACCTCATGACCAAAATGCCCCAATAGCAAGGAGCATCTCACCAGCTTAATAAGTCACCATTCAAAATAATTGAGGCTGGAAAAGTGTTTGTTTAACAGTATATACTTAATTAAAAAGGGGCCAACAGTATGGTTACAAATCTATCAAGATATATATTATTACTTACTCTGTAAAGAGGAATGGCGCAATCCCATCACACCCACAGTTCACAGACTTCTTGTCATAGAACTGGTGAGGTTCATCCCCCAGGCAGGCATCATGATACCAGACGTGACAAATGTGGCACTGTACCATTCCTGTAAATTCATCCCCCTGGCAATAGCTGGTTTTGTTTTGGTATTCTGCCCCACATTTATTTTCTTGCAGGTACCATTCGTGGTCCGTCTTCTTTACCAGTGGGACATAGTGATTCCATCTTCTGTGAAACAAAATTTTGATCAGCCAATCATGGTTCATCACTTCTGTAATTTTTGGAGACAACTCCCAGTGATGATTTGGTGTAATATATATATTTTTTTAGATAGGGTTACAAATGTAAAATTTAAGTTTTTATAGACCCTTCACAGTATTAATAAAATATTACTTACATGAGATGAGAGTTTTTTTTTTAATAACTTCACCATGACCACTCTAACCCCATGTGAATGGATGAACAGCTTTAGACTTTCTTATCACAAAATAGAAATTAGCAGCAATTATGTGCTCAGAGCGATAAGGCTTCGTCAAATTTCATAAGCAACTGGCCAAATTACATAATGCCAACAACACTTTCAGCATGTGGACCTTTTCTCTGTACAGTGGTACCTGCTGTATGTGGTCACTGCCGTGAGCAGCCACATTGCTTTTTATGGTCACATTGCTGGGACAGAGGAGTCAATTTCTTTGTAAATTTACCTGCAGTGACAGGTCACCTGTTGTATGTGGTCACTTTTTCTTGGCAGAAGGGGTGACCACATACAGCAGGTTTTACTGTATTCTCATTTTCAATGACCAACTGTATGCCACATACCCGGTATTGTTTTCATCACTTGGAATGCTCACAGGCACCAACAGCAATTTGTATTTTGTGGCGGCCGCATCATGGCCATGCTTCCGTTCCCATGTGGATGTTACTGCATGTACTGTAATTTCTGCTTGCATTTGCGCAGCCAGAGAACTTACTTGAAATGGTCCTAGAACATATAATTAAGCAATTAAGTTGCCTCCATGTGCCAGGTTACATAAATTTACCCGCAATTGCCCTTGGACTCGAGTCAAACCTGGCTCAAAAGGCGAAGCCTTTCGGGCCAGGTTTGGCATCAGTCTCAGGGCAATTAAGAAGTCATCAGTCTTCAGTTTTTACTGACAAAAAGTGTCCCGGGCCACTCGAGGAGTCATATACCTACTGGTCCAAATGTCCGATAATTTTAGCTGAGTATTTAATTGAACTAGATTATCATGGTTCATACAGCTGTCTGGCCACAGAATTCCATGCTTTTTCAAGACTTTTCCAGACTGATTTTTCCAAAATTCCAAACTAACTTCGGGCAACATCAGGGCCAATATGTAATAAAAATGATCAGTACATGTATTGTCTCACAGAACTTGACATTTCAGCCATAAATGACACAAAAATATGATTTTCCAAACTTTTCAAGACTTTTCAAGGCCTGTATGAACCCTGATTAATCAGTCCAGTATAAACCTATCTTGACAGAAAGATTTAGTTTATTGTTCATGTTGGTCCAAATGACTGATCAGCAAAAAAACTTTTTGCACACACTTTTATTAGGGCTTGGAATATTTACATTTATTATATGTATCATAAAATTTGAGCTATCTCATCGAACATTAAAATTAGACACAATGAATATAGTAAACAAAAAGTTCCATACACTAGTTCAACATTCTAGTGTCCTTGCATACCATGATATTGTGAGGAGAAACTAATTTACCTGAAAATTGCTTTTCAATGATGCCCCATATTTCCTTTTCTAGTATGTTTTGTATGACATTTTCCGCGTGGTCGTCTATGTTGATAGACTTCAGTACACTGTCTGTCGTGACATCATGTGCCCATGCTAACAGAGTGGTGTCTTCCGCTCCAATCAAGTCTATCACCTAATGTCAATTAAATAACTGGATGAACAAAACCTCATACCATTTACTTATTAGCTGCTCAATTTCAGTGAGTAAATTTCCTAAAAATTATAAAATTAATAAATCCATTAATAATCACTGCACGCTGAAACATAACACTATATCCTTACTTTTCTATGGGTTGTACTTCATGTATATTTTTCCAGCAATTCCCCAAAATGATTTGAGCATACATCTTGGCAACTGATCATGAATAATATTTAATACTCAATCAATATACTTTACTTTAATTACACCCATTATGGTTCCATGCATTTTTTTGTTTCGTAGGTATATAAGGAGTAATCTTTATCATTCTTTGTTTGAGAGGCACTTAATAGCATACAATTCATTCATTTGAGGCATGCCAGTGAGTCTGCTTGAGAGACCACCTACGATGCACATTGACATGTTAGCTGAGCTAGTAAAAATGCACTGCATTATCCTGTTCTTACCTCATCAACCGAATCCTCCATGTTTAAAACTGCTTCCACAATTGTTGCCAATTTCAATAGGCCAGTCCTACTGGTATTTCCAAATGCCAAAATGGAGATGCTGCCATAAAGGCAGCTATTGCCAACAGCTGGTGACTTGTGTGGGAAGTGGGTCTCCCTCAACTTTTCTGGTATATATTTGACATACCTGTGTGTTGTGAAAATAAAAATTTAGATCACCATGCAGGCGCTTTGATGTACACTCCCATACAAAAATGTTAACCCATGGGTCACCCACTTTTTGGGAACCAAATCCACTAGGCAAAAGTTTACCCAGAGTCCCACTCAGTGTTTGCACTGGCATTTGAGTTCTTTGCATGCGCATTTGAATTCTAAGTTTAGAATATCACTTTTCTTGCATTGATAGCTATTATGCATCGTGCATTTTACTGAAGCGTTGTCCACATCCACAGCTTTCGCTGCATATCTGCCATTGGAGAGCCTTTCTTTCTGCATGTTGTCACTGTTGTGCCACCTTGTGGCAAATGTGTGAACTCAGCATTTACTATTTAATAATAATATATAATATAAAATTTATCTTTGTAAATAATTAATATAGATATTAGTCCATATCATAATAATATCAAATGTATAAATTTTATCTTGATTTAAACAATTATTAAATATAGATATTTGAATTTAATAGTTACCCATCACCATACAGTCCAATCGGTACGGATCCCCATATGGTAGTTCCTGGTGTTTGATATTGTAGACCGGACATCACCTTTCGGATATGTGGATCCAAGTACTTGCAGACCAGTCTCAATTCATCCATATTTTTCCGTACTTTTATTGTTTCCAGTAGAATATCTATGGAGAATTCATCAAATCCCTTAAAAATAATTTGGAAAATAGATAAATAGATAGGCAGACATACCACTGATCTATATGTCTGTGTGCTGTGGCATATTGTTTCTTCGAATTTCTTTCTTTATTTTTATGTCAGTGTGTGGTGGCACATGACATATTGTTTCTTCCAATTTACTTATTTATTTCCACCAACATTTTGCCCGTAGCTTTTCTCGGACACCACACAAGTTACAAATGCCAAACTTTAGACACTTTACATGTACAGTGGTCCCTGTCTTGAGAGACCACCCCAAGGGCAGGTCCAAAAATGGTCTATCAAGACAGTAGGTCTCTCGTTAGAGGTAAAATAACATGGAGAAGATAGCAGCATGGTTCTGCCATTTGTGGCCTTTGAGTGGTCTCTCAAGACAGGGACCACTGTACATGTAGTAGTGAAGTTATTTCTCTGGTATGGAATTATCAACATGTTCAACATTATGCAAATTAGGGCCATTAAAAATTCTTCAAAACTAATACAGATAGACACATGATTCCAAATGCTACCTATAGGTTTGTGAGGATGGGCCGTCTAATGGGCATGTTGCCATTTCTGTAGCGAGTGAGTTTGGCACTGTTTTCTCAAGAATTCTTTCTTACTCCCTTGTTCAGTGACTACTGTTGTTTTAGTAATTATTGTTTGTCTGGATCACTTAAAATTCCTTCTTTTCCAATTTTTGCAATTTCTTTTTTTTTTGTCATGTAACTTTTCAATTTGTTTAAAAGCTTTCAATTACACCATGTCTGTAGCATTCCGAAAAGTTCTCATTTAGAAGGCACACAGATTTGCTGCAAACTTCAAACTTGGCATGGTAGTAGGAAAGTTGTCTTTCTGATATGGAATAATCAATAGGTTTAACTATACAAATTAGAAACATTAAACATGATTCCAACTGCTATGTATAGATTTGTGAGGATGAAGTGACAACTTCGGTTGTAGCAAGTATTAATTGTTTCAGTCCTGATAAGTTACAGAATTCTTCCTTTCCCAATTTTTCAATTTATTTAACAAGTCAATAACTTTATTTTTTAAGCACAGATACAGATTTGCTGTGAAGCAAATCTCCATTTCTAGTTGTCTATTGGTTTTACCAAGAAAGTGCTAATACATGTATCCTCAATGACCAACATAATGACCAATGCATGGTGCACTTATGGATTGCAGGAGCTTGTCTGTGCAAGGTTGGTACAAGTCACAGCCACCTGATATATTGCTTTCATCTTGTCTTTGGTCACTAGAAACAATAAGTACAGGTTATACAAAAATTATGTGTGACAATTAATAGCTAAGATCAAGATCAAGTGGTTCCACTGGGTTCTCAGCAGAGGGATCTGTAGTCAGGCGGGCTAGGTCTGTGTATTCCCATTACTTTCCATTGTAATTTGCACCTAAATAACTTTAAATCTGCAGTGGCGAGAAACACCAAATTTCCTGTGGTAAATCTTTGTGTATTGCTTGAATACTCACATAAATGTTATCACCTCAGTTGTAAAACTAAGCAACTCATTGAATGTTACTTTAACATAGGATCTAATGGGAGTATACAAATTTCTAGCCCGCAAGCATTTTGTGTACATGTATTGGGTTGTGTATTCAGCTGAACACATATAATATTGCTAATTGTGACCTCTCCTATTCCTATGAATTTGATACCAATTTCCATGCATATTTGTTGAGAAATTTATCCCAAATTCAACACAAGAGGTAGCAAAGCAACTAAAGATCACGTGGCAATATCCATGCCCCTCCAATGCACCAACACATGACTATTTGAACAAATTATGATTTTTGTTCAAAATTGAACTTTGTTGTGCCCACTAGTGGCCAAAATTTAAACTACACTTACCAATATTGATATTAATAAACAGGTTCATTCTCAATGAACAAGAATATATATTTTTTGCTATTTTCAGTGGAATTTTGTGATTATAATGCCAGATTGAGCATGGCAAATGTAGAAATTTGGTGACAGACTTTGTGAGCTTAAAATAAAAACATTAATACTGTCAAATATGTTTTGGAGTCTACCCCCCACACGTTCTTCTGAGTAGTGGCTTTGGTTTAAACATATTCTATTCATCCCAATTACAATCAAAACATACAAAGAAAAATACTACAACTGGGAAAAAGGGCTCTGCCTTATACAAATCCCTCTCGTGGCATTCATGATGAATCATGCCTTGTAGCTATTTTGTAGAGGTAAAAGACCTGATGTGTATGTGACAAGTATAGAACTCACTTGTCCAGACTTGGCAGCTGCCTCAACTGATATCCTCGGGATATCTTCCCAGCCTGATGCAGAAATGGTACTTTGCCCGGGAACCAGTTCCAAGTCCTCCAGGCTGAATGTGCCCTTTAAGACACCATACGGACAGCTGTAATGAAAAAATGTAATATATTAAAAATTATTTGAACAAACTTAGCAGAGACCCAACATTGCCATCATGTTTGAAGTGTATATAATAGTGTAAAAATCACCTTAGAACCCAACCTACATTCTCGACCAATCAGGAGGCTCGATTTCCTGAATTAAGAGCACTTCTTATTTCATGAAGAAGTCGAAATTAAAAGATTTCAGCCAAGCCTCCTGATTGGTTGATGTTGCTGAGAGCTGCCAGTGATTGACAATCCCAAGATCAACCGACAAACACTTGCCTGAAAAAGGATGCATTTAATAATCTGTAATAAACAGCAAAATAGTACATTACTGTCTGTGGGCATGTATAAACATGTCTTGAGTAAATTTAAATTCCCAATTTAAGAACATGACCATTTGGCAGGTGAAGTTTAACACATGTATAGCAAGATGGCACATAAATGCACAGTTCTTCCGATTTGGTACTTTCTGGTTTTACACTGCTGCTGGCGATATAACTGTCCTTTAGGTCGAAAACTTCACACTTTTCTGTTTTTCCAGAAAGAGTTTCGGCTTCACGCTCAGATTTTGGGCGTGGAGGTGCAAGCACATTGCTTATTTCTTGAAGAATTGGCGTTTGCTCTCTCTGATATGTATGCACGGCGTTGCTACGGTGACCAGTGCGGCTCATGACAGCTTTGTCGGTTAAACCAGAATTATACAGCCTAGTGGCACAAGCTACTCTCCCCAAGTGGTTAGATATTTTCCTTCCATCAGTGTTTATGTCAGCGGCTTTGAATAGTTCCTTGAACATTGTTGCCATTTTATAAGCGGGCAAACACGTAGCGCCAAAACGTGGGTACTGATAACGTTCAGATTTGTTTTCAGTCAATGGCTTTCGATAAAATGGCCCTTTCTGTGGAATCAATGAAAGGTACCGCTTGTAGAGTTTAACAAGACATCGTGGATTGTCCTCCTGCTGCAAATGGGTAATGACACGAGGTTCTAACTTTCTTTGCTTCAGACCGCCTTGTACATTTTTCGTAATTCTGGCATAATATCGAATGAAACGCTTACCGTTTTCGTCGGATCCTACTTCATATTGTTCAGCCACAACTGTTTTGTGTTCCTCCATCCCTCGAAACCCAAAAGCACATCCATTGTAAAAAAAGACAGCATTAAGTAATCCTTGGGCAGTGTCCAGATTAAATACTCGTAAATTCCATAAGCTTTCTTCGTCCGCACGGGTCACGGGGTCACTAGACTGTCTCTTGACACCGATGCCTTCTGCACGAAGAAATTTCATCCGTGCGTCGAGCGCATCTCGAAAACCTTGGTATTTTGTATCTTGGAATAGACTGAAGCCACTATTTCCGCGATATCTTCTCAGAGTTCTCTGTAATGCAGATGAAATTTGCACCAATGTGTCGGGAGGGTATGGAGTTTTCTCGCGTCGTCGGATTTCAACGATGAACCGCTGCAACCAGTAATTTAGGTCATCGTCATTGATCTTCGTTAAATCATCATTAACTGGGTACTTGGGGTCCATCATGCTCTCCATTAAACCATTTCGGTACCTTGCCCATTCACACCAAATAGATAAAGCCCATCTATCATTTTGTTTGGTCTTTTCAAGAATTGCTGCGTTTTTACACTTTTGTAGATCACTTTCGGTGACCGGATTTCCAAACCGATTCTCTGGATTGGGCGTAGTCAATGCTGAAAGGAGGCCTTGTGTTGGAATGCACAGCAAATCCTCTGCTTCCACGCTTTCATCTAGGATAATACCTGGCAAGGTCATATCGAACGATGATTCCAAATCATTCATATTTATTGTCGAGTTCTCCATCTCGCTTTGCATGACTGATTTCCTTGGTCAACTAGGCCTAGCGCCAAATTCCACGCGCCCAAATTACCTATGGCCCAATCAGAAAAGCGCTTTCAAATGGAAGGGTTCAAAGCCGCAGGAGGGGGCTCAGGTTCTGTTGACAAGTTTTTTGCGTTTGTTTTTCAGGTTTTTGTTCCTATATTTTTTTAATTTCTAAAATTTAATTAACAAAAATTAAGAAAAGTTATGTTTGTTATTCCCTAGGTTAGTCGAGAATGTAGGTTGGGTCCTAAATTGGAAAGATACAATTTTGGTCAGTTCCTCATGACTGAAGAAATGGGCTCACTCGCTATTGCTCGTTACGCCCATTTCTTCAGTCATGAAAAACTGACCAAAATTGTATCTTTCCTATACATAAAAAATGCCGGGTGAGAATTTGAGGGCAAAAAAAAAAAAAAAAAAAAAAAAGTGTGCTCCCTCATGAATTAACCTGCCTGTTGTTTAAATTTTTTCCCCTTTCTCTCCACATTTTTGCTTCAGTTACGAAGAAATTAAGGTAACTTTTCAGTAAACATGGGTTGTATCAAGCTACTACCAACATTTAAACAGGTATTTGTCAAAGACCTAAAAAATTTTTCCTGCGAATCCCTCCTGACATTTCAATACCAAAATTTTTCCCCTCCCTCCTTTGTGAAATTCCAGAGCTTGTGCTATCTGCAACCATCATATTTTTCAAGCATGTCTTATAATATTGATTATATTGATTACTATTGATTTAGGTGGTAACCAATAGGAATGTATGCATTACTGAGACACAGGAAGTGCCCATAGCTGATCGACAAACCCTGGTAAATTATCTGTCATGAACTGCTTACCTCATCATCTTGAATTTCTAGCATGTGATGCGGCTTCACCCCATAAACACACTCGTATGGTGTCATGCCAATGGCCGAAGCATTTGTTGTGTTCATCATTACTGTTAAAAGTAGAATTCACCTTGTAAGTGAAGACTAAAAATAGCACCAGATTACAATGTATTTGACAGCCGAAATTTATATCGTGGCTACTTCTTACAACAATAGGCCATAGGAATACCCTTTTGCTACTTATGTTGCACACATTTCATGCATAGTTTATCTAAATGATCATAGTAAGGTAGGGAAACATAAAAACTCTGACTATTGAAAAATTATATTCACACAGTAAATAAGAATTATGCTAGAAATGTGTCCATACGACACAGATGCCCACCAGTTGCCTTTGTGTTTATGGACATGTAACAAAACCCCAGGTGTGCATCTTTGTGTTTTGCTTCCTTTTCCAAATATCCTTTACAGGAGCTTCACCATTTAATACCTTTTGATTTTTCCAAATATTAGCACATCCCAGATCTTTAAGTAGATTTCTGACTTTTGCACACCAGTTACGTTGACCCACAGAGTCAAGATTAAAGAGAGTAAGATAGGCCTGTCTGACAGGGTGATCATCAGTGAACTCTAACATTTTTATCCAATACTTTATAGCTTTAATTTGATGTCTAAGTAGCAATGGTAACCTGCCGGTCTCAGCATAAATTGCAGCTGTAGCCGTCTGGGTACGAACATTTAGAGTTGACTTTATGAATTTTAAATGGAATTTTTCCATAGATGCAGTAAAGGATTCTCGTGTATTAAACCAGACCTCTGAGCCATATTCAAGTATAGGTATGAGTTGAGTATCAAAGACTTTGAAGGCAATTGGTGGACTTAATTTACCAATTGTTGGTCCACTAAGTTTATAAACTTGGTAAAGGGCCTTGTTTGCCTGCTCAACCAGATAATCTGTATTACCTGCCAGGTAATCAAATTTAGATGTATTGAACCAAAGCCCCAAATATTTATACCTGTCAGCACGTTCTATTTCAGCACCATTATAATAGAATTTATTATCACAATTATGCTTATTAAATATTAGGATTTTTGTTTCTGTCAGATTCACAACCATATGCCATTTTTTGCAGAAGTCTAGTAATCCATCTAGTTGTTTTTGAAGACCTTCAGCAGTATCTGAACAGAGAATTAGATCATCAGCAAATAACAGGTAGAAGAAAAGAATATCACCAAGTACCACACCACTTGAATCATCTAAATATTTTCCAATATCACTTAGAAATTCCGTAAACAATTTTGGGCTTATCATGCCGCCTTGCAGGACACCAGTACTGGTCTTTATTTGTTCACTGAGTGTCAAGTCCCACTTTACTCTACAATTGGCTTTTTCAAACATGTTTACAAGCACTTTAACAAAGGCTCCATTAATTCCTCTTTGCATTAATTTATATATCAAAGCATATCTATTTACTTTATCAAATGCTTTTGAGAAATCGACAAAACATGTAAATAATGGATGGCCTTTAAATTTTTGCTTTTCGATTGGTTAGTTCGGATTTCAACAGTTTACATTCAGAATCAAACCACATATTGCAAGGGAAGTTGTTATTCTTTTTGCCTTGGGAAGTTCTTTGGAAGGTTTCATCTAAGGCAAACCTCAAGTAATCGTAGAACTTTTCACATACACTGTTTACATTGTTGACTTCTACCATACTACACATGAATTCACATTTGAGTTTATCACATTCAACACTTTTCAGGTTATGGATATATTGCGATATTCTTGAAGGATCCCATTTATACTTATGCCACATATTGCATGCATTACCCATGCCTACCTTTGTTGCTCTTTGCGGATTATTTAAATTTAACTCAAACAGGAGAGGACAATGATCGGACTCAGCTTGTTTTGGCAGTAGCATGAAATCGTTTAAGAAATCCAAGCTTTCAATATTTGTTAACACATAATCCACTACACTTTTACCATTGCACGTGTAACAAGTAAATCCACCTGTGTTTTTAAATCTACCATTAAGAATATACATGTTTGTCGATTTACACATGCTGACCAAGCTTTTTCCATAATTATTTACTTTATCATCAGCAGATTTACGTGGCATTTTTGCTGGAATTGATGGACCAGCCTCTAACCATTGATCATAGCCGGGTAGTCCATCTGGTGTCACATCAGTATAATCCATCAGGGAGCCACTGCGTGCATTGAAATCGCCACACAGAAAGATTGTTTGATTGTGCAGCTTACTTACTTCAATTTGTAAGTCATTAAAAGGGCAACAGGTATTCAACATATAGGAACTACCCTCAGGTGGCAGGTATATACAACCAATATAGATATCTTTGACTACATTGAAGAAACCAGAGTCCATTTTTATCCACACTAAAATTTCATTTCTACTTATTACTTTAACTCCCTCTTTTATTTTATTTGATACAAAGATACCTATACCCCCTGAAGCACGGTGAGCTCTTGGGTGGAGTGTTTTTCGGGGAAAGTGGTGAAAGGTAAAACCAGGGATATTAATATTCCAGTCCTTATCCTTCATAGTTTCATATAGAATGATCATATCGTTTTTTAATAATTGTTCCTGGAGATCACTGTCAGACAGTTTGTCTGAAACACCCCTAACATTCCATCTTAATATTCTTAATTTATGCCTGCCAGAGTTTTCATTTATTTTAGGTATATTAGCACCAGTTAGAGTTATTCCACCATCAGGTAGAGTTAAACCATCACAGTTAGGAATGTCACGGCAGCTTACATTATCAAAGGCCCTGTTTTGCCTTCACCGTTTTCGCAATTGTCTGGGCAAGTTTTTCTGCTGGCGTATGTCAGATGGATCCCATCGTACAGACTTAATCCGTCATTGTTCATAAACACTAAACGTGGGCCACCATTACAGAGGGAGCGTAGGTACCTGTTCAGGTTGCTAATACGTTCATACAAGTTTTTGTTTTTCACTTGGGATGGCACAGATGCAACACATACTTTTGCATCTGGAAATGTTCTTTTTGTTTCAATAATGAGCTTCTCCATTTCCTCCTGGATTTTTGGGACCGGTAGTTTTAGCCGTACATCAATCCCCCCAGTATGCAGTGCCACAGCATCAGGGTTCTCTCCTGGAAGCTTGGTCTGTGGCAAACCAGCCGTGATGACATCACAGGTTGCGCCACTGTATGCAAGACCAGTAGCATTTAAGCCATGCTTTTTTACCTTACTGGCCATGCCCTTTACATTGGAGTTGCCCAGGATGAGCACAGATTTCTTCTTGCGTCTTGGTGCCGGGACTGGCCTTTGTCTCTCTGAGTTTTGAGACAACTGAGGGTCCAATCTTGCTGTTGGCAATGAACTTTGTCTCTCCCTATTTTGCGGCAACGGGGAGGTGGTTTTTACTTGATTTTTGGTATGCCCGGTATGCGATTCTGTCCGTGTTGACAATTCAGAAGCATGGGGTCTACTTCTGCCCTGGCCATGAGGTTTCTATTAATTATTATCTTACATTAATGTGCTGATCAAGTGTACATCAAAATGTTTGACCCTGATTGCACAGTCATATAATTACATAGTAATAGGTTTGTTACATTTACTTGCATCAGCGACCATGCTACAGCACCTTAACACACAAGACAGAACAAAAACAAAAACAAAAAAACAAAAACAAAAACAAAAAAACAAAAAACAAAAAAGGAAAATGTTCGACCCTGATTGCACAGTCATATAATTACATAGTAATAAATAGTAATAGGTTTGTTACATTTACTGGTATCAGCTACCATGCTACAGCACCTTAACACACAAGACAGAACAAAAAAAAAAAAACAAAAACAAAAACAAAAAAACAAAAACAAAAACAAAAAAACAAAAAAAAAAAACGAAAAATGTTCGACCCTGATTGCACAGTCATATAATTACATAGTAATAAATAGTAATAGGTTTGTTACATTTACTGGTATCAGCTACCATGCTACAGCACCTTAACACACAAGACAGAACAAAAAAAAAAAAAACAAAAACAAAAACAAAAAAAAAAAAACGGAAAATGTTCGACCCTGATTGCACAGTCATATAATTACATAGTAATAAATAGTAATAGGTTTGTTACATTTACTGGTATCAGCTACCATGCTACAGCACCTTAACACACAAGACAGAACAAAAACCCCAACCCCCCCCCAAAAAAAAAAAACAAAAGCAAAAGGTCATGATAATACGTAAAGGAGAAAATTATAATAATAATGAATAAATGTGAATAAATATTAATTATGAAAAAAAAAAAAAAGGTAATACTAATAACAGGAATCTATAGCACCTAAGTCTTACATGTAAGTTGAAAAAGTCAAATAATAGATTGTCACATGGAATTGAGGTGGCATTTAGTACCCGTATCATCAATGTTCATAATAGGTTAATATATATGCACAGTAGGGCAGGAATTACTCGGGACAATTGCAGTGCTTTTCAAATGCAGCATCACAGTACTTAGCTGTTGCCTTCAAAATGTCTCCTTCAGCAGTCAGTAGATAGCACATTTTTTGTTGGTCAGTTGGTAAAACAAAATTTTGGCACTCAGTATCAACCACAGAGTATAACTCTGTTCTTTCTACATTATATCTGGGGCAGTTAATCAAAAAATGTATTTTATCTTCAATTGTGTGACAAATTATAGAACATATTCTAGCACTCAGATCTACTTTAGGCCTTTTGTAACGGCCAGTTTCTATTGCTAATAATACTTGTTCTTAATTGGGTTAGCGCTTTCCTGTGGTCCGCAACCGGAATCATGTTAAGATAATTTTCGAATGAAAGATTGCTTTTGAACAAAGTATGTGGATAAGAAGGCATGTCGAGTGTGAAATCCATCGTTTTTTCAATATTTTCACAATACAGTTGTGAAATATATGTAAAATGGTCAAGTTTGCCACTATTATTAGATCCTGAAAGTAGTGTCACACGTTGAAAAATTCTGAAATGGAAGAAACTCACACTGATGTCACTACTGTCATTAGTTTGGTGTCAGTTTGATTATACAGTGATTCCGCCATTTTGCAAGTGCTGGAAGGACAATCACCAAGCATAGACTCCACCATATGATCATGGTCTGTGGGTTTGAGCAACTCATGAAGAATTGGGTCTCTTTATACATAAGTGTTCTCTCCAAATATTAGCAAATGGCCTGCTATTAACTCCCTTGGATTGTCAATAGCAGCCTTTAGAAAATCCACTACACATGTATAGCTAGTACTCATATCTATAATGTGGATGCTTCTCTCTTCTAGAACATGCCAAAGGGGGTAGTGAAGAACTTTGATAGCAAACCTAACATTTTACATCCTGCAATGTATTCTGGTGTTTGTAAATCATGAAGCACAGCTTCGATAAGCTTATTAGTAGCATTTCCTTTCAAGAATGTGATCATTTGCAGGGCTCGACAACTCATGTGTCCGATTGCCAGGGACAAGTCAGATTTAATCTCGGGCAAGTTAAAATAAATAGGTACTTGCCTGGTTGGGCAACCATTTTTTTTTCGCTGCAAACTCTATTCCTCAAATTTTCATGACACAGTTACAAGTTGCATTTGTTTGCAAGGCTGGCAAGGGGGGAGCAGAAGGTGATGATAATCCTTTGTGATAACAGTGTTTGAAGTTGGAGCGCTGCGTGCATGCTGAAAAACTATGGGGGGTCTAATCACTAAAAAAAATCCAGAGCTTTCGCAGCACATGCGTTGAGCGCCAATAGGTGATAATAATCACTAATTGATAAACATGCCAAGTTTAAACAATTACTTGGTCAGGAGTTGTGTTCATCAGAACTTTATTTCTGTCAACACAAGCAGACATTTTCACTGTCACACATACGATTACGATATCAAAGGTACCGGCAGTAATTGGCTTGCTGAGCGGGGTCACACTACTCACCCTCAGTGTGATCTGCCCCAACAATGTCAAAGCAGCGTCAAAAAATAATAAAATTTGCATGGCAAATTCATCTGCAAATTAACATCAAATGCTATTTATCGATGGGTTCTAACAGTGTTGGAAAAAATGGGTGCCGTGAGATGACTTCCCGGGCAAAAACAGCACACAACTGCCAGTCACAAACAAGTGGCAACGTGGAGTGAATCTGCGGTGAACTGACCAGGTTCATGGATTGATTTGGGACACATTAGGCAATTCCCTCTATCCCCTACCTTTGCGTATTTGCCTGTGACTCCAAATAAGTGTTGCAATAAACACTGGAATCTTTTATTTTCGCATGCTGCAATATAAACAAAGCTTCCCGTTTGTTTGTTCCCTCCGTAAATTACGGCATATTCACACATGTTCACTGGACAGAAGCCATGTGAAAAATGAGGAGTCTTGTTTTTGCGGAGTCCCTCCTGCGTGCTAGTCCTTTTCGCCAACTTCTTGCAACTCGAACACCTCCACATCAACTCTTGTTGACCAGGCATCTCCCATAGCCCCATGTGAATGCCACTTCTTCATAAAGAACTGCTATTAAATTACCATTAGCACAGCGATTACGAGAGAGAGAGAGAGAGAGAGAATTATACTTAAGCTTGAATTCTCAAGCTGTAATGTAGGTGTTACTGTATCATTAGCTCTGTGACCATTGTTGGATTTACACTAGACAGTGACAACCTGTGTCATGTATTATGTAGTTGTATAATTGCCATCTGCATGATCTGTAAACTAGTATGAAGTTATGGAAGCCCCCTTCATCATGTAGTTGTTGTCTGTGGTTTTTCTTGTTTCCAATCTATCTGTCACATCTAGACCTTTAGTTGTGATGAATTTGACTGATGAATTACCGGCACTAATGTAGGCTGTATGACGAGTAACTTTTACAGTGTCATTTTGTTGATGCTGTAAAGTAATCCCCCCTTAACTTTACTTCAGTCATGTTGTATAAAGCTGCTCATGCTGATTCACAATTCAAATATGTGTTCTCATGTAATATGATTGTCTCCAATACAAGGCATTCAGGTTGATGAAAAGCGTTTAGAGTACGTAACGATGTGTCCAAAATCTGTAAAATTCTACATCATGCCGAATCTAATATAGAAAGCTCTGGTAAGAAGGCAACCATAGGGCCAACATAGAAAATGGAGAAACTGTCTCTCCTTGCTGTAGGTAATGTCTGAACGGTAGTAAACCATACTAGACGTCATGCGACATACCGGTATGCTACCTGTGATGATGCCTATGATGATGATGATGATGATGCTGATCCTTCATTTCATGTACATGTACATGTACATTGGTGATGCTAGACATTGTGGAGTGCCACATGTACAGTAAAACCTGTCTATTGCTGACACCTGTGGTTCTGGTAAAAGTGTCCGCAATAGACAGGTGTCCACAATAGGCAGGGGGTGAACTTTCGGGATCTCAGAGTACATTTGCATGGCTGTAATTTGTAAGTGTATTAAGCATGACCAGTACCGTTGAACTGAACATCAATGTTATGATTCTGCAGTGCGTCCCGGGGGATGCACGCTGAAAATCCGCGCGTGTCCCCAACAGTTTTTATGCATAAAGGACGCACTGTGGTGGGTACAGTAAAACCCTGTGACCCCATTACCGTCATAAAAAGATAGGTTTGGCTTGTGCACTTCCCAGACATGGTAATTAGTCGTTGACAGAATCCTATCCTTTATGAGACCTGTGCGAGTTACACCATCACACATTACTGTGCACCCATAAGAGACCGTTACAAGGTATGTTCCAGCTGCTATGGTCTGGCTCACATTAGGTTGACCTTCACATCTAGTCTCTCGAGTCTCTCCCCAGGTCACAACTACATATTCACCATAACTTATTTCTGTCACCTGTGTTAAATTGTCCTGCTTATAAAGGGAAGCCATACAGTGTCTACTTTTCTGCAAGTTACCAGCTATGAGTGCCTTTGAACAGCTCCACCAATGAGCATTAAAACGTGGCCCAGTACGACACACCATGGGCTTCCAGCCCATGCATCCAGTGGGATGAAACATGTCACCATTCACTGTGCTCATACCGACATCAGGATGGTCCACCATAATCTGGATAGAATATCCCTTGTGAGCATAGGGTACTGGCCAGGTAGCTATGTTATACCTATTATATTTGTGGCAGTCGACAAGTGGTAACTGAACACGATACATCAATGTATCTTGTCCCCAGACAGGATATATATGAGCATGCTCATAATACCACTGAATAGGACCAACTGGGTAAGTAGTTGTAGAAGTTGCCCTAGACAAAATACCACGGAGCTGTTTAACACTTAGAATGTCTTCAGTTAACCGGCCCATTTCCAAAGAGGCTTTCTGGCAGGCATGGGTGCGCATTAGTCTCACATATGTCATGGTTACTTGCTCCAGTTGTAAAGTGCCACTGGTCCGAAGTTATTTTCCGAAGCTTGTTTTACTCATCTGACTGCGTTGGTTATCTTGTTTCAGAAGTTTAGTGGCATCTTTTACACATGGGTCTGTGTGCTCTCCAAGTTCGGCTGAGCGTTTGGTATCTCAGTCTTCGTTGAATAGAAACTCCGGATTCATTTCCCCTTTCAATGGTTTATTCTGTACCTCAAGTATACAGAGTCTGGACGGTACATCGAGATGGTCCGTCGAGTCCTGGTTGGAATGGTTCTTCTCAGTGATGGTTTATAGAGCGCTGTCCCCACACTCTCTCTCTCTATGATGTGTTCTAGAGCTGTGTCCCCACACTCTCTGATTCTCTGTACTGAGAGTGCTCTATTTATATTCTCCAAAATGTGAGATTTCATCCGATTTCATCATCCTCTCATTAAAATTGTTTGTGACAGTCTTTTCCTGTCATCAATTCTCTATTTCCTGTCATTACTCTTATTATGTGTAGGAGTAGACATCTCCTAAACTGCATTCAGTGCCCTCTATTCTACTTCCTAACAATTAAATCCATTCCACCGGAAATAACCTTTAAGGGTCAACTTTCAAGTACACAAAGTTCAAATATAACTTTAAATGTTAAACCATGATTTTCATACCAAATTGTTCCTTGTTATATACAGAATCCAAATATTATCCTCTCCCCACACAATGTGGTTCATTATAGTAAATATAGTAGGATTTGTAACAAGTCATAGTACACACTATCCATTCATCTTCATAAATCTCCAATTTCATTCATTGACATCGAAATATTATGAATGAAATAATTGCGGAAGTGGAACTTCCGTCATTGATAACATCACAGCTGCATCATTAATTAACAGTGTTGAGCATGTTCAGTTGTCAAGTTGTGATAACCACTTCCCCTCTCAATTTTGTGTATGTGATGTATGTACATCCTGTTGACTCTTTGCAAACATTGACTCTTTTGTTGACTCTTAGTTTTCCCTTAAAGTTTCTCTGTATATTTTCTTAAAGATGGCGATCTTTACATTCGCCCATTTCTTCAAGTTAAATGGTATATCAACTATATACCTTTAACTATAGACAATCATATAACCGTCAATAACATCGAGATATATTTATATTCCATCAATAATATCAATAACATCGAGATGTATTTATATTCCATCAGTAACCTCAATAACATCGAGATGTTCTTATACGTCATCCATAATATAAATACCATGTGTAACATCGAGATATATATATATATATATATATATAAATAACACTTATACATCGAGATATATATATATATATATAAATAAATAACACTGCTCAGGGCTTGAAGCATTTTTGTCATTTTAACGCTATGAGCAGTGAGCTCGCCACCATATTTTTTCTTTAAATGTGGAAAGGTTCTTAACTAATGTACATCGATTTATACAATACAATACATGCGTGATTAATACAATACAATATATGTGACTATATACAATTAAATAACTGCATGAATGGCCATCCCTTTACAATAGGAGCTTTGTTCAAAAGATGGGCCCTTCATAATATATACTGGTGAGACTGTACATGTCTGTTAAGTCTCAGCTATATTTACTTGTTCTTCTCGTGCCATCACAGATGGTCTTGTTGAGAAGAATGAAATAGAAGTATCACTTTCTTCTTTTACTTCACCCCTAGACTGAAAATATTCTTCCTTGGTATCCACTGGCTTCACTGTTAACTCGTTAACAACTGCTCTAATTCGGGGTCCCCATTTTATATAAACATATACCAAGATTACACACAGAGTCAGGGTGAGAAGTGCCAAGATCATAATCATTCCCCAGGAAAGGTGGTTTTCTGAATCGCTTAGAATATCGTCTTCTTCTGGTTCAATCAGTGGAGCTAAATGCACTCTAGACACTGGTTTCAATACATTGAATTTTATCTTTCGTAATTCCTTAAGGGCATCTCCCTCTGGAATCAATTCTCGAATTCTAATAGGGGGTATATTTTGAATTTGGAGTGCGCGGATCGAAAGGTGACCAATTCGTTTGGTTATGCCAGGTAGTGTCCATCCTACTCCACTAATGCTACACTGCGGTCTTACTTTAACTATATAAGTTCCCGCAGTTAATGTCCTAGACTCCTGTGGTCTAGCAATACATCTCGTAGTGACTGTTTCTCCCCAAGTCACCAAAATGTATTCACCTAAAGCGATTTCTTCAGCCTGGGCCAAACCATTACTCTTCGTAAGGGCTACCTCACATGTATGTCTTAGCTTTTTCTTCCCCGACAGAATTGCCCCTGTACAGGACCAAACCTCCGGTTGATATATGGGGCCAGTCCTACACACGATAGGGCTCCATCCAGTACAAGTTTTCGGATGGAATATCTCTCCAGTCTGTGGGTTTAATCCTACATCAGTATGTCTCACTAACACCTGGATAGCTAATCCAGTTGTATTATATGGTAAAGGCCAGCTATGTAGGTTATACCGCCAATAAAGATTTTCCTTAACCAAAGGTAACCTAACGCGGTACGTTAGCATTTGGCCATCCCATATAGGCGTCACTCTCTCATGTTCATAGTACCATTGTATGGGTGTCACTGGTCTTCTCGAGGGTGTCTGAATCTTATTGAATAACTCTACCAGTTGTTTTGGTGGTAACAACTCTTCGGTTAGTCCGCCTAACTCTAAAGATGCTTTCTGCCTATAAAACTTATCTAAGGTTCTTAAGTAATTGTTCACTAGTTCTTCAAAAACTGTGACTGCTTGTTCAAAATTATGCATTAACCATAATGTTCGTAGAAATCGTCGAGTGGCTGTTGTGTAATTCCTCATGTCTTCATATTGTGTCCGTAAGACTGTAGAAAGGTAGCGTTCGATGATCTGTATCTGTCGTTTGTCAGCATCCACTTCTTCATAAGTGTGGTTTAATACTGTCACCATTTCATTAAGGCGATGAACTATTTTCTTCTGTTCTTTTCTTGTCGATGAGATAATCCGTTTTATCTGTGTAGTGTCTTTGTCCGTTGCTAGTCCAAATAATGTATGGGCGATGTCTCCAAAAATGTTGAGTAGTCCTCTCTTCTTCCTTCCTGTTCGGTTTGTGCTTTTCGGATCTGTCATAGCGATTTTGTTGTCCATCTGTGTCAACAAGTTCATCTTCTCATCCAGTCTTTTGGTCCACTGTTTCTTGTCCGACACTGGTATAGTTGTTGTCTGTAGTAGGCTTTCCATGTTGGCGTATTGATGATGAATGTCGTCCATCGTCTGGGGTCTGTCTAACGTCACGAGAATAGCTCCGGTGATGCCTGGGTGGCCTCCAATCGGGCGAGGCGAGACATTAACCTTTCCTGGCCCTTCTGCATTTTCTGCAGGATGGTTGTCAGAGTGTTGTCCTGGCTGGGTGCTCCCGAGGAGGGCTGGATTGCAGAAGTGTCCATGGGTTCTGCCGCGTCATCCCGCTGTAGGCCCATGAACCGTTCCATTCCTGCCTCAATGTTTTCCACAAAGGCCAAGGCCCCTTCCAAGGTCTGGTCCTGGAGCTCCAAGCTTACCTTCTTGGAGAGTTCCGCAGAGCGGAGTCCCTTCAGGTATTGGCACAGCACCGTCCTCTCTGCGTCGTCTGACCTGGGAGTAGGGTAAGCTCGCTGCGTGGCCTCACGGAAACGACGATTGTAACTAGCCAGGCTCTCACCTTCCCTCTGCTTCAGCTGCTCCACTGCAGCCCTTAATTTCTCCTCCTCGTCCGCAGACCAGAAGGTTCTTTCAATGTGGGACCTTACCCGGGCCCATGGAACTTGAGCCCTGGGTTCTGGTTGGCTTTCAATATAACGTTGCACCTCTCTGCGTAGGGGCCCACTTGTGGTCCTAGTCAAAATATCTAGGATGGCCTCGTTTTCAGCACCTACGACCGGGCATAGCAAGTCCACATTGTACAAATAATTTCTGAGGAGGGAAGACACCTCCCCATCACAGGTGGTAAGGCCATTGCACAGGGACGTCAATTTGTCCCTGCGCCGTTGATGTCGCCACTGCTCCCTCTGGTCTTGGTGCAAGGCATATTCCACATCTCTAAAGTTGGCCAGCAGGGCAACCACATCCGGTACTGGCTCCTGCTGAACCTGTGCGGCCTGCTGTTGTGGCTGGGCCATAATAATTATTTACTCATGTACTGTTCCAAGTTCAAAATATATAATAAAAATTGTCTGTGGGAGAATATGTACACAGTCTTTCAAAAATAAAAGTAAGAATAACTGACCATCAACACTGTAATCGATCAGTCGCCTTGGAGCGCCTTTCATCCTTCTTGCCCGCCGTGGCTTGATCACGGTCCTTATTTCTAAACTAAAAATGTTACCTTCTGCAGATGGATGCTCCGTGTCTACATGTGCCAACATCAAATCTGAGGTCTCCTCTGTGAGACGAGAGGTTGCTTCATACACGGCCCCACACTCCGCAGGACAGTTGCTGCACTGTAAAACGATAACCTTGAGCTGTCCAAAATGTGTGCTTGCCAAATTTGACAGAGTATCTGAACAGGTCAGGCCTTTCCATCCACAAAGGCGACACAGAAAATTCATTTTCCACAGCAAGCAACAAAGTAGCAAGATTTACAAATGGTCAAAATAGAAGTCATCTAAATAGTCCTCCACAGTGGGGAGCACATCCCGGTGAGAAGCCCGCTGAGGTGATGGTGGGATCACCTCCACCTCAAGAAGGTCGTGAGGGATGTCGTCCTCTGCCCCTGCAGGTACCAATTTTAGCTCTTCCTTCTTTTCCTTCTGTTTTTCTGGGTTTTCTTGATTTTTCTTCTCAATGTGTTTCTTTACAGCATCCCAATCAATCTTTGGTGCAGTCTGCGACATCCTGGCAAGCTCGCCAATGAAAAGTCGTGCTGTCAGTCTCACACACTTAACACATACCAAAAATACTAACAGGCTTGTTGAGCAAGGTACGCGTATTGACACACGTCAGAGACTCACTGATCATGCAGTCAGAGACTGCACCCAAGATTCACGCTGCCCCCACAGGGCAATGAAACTCGCCACACGATGTTTAGTGTTCAAGGGAAAAGACGAGAATGGTTTATTTTCCAAAATACAAATATCTTTAACCAACAGTGACTTAATGTGTCACGTTGGTAAATCTTGCATCATGCAGGAATTTTACAATTAAACTTCAAAGGTAGGGCCGCAGAGCCCATTTACACAACGTTACTTCTCTCAAATAAAAGTATCTCAGAAACCTTAAATTGGCAAGAAATAAATGAAAATACCGATATATTCAGGCTCCACAAAGAGTAGCCCACACACAAATTTAACCTTAACAGGCAGCACCTCTTAATGTATCTTCAGATCTTCCGACTCCCAAAAGAGAGGTTTGTTTGATGCTACCAATCTTTACAAGGTGCATCCGTCACGAAACTTACTTATTAAATAACTGTGAAAATCAACAACACATTTACTATTGCCTGCAATTTTGACTTTTACGTGTTTTGCTGGTTGCCGCCTTAATTGTACCAAAGTAAATTAGGCTTTTTAAACCAGGGTGGCGTAAGACCTTAATAATTGTGCAATGTGTGGTGGCTGCAGGTAATTGCCAAATCTACACAATAGCCTTTTATTCTTAATTGGTCTCCCCACCCTGCATCACATCAACGCCCCTTTGTTGTCAGCCACCGGGGCTCAGGGCACAAAGCGTGACTCCTATCCATGGGAAAGTCAAAGCCACAGAACAGATATGTCTTGTACTTACACAAGTCTTATACAAAAATATTAAAATTAAAGGCAAAAAGATTCATAATCTTTACAAGGCGATATGTGCCTTATGGTTGAAAAATCTTTTTCCAAATATTGGGGGTAAAAATGTACTATCAATAATATAAAACTTCATATGAAAATTAAAGTAACTTACTGTGGACGTTGTAGAAACAATGGTTATTTGTTCTTTACTCCACTAATTTTTACTAGGGGATTTTGAAGTCACGTTTTTTATAGTTGTTTTAATTTTAGAAAAGGTTGTTACCTCAGCAGTTGTACTGATTACTCCACTAAAATCCATAAAGTCACAATGTTTCGGAGTAAAAAAATCATTAAAAATCACATGGATGAAATATGTGGATGAAAAATACATTTTGTAGTGTATATGTAAATGCCACACCTGCAGATGATAGGCAATAATATGTCAGAACCACAGGTTTTCATCCTGCAATCCTTTAAATTGAGTGATATTAGAAGAAATTCATGTGTGTATGCAGCAGGAGATAGCAGCAATGAATGGAGCAGTTCTATTACCCAGGCCATAACCTTAGAATGCAGTAACCTGTTATTCTAACAAGGGAACATCTCTAAACTTACCAATTGAAAATGTTTCACTATGCGCTTGAATCTTCACTGCTGCTATCACTATTTTCTCCACTTGAACTGAAATCACTACAACTGTAAGTGTCGCTATCGAGGTGTATTACGACCTGATCAATTTCTTCTCTCAGTCCTTCAGTTTTCCAGTTGTAATTTTCTATTTTTTCTGTATGCTCAACAGCTTTTGCCCAATCGTCTGTAGACACATTTGAAAAGGCAAGTGGTACAAGCTCTTTAACGTCTTTGATTTTAAAAGTGGTATTTCTATCAGCAATAAAATGCTTCACCTTGGCCCATATGAGTTCAATGGCATTAAATTCACACTGACGCACAGGGGTACGGAGTACAGCATGTCCATGTTGCATGGCAAGACAACTGTGACATATACTGGAGTGGGTTTGTTTCTTTTTATTAATTGAGATAGTTCTGGTTTTGTAAATTTGGGCTTGTATGCAATACTCCTTGACTGGAGCCACTCTTGCATGACAGCCTTCCTATGGCTCATATTGGGAGATATACTGTCCTCTGTTCTCTTATTATGGTAGACTGCATTGTCTAGCACGATAACACTGGGTACTTTCAAAGCAGGAATAAGTTAAGTTTCAAACCATTCCATAAAAGTTTTGGTATTCATTTCACTGTGGTAATCTGCAGCATCATGTTTCCCCACAAATACAAGGTCACAATTAGGAAGGAAACCTTCATCCTTATTTCCTGCATGCAGTATTATCAGTCGCTGTCCTTTACCAGAAGGTATATTTGGTAATTTTGTGACATCATTGAGAACACCATCTTCTTTGTCAGAAAACATACCACATTTATGAAGAACTGGCAGCCATGTGTAACCCCGACAGTGATTTTGATTTACTCAGGTTTTATCTGTGTACACTACTGAGAGACCTTTATCCCTGTATTTTCTAATGTCTCTTAAAAATCTTGCGCGTGCAGCAGTGACATCTGCCTTTTCTTTTACTATTTGTCTGTTGTCGGTTGTTTTGCGCCAGCAAAACCCAAGTTCCTTCAAGACAAACCGCAGATGCACAGTTGAAATACAAATATCCGGTTCCAAAGCTTTTTTTAATTTTGTAAGTGTTGGTAAGTCTCTCTCTTGTAAAACTTAAAAACATTTTGTCTGATTACTTCTTTATCAAAACTATCTATTTTTTTCTTTCTGGTTCTTGAAACGGTCCCTGTGTTTTCAACTGTTGAGTTTACAACAATCCTTTTTACAGCTGTTCGTGAAACCTTAAGTGCCTGGGCTGTTTTCTCAAAAAGATTTCCTTCAGGAAGGCGCCTTTGCACACGCTGCTTTTGATTTTCTCTTTGAAAATACTTGTATACTAGTATTATATCTTGTCTCTTGGTTTCATCAAAATGATACTTCACCCTTGCTGCCATACCACGCCGACTTGCCATTGTGACAATAATGAACCAATGACAAAAACATGCTTCTGTGGGCCTTAGTGGATGACATAATCTACTCAATACATTTATTTGGGTTACTCATTCATACTGTGAATGAGAGTTTTCAATAAAACCTGTTTGTAATTGTGTTTGTGGTTTCAGTTTTGCAGAAATTTTCACGTAGAACAGCCACACCTCAATCACAGATTACTTCAAACCACCAATAAGCATATCAATGGAATCCTCGTATACATGTGCTTCTGTTGTGACTGTTCCATCAATAGAACACACACATGCGTAGTTTCTATTAACTTTTTCAATAGGTGACTCCCCATGCAAAAAGCTTTTCTACTACAAAATGGTAATTACATGTTTAAAAAATAAAAAAGATACATAGTGTGGTGCGGCAAACAATGCTCAGTGCATTGAAGAAAATTTCACAATTAAATTTGCTTTTCATGAATTTTGGTGACTTTTTTGCTCTGAAACATGGTGACTTTATGGACTTTAGGTTTAATGTTTCTTTCCGTGGTGTTTAAATTGCTGTAAAAGTAGGTACGCCGATCGCATGGTTTTTAAATGTGATTGCATCCATAGTGCTATTCCTAATGTTTGAGTTTGTATAAATATTATCACTTGCAGTAGTTTTTATTTCATTGTATTTTGAAGATGTACTGAAAATTTGGATTGCTCTTGATGTTTTGCCTCGTGTTGAATATAATGTCTGGGCCTTATTAATTGCATGCACACCATATGTAGTTTTTGGTGTACTTTTCTTGCTACTTGCATATACTTCAGTCACAGATTCAGTTGTAGTGACTCCGTTGTTGCATGATGAAATGATGGTAATGTTAGGGTTTCTTTGTTCAAAGTTGTATAGTATTCACAAGTCAGTAATGTATTGCATCATAATCTTATTGTGGTTAAAGATGTCCATGTTGATAGGTCAGGTATTTCCCATATGCTTGTATCCGTTATGCTGAAGGTAATACAGTTTGCACTTTCGTGCCGGGTTTTTGGTATTCTGAATATGCTACTCCCTGCACAGAGTATTCTCAGAAGCGATTCATTGATGAATAGACAGTCGCCTTTTTAGATTGATGCCTGTTAAAGGGTGATTGCGGTCATAAAATATTCTTTCTTGCTCTATAGTAATGACATATGGCTGCCCAATTACACAGCACCTTCCGGTAGTCTACACAAAATCGTGTCGAACCATCTGGTTTTGGCACCAAGGTCACTGGTGAAGCCCAAGGACTTGAACTTGGTTGTATAATTCCATCTTCCAACATTTTTTCTACTTCCTCTTCTATAACCTTCCTTTTTGACAAAGGAGTTCTATGTGCCCTTTGTTTTATAGGAGAATGTCCTTGAGTATCAATAACCACAGAATCTGAGTCACAATATCCATGTGGGTCCGTCTTATCACTAAATACATCAGTATATTTTTCCAATACATGATCAATAGCAGAATGTCCTGTACATCTGTCTGATTTTACTACAATTGAACAATTACATCTTCTATGTTTGGCAATGGATATGAATTCTTAACTATAGTTTTGTTCAATTTTCTATAGTCTATGACCAATCTCATCTCACCTGATTTCTTTGGAACTAAAATCACTGGGCTGGCATGTGGGGAAGTGGATGGTCTTATCACCTCAGTTTTTACCATAGTATCTATTTGGTTTTGTAATTCTTGCCTTAAAGAATAGGGAGTACGGCATGGTTTCTGAGCTATGGGTGGATTATCACTTGTGTCAATTGGTATTGGCCTAATGCGGGCAGTGCCTAGTTCTGAACTACTTTTGGCATAGGCTCCGTCGTGAAAGGTTAATAAACTCTCCAGTTTTGACCTTTGTTCTTCTGCAATATGTTTTGTCTTGAACAGGTCTATAAAGGTTTTTGAATCAAATGGCACATCTTTTCTGTTATTGGTTTCACCATCAGACTGATCATCAGTGAGAAATACTGCCAAGAGTGGCTAGTTTGCGTCCAGAGACACCAGATAATGCTGGAGATTTGCCTCCCTGCAATTATACATTTTTACCAAATCGATGGAATAATGTCTCAGATATTATGCAAATATCTGCCCCAGTATCTAAAATTGCATCTGTTTTCACTTTTCCAATCACTATTGGGACCAATGGCGCATATAATGGTAGAGCATGAGTTAAAGGATGCCTGCTACAGCGGTCCCATCTTCTATACCAGCATCACTTAGTTTATACGTGGAGCATGGTTATTTTGCTGCAGTTGAAGTTGAGCTTTTCGAGCCAAGCAATGTCTCCATTTATGACCTATCTTATGGCAATGCGCACAGATAGGGGTACCTGTTGAAGTGAATTTCATCTGCTCCTTAGGATACTTTTGGTTTTTTTTTGTTGCCTAAGGTGCTTGGGCCTGTACTTTTTCTTTGGTGTTTACTGCCAAAACCTGAGTAAACATATCTTTGAGCTCAGCAATGGAACCTTCACTGCTGTTAAAAGGGGCCTGATTACTTGTGTTAATAGCCTGCACTGCATCCACTTCCATTGGCTCTTCACCTCTGCACAAATCAAACATTTTGTTAGCTAACTGCTCCCTCACTGCTATCTGCAGTGCATCCTCAAGCCTTAACGGCTTTAACATGATTATTTTCCTTGCAATTACATCATCTCTTATGCCATCTAGGAATACAATGTATGTCCTTAAGCTGGACCTGTATTAGAGGGTCTGAAAGATCCAAAGTGTTGAATGCTTCTTCAGCAAGATCAATTATCCTTCTGCGTAAGACTGGACTGATTCAGTTGAGCCTTGTTTGACTCTTTTCAGCCTCTCCATGGCAAGTTGTACATCAGCACTATCACTGATTCTTTCCTTCAGAGCTTTAACTAAGTCATTCCAGCTAATGCTGGGATTTTGCATAAGTACTCTAGAGCATTACTCAGAGGCAGCTCCTCGGAGAGTTTGAATAGTCAGAAGTTTCATGCGCTGGCTGTCACGATCAATACTTACTCCCACCTTCTCCACATCTCTAAGCCATGTTTTTTAAATTTCTGCCTGATTCACCACTGAAGGGTTTGATTTGATTCACTGACCCCTGTGATCTAAATTCAAAGTGTAAATCTCTGAAATTTTGAGTCAGTATATCGGCTGCAATATGCTGAGCTGGCTCCATTATGTGCAGAATAAAAATATTGATTTGGAAGAGGAATTTGTAACACACTGTTACGACTGAACTGTACTATTCAGCCGTACGAGCATTTGGTTTATTGTAATATGAAGGTGATAAGACTGATTTAGTTGAAAATTGTCTTCAACCAATTACAACTCCAAAGCCCGGGGAAATTAGCTTGAGAGGGGGACCTATTGGAAGAATCATTCATGCATACTCATGCAACCTCTCACTACAAAACACAGGGATGTGAGCCCTTATAATCAATTAACACTTCATGAATATATATAAATGTATGTAGCAATAAAACTTCCAACTTAATAAAAAAAACACTAATAAAAAAAAAGGTAAACGGCTCACATACCTGTGTCCTGTTTCTTTCTCATGTTCTCAATTGAAGCCACAAGATTTTTATAGACTTTTCCATACATATATTCCAGCCAATTGGTGAATGAGTACAAGAGATGATTCGACTGGTTCACAACCATCTACCGGTCGAAAAAAGAAAGAACTAAAATTATACATCGAGATATATAAAATTGAAAAATAGGATTTAAGACCCAGTTCTATTAATTCCATTGACGTCAATTTCCAGGAACCGAAGGGTGGATTGTCGTGTGTCTAGTCCCAGATGCTCCAGACCCTAGATGAATGAGCACACTGCTCCCGTTTCCACATTAACACATAAAGTCCACAGAAGATTAAATCAAAGATGAAGTTCCAGTCATAGTACTGTCCAAAGATTATTATTCCTCCTAAGAAATGAAAGTAGTAATCCTCAACCCAATCCGAATTGATGCCCCAAAGTACAATTTGGTCATAGATAAAGTAAATCATAGTGCCACCCTCCAATGAAGACGAAGATATCTTGGCTGGAAATAAAGCTCATAACAAACACAATTCTTAAGGCAAAATAGAGTTAATCTGTTACATTTTTTTGTATAAATGGTAACACTGTTTCAAACTTTTAACCCACAAAGATATTTAGTATCCGTAAAATGTTTACTTTGCGAGCACAATCTGTTACAGACATGATTTAATTAGCCTAGTTAACTCATTTCAAAAGATCCTATTCAAACTTTGCCATCAAATATTAAATCAGGAATAATAACTTCTAACAAACTATATTTGCAATATCATATTTTAATTTTGAAATCAAAATTAAAATATTTATTCAAAATGTTTAAAAATCCTACTCTGTCCATTCGTTACAACACAATAACCACAACAGTAATATGATGGTGAGTTGTAAGTAAGGCAGGCTCCCATAAATAGTCAGTGATTTCAATACTCACACGTCCAGCGTTGTTGCTCCAGGATTGGTGTCAGTCATAGTTGTGGCACAGATTGGTGTAGCTATGTCCTTGATATATATGTATATATATATTATAGTTCAAACTGCAACTATGTCCAATATTATCCTGCTCACGGCACCATTCAATGTAACAATGTCCCTTTTTTGTTCTCCCAGGTGGGACTTGTTAGAAGACTGAGACTTAATTGTATAGTGGTATATTTATCACAGTAGTCACAGCAAAGTTGACACATGTCCGTCCAGAAACAAGCCCGGCCACAACTCTGTCAAACTAAATCGAGTCGAAAAGTTTAAAGTGAATATAGATTGACAGAGGAGCAATAAACTACTCTAATTGAAATGTCAAATCAGCATGATGTTAAATAATAGAAGAGAGGATCAAACGAAGAAGGTCCGCGCTACTCAATCCTCGTAAAAGTCAGTATCTCAGAGTCACTGGATGGTGGTTATAAAACTGCGTTACTCAATCTTGGAGTGTTTGTTGTTGTAAAAACTAATACAGTATGGACTATTAAATCAGAATGAATCTATAATTTAGTGTTTGTTTCTGGGCGGTATATTCTCGATACACTTGAGATATATATATCGAAAGGTTTTTATAAAAATTTAGTCTGCCAACATCGTCCAGCAACAGTCATCTTGTTACAGAGTTCAGCCCCTCACTTTAAAAGTTGAATGCAGTACATATCACTCAATTCAGTTCAAAGAAATGCTGGCACTGGTAAGTCATCGTTGCCACTGCTTTGCTTCACATCTTCTTGGACTGGCACAGTTCCTTGGGTGAACCAGGTTCCATTATCGATATGAAACTTTATGATGTGTTTCCACCTGATCCCATATGAAGTATGATGAAAGTTAGAGCTTCACAATGGTCCAAGGCTTCTGTCATGAACCGAAGCAAATCTACGTAATTTAACCTGGGTGCTCTTCTGCACTTAATTTCAGTTTTTTTAACCTGAGTTTTCCAGTTAGTTCAGAGATGGAATGAACACCGCTGATTATTGACTAGATTTGCTGATTATCAATTCATGGACCTTTTGCACAGTTTAGAATTTTATCACATCCCACAATTTGATCAGAAAATTCTGACACAGATGGATGATAATTTTTTCTTGTAGCTGACCCAGTCATTTATTTGTGAATCCAATCTTAGGCTAGCTCAGAGTTGTCACCAAATCTCTTTCCCAGATATCTTGCCCTTTGACAACTGCTAGCAGCTGTTATTCATGGCCATACAATGCTCAGTATACCCTCATATTACCAGTAAATGCTGACAAGTCAGTTAACTTGTATCAGACATCAAATATATCATCATTATGTGAAATTAAATATTACAAGCCCATTCCACCTTAGTTGAGCTGTGAGAGGCCGACTTGCATATTCAGTGGACCATGTTTGAAACCCGATACTTAATAATGTGCATTCAACCAAGCTTCATCCTGGTATATGACAGGCTGGGGGTTAGGCAACTGTCTGTTTTCTCACATTCTATGCAGAAAGGAGTGTCATAAAGCAAAATTTATGTCACTTCACTCTAACAGAAACTTTCTTCCATCAGCCTTGGCATATTTGTATCCTAATTGTTTGAAGGATTCTCCACAGTAAAGTACGTCCACGACCACATTTGAAGTTTGTAGAATCTTTAACATCAGGGAGTAATTTGTGCAGGGTTTGGATTTTTCAAGCCTCATATGCTGCATCTTTTGAAGAAGAGTCATCATGTCGCCATGGGTACTTGCAGCTTGAGTGGGCTGCACTGACGATGTGTGCATTGGCTCTGGCACATCTTTCAGTCCTGCCTCCACATTTTCCCCAAAACTAAGGGCAGTCTCCAAGGTCTTGGTCTGTAGCTCTAGGCTAACCTTTTTTGACAGTTCCGAGGACCTCAAACCTTCTAAATACTGATGAAGGACCGCGACTCTCTGCATCTGCTGAACGTGGTACCGGGTATGCCCACTGAGTGGCCTCCCCAAACCGCTGGGTGTAGCTGGCCAAGGTCTCCCCCCTCAGACTGTTTCATCTGCTCAACCACAGACCTTAACTTTTCATTCTCATCAGCAGAGAGAAAGGTTTGCTGCAAATGAGTCTTCATATAAATTGTTCTGCAATTGGGAACTTACTTCGCCATCATAAGGTGCCAGTCCCGCACATAATAAGTTTATTTTGTCCCTGCGCCTTTGAAGGTGCCACTGCTCCCTCGGATCAACATGAAAAGTGTACTCACGTCTCTTAGATTTGTAAGCAAATCCACTACATTAGGGAGTTGAGCTGGGGCGGGAGCAACAGGATCCCCTGCACGCTCCATTTTAGGTTAAAATAAAATTAAATGTTCAATAAGTGTCAATAGAGAAATTCATAGAAACTACTTACTAACATGGATAGTCCAGAAAGCGACTTGGGGCTCCTTTCATTCTGTGTGCCTGCCAGCCTTTCACTGCCTAAATGAGGATGGAGCTCCTCCACGTGTGCCAACATCGACTCCACAACAGTGCTGGTGCCTCTTCCTTTCTGGGACAGCGCAGCACTTTCCACCTCACAGTGAAAACACTTTAAGTAGTACTGTGTTAAGTCCCATAATGATAGCGGGCCACATGCCCCCTAAAGTCCTGGAAAGCTGCGCCCCTCCTGTCACACTCAAAATATGCGAAGAGGTTCATAACTTATTGAAGTGGCACTGGTCAAGATAATCCTCGAGCAATGGAGGCTCATCCCTGTATGTGGTGCACACAGGTTCCACATTTATTAAATCTGGTAGCTCCTCTTCTTCGTACCAGGGATGAGGGTTTAGCTTTTCCTTAGGCTTGTAAGATGTAATGTTTTTCTGCACTGCCTCCCAATCTATCTGAGGTGGTGGAGGCAGCTTTGATGGTGGCCTAGATATTGGCTTAGATGAGAACGTATTGAGTTGTCCCAAACAGAAAAAGTGTGAATATTGTCCAAAAATTAAGTGTACATGAAAAAAATAAATGCTGGCAAAGACCTCCAGTTGTAAAGTCTACCCCACTCTACATTCAGACTTGTAGTCAAGCACGTGGGTTGACTGGGAACCAAAGATTCATGTTCATTTACTCATTTACTCCATGTATCCAATAATAACTTCAACAGGAGGTGTGCGATTCCACAGGTAGAAAGCACATTTAAAAAAATTTTTCATTGCAACTTACAACTTATGTCCCAGTTTGGCACAAAGGTCAGCACACACATGAGCCATTAAAAGGTCAGCTATGGCTGCCTCCAGTCACATACAAGAAAAGTCAGAAAATTAAATTTATTTCCTTGAAGCACACACATAATGCCACAAACATCCCCCCACCAGTAAGACTTGATATTTATTCAGGGATGGGAAAATTGTCCGCTTGCAATCTTGCAAGGCTGATCATGTTGTTGAAAGTGCGAACAACAAAACTATTAAGTTTACAAATGGACAATAAAATTTGACGCTAAGCGGCAACCAGCAGATGTACTCATACACCGGTCAAGAGTTCAGTGGCAAAGCACTGCCATGATGGACTCGACCTGTGGGAAATTACATTTGACTGCTGGCCACCTGGACACAGCCAAGCAGTAAAATAAAATTTCACTCCGCATCCAAATATAAAAACTTATTCATGATCTTTTCAATATGAATGCCCACTCATTACAGAGTTTATGATACGGCAGTTTTATCATACATGCTGGTCAGAATGATTTTTCAGGGACTTGGTTGAATATTTCATATGGAAATAAATGAGGAGACAAAATGGAAAGGGGCCTGGACTTCAAGCTATTCCACCATATTTACTGGGATGCTGGACACTCTTTACTGGGAAGGACAGCAAGAGTGACCATGATAATAAGGGAGAAATTACTGTTACACGTAGATTCAAGCTGAACAAATATATATGCTACTTTAGATGCTTTATTGTTTTCCACCCATTTTAACAGACTCCTCCCAAGTATCAGTGTCTGGATTGAAAACTTGTTTCATCTTTGCACAGCTGTATGTGCGCGGTGAGCATCTTTTTTTCTGAAGTGTGACTTTAAACATTTGCAGCCAGTCACCATATCACTTGGTGAACCTTTGTAGCCTGAAATATTCTGTTTTTAATGTTAGTTCTACCTTTCTTGATGAGAAAGATTTCTTTATGAAGCCCTACACCATAGATCTTGAGCCTAAAGGTGTAGTTAGCCTTGGCATTGCCTCTGTCAGTGTATATCTGCTGGAAGGAGAGCAAGGTCTGCACTTGTCTGTGTCTCTCAAGCAGCATTCTACTGAGCCAGTTTCGTGCTTCCAGGATGAGCAATGGTCAGTGTCACCATGGCAGTGCCAGTCTGTCTGGACCAACCCTTTGGTGTTTGGCCTAAGACCTGAGCTAACAGCTTTCCTTGCTAGGGTTAGGCACAAAGCACTCAACATGTGTAAAGAAAGCTGTTGACCTGCCGCGTGCTATCATGATGTAGGGTAAAGCTATATGTACAATTCTCACCAAAAATGTTTGATTGTGATTAAAAACATTGAAGCCATAGGCAATTTACATGCTCTTTTGGGTTATTTAAGCATTAAGGAAGCACTGAGGTCTTGTACGTCCATCTTTCTTTACCTTTGTCTTCCACAAGATGTCAGCCTCCCATCACTTTAGTCCATCTAACAATGGATGGAAGCCATCTATTTTATGATATTGTGGATATTCAGGGATCAAGTCATCATTCTTTTCTTAAGCAGCACCTGCATATTCTGGCTTGATGCCATGAGTGTGCGTCAATACTGTTCATTTGTTTGTGTGTAAGAAGGGGCCATAGTGCTTGATACCTTTAACACCTTTCATTAATCATGATTGATCAAGTAAGATTATATTAGCTAATCTTTCTGAGAAAAGAAATCTACATATATATATATCTTAAACTGGGGTCAATAGGGACAGTTTGGATGGCTTTCTAAGTGTCTCTGAATGTGTATATGCCCATATTCCACATACTGGCCACCAAAGTTTGGCCAGACACCCAGTCTGTCTAGCAACATATTTTTGTAGCTCCATGGGCATTACATATACTTTTTTATTTTGTTTAAGTGTACCTCCATTGACCCTTTACCTTGGGGGTGAATAGGAACAAAAATGTTTTCAGTTTTTTTTACCTGTTTCACTCATTACAGGCATCAATAGGGATGCTCAACGTGTTTTAAAAATGCAGAGAAGATTTTGGCTGAAACAGATTTCAGTATGAAACAGTAGATATCTTATTTTAAAAGTTGTAATACAGACTTCATTATTCAACAGCAGTGTCATTATTTTAGCGCATTCTCTAAAACCTCAAAATAACAATTACAACCACATTAGTAGGTATTTAACCTTTACAGCAGGATATAACTACCAGTACCCCCGGTAAGTATTAACCTTGTAACAGCGCGAAGATGTGAGAACACAGCCTCCAGGCCGCGCTTGTGCTCCTCGGGTGACCCTGAAGCTATCACAAGATCATCAATGAACACGTGGACGCACGTACCCAGCAGGTCCGAGAGCGCCATTTTCATGGTACGCTGGAAAATGGAGGGTAAATTGGCCAACCCAAAAGATCCCACTGCATAATTGAACAGCCCTCGATGACATACAAAGGCTGTCTTGTCCTGATCCCTGTCCGCCACGTGCAATTGGTTATACGCGGACTTTAAATCGAAAATGCTAAATCCTGACTTTCCTCCCATCTGAGCGAAAATATCCTGGATTAGTGGCAAGGGGTATCGATCCATCACTGTAATCTCATTGAGCGCTCGGTAATCTATGCAGAACTGGGTGGTCCCATGCTTCTTAGGAACCAGACACACCGGTGACGCCCAAGGGGAATTACTGGGGTAAATCACCCCGTCCTTTAACATTTGGTCAATGCACTCATCCACTATCTTGCGTTTGGCAAGGGGAGTGCGATAAGGACATTGCCGAATGGGGGGGGGGGGGTGATCTCCAGTATTAATCTCTATCACCGTAAGGGGGCATTGGCCGAAAGGTTTGCCATCTGTATAGAATACATCACTGTATTTCTCCACTACATCCAAGTATTCGGGGGGGGGGGGGGGGACGGACATACCACACACGCTAGTGGGCATGGCAGTTCCTGCCGAGTCCACTGCAGCAGTCAAATTCCAAAAACGATTACTAACTTTATATGCATACACTGGGAGAGACTTACCCTTCCAACGCAATACATTCTTCTGGTAATCCACCACTGCCTTGCCGGTGGTTAAGGGATCATCCCCTAGAATACATTCATGCAAAATATCACCTACCACTATTACAGGTAGGGGACCCAATTCCTGAAAATCTACCACGGTACGACCGTACACAGGTATGGCCTTACCTGAAACATTAAAAATGGGAGGCGTTGGCTGCAAGAGCCTCGACCTCCCAGTTACATGGCAAAGTCTTTTAAAAACAGAGGTATGCAGGAGAGAAGGGCAGGCTCCAGTATCGATCAAACACTCTATACTCACATTATCAACGTTGACCGACATACCCAACCTGGAACCGGCAGCCTTAACTCCCGCGCCCTCTAGTTTCCCTGGCCTTGCGTCGATGGCAGGGCAGTGCCTGTACCACGAGTCCTCGGCCTCCGGGGAAGGTGAGGACAACCTGACTTATAGTGGTTCCCCCCACAGTTAAAGCAGGACACACTGCCACCCCGGTTGCTCTGTTGAGGACTGTTGGCCTTGGGGTTGCGCTGGCCCTGATGACGCTGGGGACGTGGCTCCACTTGGGGCTCACCCGCCTTCTCCAGCCATGTCAATCGACTGGCCATCCGGTCCTGACCCTTCTGGAGTTGCTGCAGGGCCTTCATCAGCTCGTCCGATGGGGCGGGGGCCACGGATAAGGTGTCCATCGCTTCCTCCACGCACCGTAGCCCGGTATACCGCTCCAACCCGGCCTCTATCTGCTCCACGAACCTCAATGCAGCCTCCAGGGTCTGCTCCGTCAGTTCCAAACTGACCTTCTTTGCGACTTCCGAGGACCGCAGACCCTTAACATATTGGCGGAGCAGAGTCCTTTTGGCGTCCACCGATCTGCTCCCTGGGTAGGCTAGCTGGGCAGCCTCTCGGAACCGGCGGTTGTAAGAAGCCAGGGTCTCTCCGTCTGCTTGTCTCTAGTTCTCTACCACCAGGCGCAGCCTCTCCTCCTTGTTTGCCGACAGAAAAGTGCGCTCGATGTGAGACCTGAGGCAGGCCCACAGCACCTGAGTCTGCTCCTCTGCCTAGGAGTTCAGGTACCGCAGTACCTTGCTCCTCAGTGGGCCGCTCGTGGTCCGACTGAAGATGCTTATGATCGCCCGGTTGTCATTTTCTACCACCGGGACCAGTAAATCAACTCCATATAAGTAGTTGCAGGTCTGCGCCCCAACTTCACCGTCACAGGTGGTGAAGCCCCTGCACAAGTTGTTCAGCAGGTCCTTCCCCCTTTGCATCTGCCACTGAGCCCGCTGATCCGTGTGGAACAAGCTCTCTACATCTTTAATTTCATTGAGCATGCCCACCAATTGTGAGGTGGGATTGTGCTGCTCCATGGTGTCCAAATCTCAATTATTTAACAATGATCAATCACAATAAGTCTATAATATATAGATATATATTGGTGGCCACTCACCACAAATAAAAGTCCCGCAATCTCTGGGATGGGGCCCGTGTCCTCGTGACTCTCACCAGCACGCGACGCACGTCATAACACCGGGTGCCCTCGTGGTTGGCCCACACCAAATGCTGTCGCATCAAGTATGTGGCCCAACCGTGATCGCCGCTTGTGCTGGCTTGTCCCAGCCGCAGGGTGCACCGCCCACACTCCAATAGGTAGACTCTGAACACTCCACAGTGCTCTTTCCTCAAGTGTCTGACGAGGTCCCCTTCACTACAATAATTATGCTCACACAGGGAGCACCTATATGTGGCCATCAATAATTATAAGGACGGTGGTCGACTTACAGTCTGTTGGTCTCCCATTCATCAATCTCGTCTTCTAATGTCTTCAAATCATCCCGATAACTTGCCCACACGGGTTTTGTGAAGGAATCTTTGGGTTTGATCCCGTCATGGTCCCCCGCAGGTACCAACTGTAGCCTTGAATAATCAGTGTGCAGTTTCCAATTCTTGCGGGCTTCGTCCCAGTCCACTCTGGGGGCAGGTTTATCTTCATTCTTGGAAGCCATCAGTTTAGAGCTGGTCCCTCATAAAAAAATATAAAGAAGAAATCCTGGCAAGCTCCCCAATGAAAAGGTGGTGGCCAACTTAATTAGAAAAAGTTGGTTCACTTTTCTCGGGCTTGTTTGTGGAAACGCTGCTTGTACATATGACAGAAGATTACTCGTTCATGTCCGTGATGAGGACCAGCCAGTCTGATTTGGCTGTGCATCAGGCCTCAGGCCTGCTTGCCTGCTGGACTCAGGAAGAAACCACACGTCCACTCAAGTTCAGAGAAGACTAAAAGACCCCCCTTTATTGCTTGTACATCGTATACATATATGTTTCTGTCCACACTGGCCTCGTCACCCATTGGTTGATTTCTCTGGCGTCTTTTAACACCTTACATAAATGCTTATTGTGTGTTTATTAGCCTGCGTAAGATGTACAGGTATCTACGCACAACAAATTATTTCCCCACAAGGCGTACACCTGGATATGTGGTCAAAGAGTATCCTGGATCTGCTTCACATTCCAGGACAAATTAACTTGTTTTATTGGCCTCCCAATTCTGGGCCGCAAATGAGATTTTTCCAATTTTAAAACTTCAATCTTACTTCCACAAATTACTAACTGCATTCCTGGGGTCCCGGTTCACCACTAAATTGCCGCAATTAAACCATTAAAATGTCGAGTGTACATCTGCACAATTCAGCAGAAACCAATGAATTCAGTTGCAGTTGCATAATACAAAACTATAATGAGTTGTTCCTTTCTTACTGATGAAGCAAGTCTCCCCACATTGTTATCCTAAACACAAAAGTTACCTAACGCTACGTCTGACAGTCGTTCGATCACATAACCAGGGGCAACACAACAAAACACGCCACTGACTAAGTGTCATCAAAGTGTCATCATTGCATAATTGTACCCGAGTGATTGCCACACAAGACCTGAAAAGGCATTCTGTGAGAGGATGGCCAACCCAAGCTTGTATGAAGTTACTACCTGTTTTGTAAGATTGCTGCTGGCCATTCTGGTCCCACCTCTGGCCTGTGCCAAGTTTTCGACCTCACCAGCTCACCTGCCTGTGCAGCTATCCCTACTTGCCTGCTGCACAGCCAGAGCAATCCCAGGCAGCCATCATTTATATACTTAACATTACAAAAAGGCCAGTGGCTTTTACAACGGTATTCCTTTCCACATGAGCATTGGAATACTTAAGAAATGAGGGTTGATTTTGTGTGTGTTATGGCATAATGACGCGCGATTGAAGCTGACATAGTGGGCAACTAATCATGGACATAAACCTTGGAACCTCCAGCTTGACTATTTGCTTGACTGGGACCTGGCCCTTCTTTGGAGTAGTCCAGGAACAATAATCTTCGTCGTAATGCATCACAAAAACTTCGCCGTTTGTCTCCTTACAGACATATATCACACCAAATGAATTTCCAGTCACCACCATTCCATAGTGTTCGGCTTGCTGGTGCATGTGAATTAACATTTGCATGAGACACTGTACCTTTGATTTGTCTCTGTTAGAACCTGTTTTTTTAAGTTCCAGATTAAGGGCAAAATGGGGTTTATTGAGTGCATAAACCACCAGGTCTGGGATAAGGAAATGTGGATGTTCATTCTTTGGTGGTGGTGATGCCTCGGGTGACTCCTCTTGTGATGTTTCTGGTGAGCTCTCTGGTGTTGGTTCCTTCTCATATTCATCTATAATTTTGTATTCTGACGTACAGAAACTTGTTTTATTGGCTGGGTTTGCCGCACAGTACCCCCCTTTCAAGTCTTGCAGCATCATTGTAACTAGAGGTAGAAAAAATTCCTTAGCTGGTCCATTGGATATCTTCGAATCGAAAGCGAGGCGTAGTTTTGCGAAGACAACTCCCAGATCTGGAATAAAAAGTAGAAATTGCAATACAAGGCTTTGTAACTCTTAATCGTTGACTGGCTAAAAATGTTAATATAAGGTTATTTGTAGACTTTCTTAGGTCTTGTTTTTCAAAGTTATATTTTTTACCACATGATTGTATTCTGTGAATTTTCTCTCTGTTTCACTTAACCCCAAATTACTCTGTTTGACAATCTATTCACAGTTTCTTCTCACAGTTTCGCATAGTGATCAAAACCTATTCTACTGTGGGTATGGACTTTCTCCAATACCATATCTGGAGTATCGTTTAGGGTTTCTATAATTTCATACCTGATGCAACTGCCGTGCTAATTATACAAGTTCTGTTTCTAAACATTTTTAAACTGGTTCTGAAGTTCACGGAATAAACACAAGAAACAGTTAAAAAATGTTTAGAAATAGAACACGTATAATAAGCACGGACAGTTGCATCAGGTATGAATTTATAGAAACCCTAAATGATACTCCAGATATGGTATTGGAGAAAGTCCATACCCAAAAGTAGAACAGGTTTTGATCACTATGCGAAACAATATTACATCAGTAAATATAATATTAATTGTACGATTACAAATTGTTATGTGTGTAATGCTTAATAAGTTGTGTATAACCTATTAAGTTAATAGTTTCATACAATGAGGAAAATATATTAAATTGTCTTTTGTTATACAAACTAGACCACTGTACTGAGAAATATCACAATAGATCATACTTTAACAATTCACAACAAATTGTTATAGTGTACTTTTGGTGGCTCTCATGCTAGCAGCTATAGATAGCCTTAATGGGAGTCTCCAGACCATTCTGATGCATATGACTTGTATATTTTATTGTCAAATAAAAGAATTTGAGTCTTGAGTCTATCCACCCCACTGTTGCTATACCCCAATGAAGCTATACCCGATGGAAAAAACAAAACCTTTAACATGAACTAGGGCTGTGTGAACAGCCCGTGCTCAGCTGAGCTAAGGCTCTTAGGATGTGAAAAGTGAACAGAGTGGCCAGCAGCTCATATGTCATGTTGTCATATCATGTCACGTGTCATAGGTTGCCATGTCGTGTGTCATTTCATGTCATATGTCTTGTCATGTTACATCTTGTTCATGACCACATGTGTCATATGTCAAGTCAAGTCATGTCATGTTTTCATATGTCATGTGTCAAGTCACGTCGACAAGACACATGTCACCATGATATGACATGACAACATGACATGACATGATATATGACACAAGACATGACACATGTGTCATCAACATGATGTAACATGACAAGACACATGACACGTATGACATGACATGACACATGATATGACTTGACACATAACATGATGTGAACATGACATGCCATGACTTGATACATGACATGCCATGACTTGATACATGACATGACTTGACATATGACACGTCACCACCAACATGATTTGACATGACAAGATAAATGACGTGACATGAAGACTTATGAGACGTTGAAACCTCCTACGGCAACTTCTACGTCCTTGGCTCACCCCAACATGGAGTAAACCTCCAACTTTAGGTTTCAGGATTAATGCTGGGCTTGTAGGTACGCGGCTAACATGCGCAGAAGATTGGTGTTCATAAGTGTCTGTGGAGCATGTGTGCTGCCCGCTGCTCTCTCTCTACATACAACCACTCACGACAAGTTCTGTGCAGGGAATACTTTATTTCGACAATACAATAATTTTTTATCTATCCCAACATCGACCAGTTCAAACCGGCTGGGTGACGCAGCACCCATCCAACAAGTTGTATAAGTCTTGAAAGTTCATACCCCGAAAACAAAGTGGCAATTAAATTGAAATAGAAGACGGATATTTACTCCCTTCGCCACTAGGGGCTTGCATAAGTGTCACACTCTGATCACGCAGGTCCTGGTATTGCTGCTCCAAGTTCACGACCTAATCAACTTTCGTCCCAGATAATAAAACCAAACTTTTCTTTACAGGCAGTTTTCATCAAATAAACAATGCGGATTAATTCATAAAGTCAAAATAGGGAGCCTCCACAATGATGATTACGGAGTACTACGATGGGGGGGGGGGGGGGGGGCTATTCCATTAACCAGTTAGAAATGCAGCTTATACAAACCCTCTCCATTGAAATTACACATAAAATACAAGCGACATGCAAAACCAATGGAAACTCGCACTCGCTAGCCGCGTACATAATAAAATCCCATTTCCTTTCATGTCTGGGCTTTAAAAACTCATTTTCCCCGAAGTTACTTTGTCGTCCTGCTTCAGGATTCACATACACGTCCGCTTAAAAGTTACATAAGACCTGTGCACAAACAGCAGGCCAACACCAGAACCGTATACTGTTGTTTTTCAGTGGAGATGCGGTGACCCACATCCAACACTGACCAGGAGCACACAAACATCCTTCTTGCATTTCAACCCGCACTGTTTTAATGAATATTTGGGGCATGTTTGCAGCCTTCTCTGGCCGCTTAAAATCCAACTTATAATTTTCCGAAATGAAATACCATTGTGTCTGCCATCTTGGCTACCTCAGTTTACCCTGACTTTTCTACTGGTTTGAACTGATCCTTTACAATTTGAATTTATATTATTAATTGCTTCATGTCAATTTCCATTTCCACATAACAGATAGTATTTGAAAACTATTCACAAATCATATTTATATTTTAACTCTTTCATTTCACTTTTCACATAACAGACAGTGTCTGGCTGTTACAATGTGATAGGACATGGCACATGACAGGACACATGATACATGACAACATGTCATGTCATATGTGTCATGTGTCTTGTCAGGTCAGATCATCTTCACCTCTGATGGTGATATCAGTGTTGATGCCTTTGTTGTTGAAAATGTCAATTTGCATTGGACTGCCTACTGAATTAGTAATCAATTGCTGGAATGAAAGCATTAACTGAGAAGTACCCAATGTGAAATATAACGGCTATCACCTTAAAACCCCTTGGCCGCCCACATGACTTTGATATTAAGTGCTGACTGTCTGTGCTTGATGCAGAGTGTATGTGAGACTTTGACCCTGGTGACCTGGTAATGAGGTAAAGGTGATTGATCTACACACTTTTATAGTTTAATGATCTAAGCACACCTGAGTTTTCATAGCATGTGCAAGAAATTCACAAAGAAGATCTTGCTGACCTTAAAATTTGGTCAAGGTCAGTGTTCTTCAAACTCCATGTAGATACATACATGTACAAGGGTGATAATGTGTATAAGTTTCATGATGCTTTCTTCCATCTTTACAGGCCAAAAAATTTGGAAAATAATTGGCCCTGATGACCTTGAAAATAGGTCAAAGTCATTGTCCTTAAAACTGGAGACAAAGTTAAAGTTTCATGTTGCTAGCTTTCTTCCTTTTTCAGATATCACTTACAAGAAATATCAAGGGAATCAGCCCATGTTATTGTACCTCTATTGAGAGACCACCTGCCTTTTGTGGCCACTTTTTGGCCTGCCCAAGGGGTGGCCTCTCAAAACAGGGACTACTCTGCTAAAAAAATCATAAAAAAATAGAAAATAAATCGCAGCACCACCTGGTGAACAAAATTAACATCTGGGGGTCCCCAGCAGTGTGATTTGGAAGTGATTGGGTGAGTGGTTCTGGAGAAGAAGATTTATTATGCCATAAAAGATACAAAAAAATTAACCAAAAAATTCTAAAAATCACTGGAGCATGACCATTTGAACAAATTGGTAGAGACCCACTAGAGGTACATTGCCATCAAGTTTGAAGTCAATCTGGCTGACGGTTTTGGAGAAGTGGATTATTGACGGACGGTCGAAAGATCATCAGCATCCTATAAGCTCAGGTGACTGACTTAAGTCAGCTGAGCTAAAAATATGAAAAATAGGGTGTTAGTTAATTAGTTAATTATTAGAGACTATCATCATGGATTCACTAATGGGCCGTTCATAATTATCGATTTTTTTAAAAGTCGATTTTTTTATCCATTTTGACCTTACCCACCCACCCCTAATGTCGATTTAAAAAATTGATTTTCCTAGACTGATATCTAATGAATAACCATTCAATGATACACAGGCCTATTCTATGAACCTATTTATATAAAATAAATACCATTATAGCAAGACAGCTAGACCATTCCACAACAGGCCTATGAAAGTCGATTTCGATTTTTTTCATTTACCCACCCACCCACAAAATCGATAAAAAATCGACTTTTTAAAAAATCGATAATTATGAACGGCCCCTAAGGGGCTGCAGGGCAGTTCCGTGGTGCTGGACATACATTGTGCACACTTTAAAGCTGAATTCATCCTTGCAAATGTGACTTCAAAGTTCTTTTGTTTCAACAGAATACATAAGCTGTCATTTCATGAGTACAGATCTTTTTTATTACAATCATGATAATTGCCGAAAAAGATATGGTCTAAATATAGCATGGTGTCGTACGTAGTCGCAAAATCTTAAATTTTTTACCATCAATGATAAATGCCATTATTCTTGTGAACTTGGAGGGTTTGTGAAAATACAATCTTCATATACATGTACAATGTACTTGGAGTACACTTTTGTTAGGAAACAACACATGACACGATTTTTCCTAAACAAATTTTTTCCATGAGGGGGAAAAAAAAACAAGCATGGTGTTGGATGTACATTTTTTAGTGTTGGACATACCTGTGTGAATTGGAAAATGTGTATGTCCAACACCAACTATAACTGTCAAATACATGGCTTTTTTCCCAAAATTCGCTGTGTTTTTTTGGTGGATGATGGTAACAGAGCTCCAACAATACAAAAATCAAGATTTACATGTAGTCCATTTATATATCTTAATTATGAGGTGTCCAAAACATGTGGGTGTCGGACGTACAGCAGACCAATTTTCCTTCAATGTTCTCAGTTCTACATGTATTACATATGTATATCTATCTACATGTATTATTATATGTACATGCATGTACATATGTATATCTATCTACATAACTGTCAGAAAATGCACTCATTATCAAATCAAATAACATTTGATGAAAATAAACTTTTTTATCTTACAAATGCCTCTTGCAGTTTGAAATGTTCACATTTTGGTTTACTAATTCACGGAACTGCCCTCCAGCGATATGGCACACACACGGCCAATGGGGAACTAACCTTACCTCCAGCTTCTGTTTCTTGAGCAGAAGTGTCATTTGTTTCCTTTAATGGGTAGTTTGAGTCACTGGCGAAATTTGCTGCAGACAGCAGTTCTTGAAGTTGCCCTGCTCTTCTCCAAGAATCGAGTCTGAGTCCCATGGGTGTAAAACTTCAGTCTTCAGACAGAATTCTGTCTTGGGAGCTTTTAACATGCCATATTTTTTCTATTGGAAGAGTTTCAATTTTGGCCATTTTCAGTCTTGGAAGGGCAGGACCTCTAACATCCATGGAGTCCAGACTTGCAATGCTTCTGTAGTGCGATCAGGAAGTTATCTGGTTGTCTTGAATCTCAATCTTGCCTATCAAGTTTTTGAAGGACGTGCCATTAGGTTTGAAGGCTACTGTAGTCGGAAATTTATCTGGCTTGTATGGTGTAACCTCAACCACATAGTTGCGGTGGTGGTCTTTCAACCAATGCTGGAAACAAAAATCAGCAATTTAGGAAGGGACTATTTGATTTTTATGGGAGGGGTGGAGGAAAGGGGTCTGCCCAACGTGTAAAAAGTGTACATGATATGTACACCAAGTATAGGCAATGTATCACCGGTTTTATATATATTCCAATGTACACACCATATGACCAACCTAGCCATATACATATAGCTAAGGGAGTCATCATTATTTATCACTAGGGCCAGTAGCGGGTCATAGATTTGGGAAAATTCAGGGTCTGTGACCCCCCTACCGCGCAAAATCTTTAACACACACACACACCCCGCTGTAAATATATCACGAGGGGTAGGGCCACTGATTCTCTACTTCAAAAGTAAGGCATTCCGTTTCCATAAAATGTAGATTGTTTATTACCATTTTCTTATATAATTGGAAAATAAAGTGCAAATTCAAGCTCCCCACGCTTCCAGTTGCCTCAGATATATGTTAAACAGTGCTGTTTGCATTGCTCAGATGGCTAACAGCGCTGTCCACGGACGAAAGCGGAACTATTTATTAAGTGCGGTACTGTATTTTTTTTGAGACAAACATCATGGCGTCTGAGGCCAGCCTTAAAAATAATTTCGTTTCGTAGAACATACCCCCAAAAAATGCATGAGGTAGGGAGGGATTTTTAAAAATTTTTTTCCTTGAAAATTTTGATGAGGATTTTTTTTTCCCCAGTTCATGTTAAAATGAACTGTACTAACTTGTTGACTGTTGAGTTATTTCGTTGTTTTTTATACAGAAATGCAAGCAACTGAGCTCAGTATCAATACTAAGTATTAAATTTACATGTTTTTGGACAAATAGTACTTTCAATTTTTCTGACATCTTTCAAAATGTGTGGCATTGAACTTGTTAATCCTGAAAATCCAAACTTGTTTCTCACACTTAAATTCCACGTTTGCACAGAACTTCCAGAGCAAAGAAACCTTGCATCTCTGTCATTCATTAACCGTACTAGTCTGCATCCGCTCTGTGTGGAGCTAGGTGCACTGATGAGCTCTGAAATTGAGCGAAACTAGTACAGTTAATACTGTGCTTGAATTTCTTGTACTCCAGAAACAAGATACTCGAATATTTCATTCAGCAGTCATCCCAACAGACATGTCCAACAGGAGCGGTCACCTTGCACTGGCTCTGCAGGTCTTGTATCTTTCAAGACAGGTTATACCACATTCAATGGTCCCCTTCTCTAAATAAAAGACCACATCTGGCAAGAGCAATAAAAATAAGGCTTTTTATTCATCCTTCCAGGGGATTGATTTTAGAAATGGCATTTGCAGAGGGGATGGACGTTCACTAGGTGGGCATGAATATACAGAAGATTTATGTACATATTCAATAAAAACTGAAGCAGACTGGTAGAAAACATTTAATTCCCTGTCCCTTGTTTCATCCTATGAACAGAATTTTAAAACAAACATGGAACTGTAGAATATGAAAACATAATGGAAGCATCTTTTTTAACTTTTTGTTCCATACAATAATATCAAAGGGGTCTTCTGTGAGATGTGCCCTGGCAAGTCCTTAATACTTTGCAAATACATGTATCTATGATCTTTCCTTTCGTTGACGTGCAGCAGCAAGGGCTTCTCTCTTCAGAGTCTGCAATCCCTTTGCTTTACAGTCATTACACATAGGAAGAACAGTTTTGTACTGCTTCTTTAATTCTTGATCAGTTTCTGCTGGGCTAAGGCCACAGTGACAACAGATGTCTTTGGATCCCAAGCTCGATGCATAGAATGCCCATTCAATGTCTGACTGGCAGTTCATTTGAAGTCTGCTGAAAATTTTCCCCTCCAGTGGATGACCTAAAACAGAAATTTAAGAACGTAGATAACTTTCAGGATTGACACTCTGTCACAGAAAATAAAAAAACTAGACTTATTGTGAGATCTGTTCAACAAAGAGCAGACATCTATCTTTGTCTCTCTATAGTAGACAAAGAACATATTAAACTGTGTAGAATCATTACTTCTTGAACAAATCCAGCAATTGTTCAGCCTGACAAGGACAGGTCCTTGGGAATTTAATATGTACCATCAATATTTTTCACACATATAAATAGCAAAAAAGTTAAAGCAGAAACACTTGAAAGTTGGTACAGAATTTGCTCACTACAGGTCAGCATATTACTAAATATATTGAAAGGAGAAAGTTAAACCCTATCTGAATATCAAGGGTGACACAGAGACAAATAAACTGCAGATGCGTATCTTAATATGCCGAATACTAATCATGTGAAGATTCAGACTGTAGGTCAATTACTCTTGGAAAAATGCATGATACAATCATCATGTTGGGACGGGAAGGACAGATGAATGAACAGAAATGAGCAAATCTATACCCCCCTTCCTTTAGTGGGTGAGGGCGTATAAAAGCAGTTTATTTTCAAATACTGGTATATAGAAAATGTGCGATACCTTACTATTTTTCTTAAGTATATGTACCTTCTGGAGTACAGACAGATCCACAGGTATACTCGTATCTTGTCAAAATTCTCTTTAAACTTGAAGTCTCTCTTTGAGTCAGGCTCTTGGGACTGTATATGCACCTAGGTTTTTGACATTCTGCACACCTGGCGATGTATCTCACATTCTGCCCCGTCAACATGCTCGCGGTACAACCCTATTAAAGAAATAAACAGAAATACGCAGTATAAACAAACATGTTTAACCGTCTTTTAATAGTGTTTCATGTATAAAAGCATTTCCTTCAATATTCAGTTTAAATATCCCGTGGTTTGTTGTCATAGTTGTAACTGTGTGTAACAGCCAGATTAATCTGAAATGTGTTTCTATAAAAGTTGTTAGAATATTGGCCAATAGCAGACCTGTGTAAATATCAAACAAAGTTGTACCTGCCTGTATATACTGAAAAAAAAATTTAAAAACAAACAAACCTGTTCTTCTTCCGTCACTTTCTGCACACCAAATCTCAGTGACCCACGATCTTTATCATCTGTTTCGGTTCCATAAATATCCATGAAAGACTTGTAATGGGTTTGATCTGCATCATCCAAGACAGCAGAGGTCTGTTGGTGTGTTGGCACAACAGGTTCCATCATTGCACTTCATTACATTTTTGGAATTCTAAATTATTACCCTAATAGTTGACTTATTAGATGATTTGTGGGATTATATGCTTTCCTGAACACTTAAATGTCCTTTCAAAAATACTTCTGGAAACCAACTTGTAATGTGACTGCTATCCTTACAAATTTTGACTATTGTAATGCATTTTTCACTACGTTTTAATGATTTGAGGCCTAATGTCACTTACTTCTGGCTGATGTTTAACATTTGAACCAATGTACTTACTATATTTGGAAATTCAAACACTTTTCTTTTTGAAATACTCTTAGTTTATCCCCTTTAAAACAACATCATGTCTTTAACTACATGTCTAAAACACATCGAATTATATAATCATGTTGTTTAGATTCTTATTGATGGTCATTTTAGGCCTAAAGGGCTTTTGTGATGGATTGATATTGGTGTTGGTGTCGCTTTGTGGACTTATATGGATGATGATCATTGTTGAGATGGTGGTTGCAAGTAGTACCTTTTTAAATACTGAATTTTATTGACATTTTCAACAAGTTAAGAACCTCCGCTTACAAATTCTCTGATGTGCTCCAAATTTTGGTCCCTTTTCATAAATTGTATGGTCCTGTATGTGCATGAATGATGCAACTGTTCAAGCCAATTTACTGAAATAGGCATAGCTATAATTTCAAGCAAAACTTTTTGCATTCTGTCATGTGAAAACTAGATAAGGTTTTTCCCCCTATGGACCTTTGCACTTACATTTTGGTCTCTTTTGGGTAAATATGAACTATAAATTTATATGTTTCAGCTATACATACCAAGGAACATTGCCTTTGGTCGGAATTGACTTGGATTTGTTTCGTTAGGACTACGGTTTGGATATGGTAATGACACTGTCTAATTTGGTTATACTGTTGTCAAAATTTTGTGTGGTGATTTTCGAAGCGCTTGTGAAATGGCTTGATACTAATTCCATTGTAATTTGAGTACTAGGTTGTGACAGTAAGGTTATGTGTTTACTTGTAACGGGAACCGTGGTATCCATTGGTTTATCTGCAATTGAAGTAACAGCTTTTGATACTTCGGAAATGTGGTCATATGAAGTGAAATCCGTTCTTTTCTTCACTGTAGTGTAAGAAGTTGTATTTTCTCCATTGTTTTTAAAAGACCTGCCAAATTTCCTCAGTGGTGTAGATGTACCGTTTTGGAACAAGATAGTGCTGTATTCTGGGATATTTGTAGTTACATTAGATTCAGAACCAGCAGTGCTTTTTCCGTTGCATGAGGTAATCATTGTGATGTTTTGGTATTTCATTCCAAGGCTGTCTACGTATTCACATATTATGGACCAATATTATTTCAGGCAGAGATGTCCACGTTGATAGATGGGATAATTCACTCATATATGGGTTGGTTACGCTTAAACTTATACAATTCTGATTTTCATAGAGTGTAAATGTAGGTATCCTGAATATCATATTTCCGGCACACAAAATTTTTAAAAATTGCTTGATCCACAAACAGACGTGCAAATAGCACAGTTTCCACATGGGTAACATGCTTCGTGTACTACCGTTGCACCGTTGGTAGTAAAAATTAAAAATATATGGAGATATAGTAGGCCAACATACTTGTATTCCATACAGAGCTGCTCTGAAGCGCACACAGATGACAATATGCCAGCAAGTCTTGTAGCGTACATGACTAAGGGTACAGATATATCACTCATGATATCACGTGTAATATATATTTTATTGGGTGTAGTTACGTCCGCGAAATGAAATTATCAGATCAATACATCTGCCTTCACTTTTTGATTACATATTTATGCTAGCTATAAATGTTTTACACACCATCTGCGAAATACGTCAAACAGACCGCCAAGTTTTGACAAAAGCAGTTCACATAACCAGTTTACTGCATGCTTACGCCTGCGAACTTTAATTTTTTCCAACTTTAAAGAGCTGGATTATATTATGCTAAAACATAAAGGGTGCATCAAAATACAAAGGATGTAACACCATATACATATAATATATGGTCGTGTTATGTGACAGATTTTATTTTTTAGAATGAGTATTTTCTTGAAAAAACTTTGGACTGAATATATAGATCTCAGACTTTTTATCCACCTGTCCTTGTTCACATGTAAGGATTTATGTTTTCTTATATAACGAATCTTTTACTGCAATTGCTAAGTACAAGGGTAATTGACTTAAAGCAAAAATCGAAATTAGCTAGTGTGACGCGAAAATATTTGTCCCACGCAAATTTGCGCACATCACATATTGAGAAAAGTAAGCATAACTTCAGAAGTGTTTTACGTAACTTTATTCATTATTTCCATCTTGAAAGACAGAAATGGTGTTCAAGTAAGTTTAAAGTATGCATTTAAATTAATCTGTTTTTCCACCTGTTTACCTCAGGAAAATGTTTAAAAACTAAAATTTGTTATTTTGCATAAGCATAAGCAGTGGCTGTGTATCGCTGTTATGTTTCAACTGATTTTGATTATCGGCTAGTCAACTTGAAATCCTTTAAAAGGAGCATGTTTGGGGTCAACAGGACTATAATGGTGCAGGTAATTTGGACTGACTAAGGAGGAAAAAAACCCAGGGTATTGAAGACAGCCGCAGCGGGAGTTGTTTAGGTAAGGAAATATTTCTTGTGCACATTATTCCCCCCCCCCTTATAAACAGATGCCTTTGCTATACATTTCTTAATATATTTAGCATTCACCTTGATGAATTTGTCACAATGACTTTGTTCATTTCCATGTTTTGCGCAATTTAAATATTTGAATATTTGAAATCTGAATGAAAGATTAATAATATATGTGTGGTAAAATATAATTTGTAGATGGGGATGGGAGACTCCCAAATATACGTGAATGTGTGGCAATATATGTGAAGGAATGCATTGGGTATTGAAAAAGATACACCCGAGTTCCACCAAGCAGTTCTCGACCGTTTCCTGCACTTTGGGGTTCCTCCTGCAAAAGCATTATGTACACTCCCTGGAAGAATGGAGGAGTTACTTTAACTGAGGCCCAATTTGGCGAGCTAAAGAATAGGCTGGACCGTATCGATCAAAGAATTGGTTTGTGTAGAACTCCTGCACCAGAGCAGCCTTCACTGCAGCCGAAGACTTATTGGGGATTGGGTACACTTCTGCCCAACCCGACAAATGGTCAACCACCGTGAGGGCATACCGATTACCTTGTTCAGTAGGAACAAAGGGGCCAATAACATCGACACCAACCACTTGCATACAATAATTGGGCAAAGGCATCTCACTCATGGTGGGTCTTTCAGCACGATTTTGGTTGGTCACACACAGGGCACCGTTTTAGCTGCTTGATCACAGTCTTCCGCATCCCTGGCCACACATAAGCTTCTCGGACTCTACACAAAGTCTCCATGGCTGCCATGTGTCCTACCTCACTTATCCACAAATAACTACAATTATGCTTTACACACAGCTCCATAAACTGAGTTACTAAGTGTTCATAAAGGGGCAACAGTGTCTCATATTCCATTCGGGATAGACACAACGTCATGAAAGTGTGGACATCCAGGAATGACCAATCAAAGATAAGGCCGTGTTGTCCACTACTAGTACGTAATGCCTCCATGGCACATGTCCAATAAGTAATGAGCTGGTGTGATTCCCCGCACGTGTTGGAAATGCCCTGTTTATAAAAGCAGTCCAAAATTTCAAGGGACTCACTAGAGTTAGTGTTATGCTCCTTAACTAGAGTATCTGGGGCAATTGAATCATTCTGTTTAGACCATGTTTCAAATCAACGGGCATGTATAGTCGATTTCCCCACACCGATCCACCCGTGAGTTAATATTATTTTTGAATTACTCATGGTGCTGGCTATCATTGATGTCATTGCACATCGGGGTCTAGGCAAATGTGGCCCCATACAGGATCGTCTATTTCCCCACACAAAGGGCAGATTCCTAACGCCATTTGACTATCAGTTTGTTGAAAAGTTCTTTTGAAGTTTAAAATTTATAGTAGATAATAGTCTACAAAGTGCTTGGGAGGGGCTCGGGATCTCTTCATTACCTCCCTATAACGGATTACTGAATACCTCCTTACACATTGATGGTGTTCGTCTGTGACATGGTCCCTCATCATCTTAGTGGTGAGATGGATTGTTACCGTCATGACTAGCTTGTCCTATATCCAAGGCACAACGGCCACAAGTTAGGAGATACACAAAGTACTGACCACAATGTTGGGTCCCAATATGTAGAAACAATCCTGCACTGGTGTCAAATACAGACTCACAGTGAGTGCACAAATAAAAGGCCGTGACAAAATTAATAAATGTTGCCCCTTACTTTCCCTGGTATTCACTGTAGGGCTATAATGGTATCAGTCCCTGATTATATCCAGATTATATCCAGATTCCACCTAATGCAGTCCATAATGCACACAGTTGTTGAGACTTGACAATTATACTCCAACTCGCTTGGATGCAAACTTAAAAATGGGCAGAAACATGATTATTATCCAACTATGAGGTGTTTAGTCTTACCAGGCTAATAATGTACAACTGTGTTCCGCTCGTCAATTTAAATGTTTCAACTCAAATAATAACCCCGTGAATTTAATGTGACCGGTTTCGAATCTGGCTTTTATTTTTCCCGTGGTGAAAGGCACACAGTCATGTAGTACAACTCATACAATCATGCGGTGGAGCCGCTATCCGCCCCGTGGTGCTGCGCCATGTGTGATTCGAATTCTGAAAATATTACATAAATTGCCCAAAATATCTTGAAACTCCTAATTAAATTATCCACAAATTCAGCTTACAAATTATTCCAACATTCGCATATATATTATACTCACTGGTCCGGCTTTCACAACTCAATTTGACGGCGAAACCTGTGCAACCTTCAGCAACTGCATGCATGTGTCAATAGTTCGTGCCACGTAACTTTCTTCTGACCTCTTTTCACAGTTCATTTAACTTGATCAGAAAGAGACAAAAGTTGTGCAGCCTCTTTTCCATTTTAACTCTTTCAGTTTAAGTTAACTCCGTTTTGCGAACGAAACAAACTGTATTAATGATATTTTGTCAATCTTAGGAAGAGTGGATGAAAAACAAGCATTGATGGATCTTTAGCTCAGACGTTGAAGCATTTCATAGTCTAAAAACAGAGCTCTACCTTCCTAATGAGTTATAAATGACTTAACGACTTCACTATGTTATGCTTACTCAAGGAAAAACACTGTACTGCCGGCCAAAAGCTTAAGTTGGTGTGTGGAGATATCTCATAAGATATAATAAAATAGGTTTCTATTTTGAAATTCAAACGAGCCCATGATGGTGATCTGGTACCAGTACTGAGTCAACCATTAACTCTCTCTTTGCCGTCCTACTTCAATCCAGGTGGCACAAAAACAGTCTAAAACTAGGAAAGATGATTTGCTGCATAGCAAATCAGTGTGTGTGTCTTCAAAGCATATTGCCATGGCAAGTACAACAATTCCATGAAACAGGAGTAGAAGTTGGAATGGCATCTCTATCTATTATAGCTTTGAAGTTATTCAAGGTATAAAATTTCTAATGGTGCTTTTTTACATAATTTAAATTGATACAACTTTTATTTTTAATTCATTAGGTGATTAGGGGGCAATGGTCAACAACCCCACAGTAGAAGTTGGAATGACATCTCTATTATACTGTTGAAGATATTCAAGATTGAAAATTTTAAATTCAGAAAGAAAGGAAGAAAGAAAGAAAGGAAGAGAGAGAGAGAGAGAGAAAGAGAGAAAGAAAGAAAGAAAGAAAGAAACGTGTGTGTCACTTTAATGGTAGAATGCATGAGCAGGGATCTTGAGCATTTCCTGGACTGTGTAATTGTATATAAATAATGTAGCCCAAAATGTTTTCTTTAAGAGCCACTGAACTGACTGGTGTCCAGAAAGAAAACATTAACTTATAATTAAATTACCAAACAGACATAGCAATACAATCAATGCAGCCAATGTTTATATGACAAAAATAACTCATTCAGTGATGAACCCAAAGGATATGCTCTTTGCTAATTCTTTCAAATTTGCATTGCTAATACAATGTGTGAAACAAATAAAAAAGGTCGGAATATCACAAATCATGAGCAGATATTATATTCTATTATGGTTGTCAAAAATTTTAAATCAGAACCCCCTAATTTAAAAGATAAGAATACTCAGTATATCCCTTAGATACAAATTTTACTGACAGTAAATGAACATTTCTGTGCTGAATGAGTCAAGGGATGCCTCATTTTCAAAGGGTCATTTTGATGTCACATCTTGTAAAATATATACCAGGATTATGGCTTGTTTGCAGTTTACTTGAGATGTGACACCCCTGTAAAAATTTAGCAACGCATTTGTTACCCCTAACTATATATATGGCACATTTTGAAATCCCTGCCAGTGCCTGATGAGACCTAGACAGGTCGAAACGCATGGCACAGTTTCCAGTTGCCTCTTCTTGGCTACTTGCTTTGTCTAAATCACCCCTGTAAAAATGTCCCACAGGTCTTACGATGTTGATAAAGGCTGTGGATTATAAGTGAAATCTATTGGGGTAATAAAATACACATAAACTTAAGGCGGAAAGGGTAGGGTTTATTTTAATGTGGTTACACTTGCCAGGACTTTGGAATAAGCTGGCCATTTGATACCAATCATTCACTGTCACTGGTCATGTGTGTTTGGTGGGGTGGCAGACACATAGCAGGGCCAGCACCACAGTAAAATGGTGTCCCTTTAGCCAGATTATTTTGTAAAAAATCCAATTATTTGAGGCTATAAAAGTGAAAATAAAACCCATATAAATGTCTACAGCAGCACCCATGTGGACCTGTTGACAAACACCACTAATTATAGCAGCAGGGTTGAGTGGCAGGGCAAAGATGTCAGTGATAGGCTGTTTGGCCCATCAGCACTGTGGTCACAACTAATGAGACGGCCCCCAGAGCTCAAGTTGGAATGCACTGTATAGTATATAACATATTGAAGATTTAAAACTTTAATTAGCCCTCATGTGCATAATTTTGAAAAGCATGACCTCTCATAATAAAAAGGCCAGACTTTATCAATAGAAGTATAATTGTGCCAAGTTTGGAGTTTCTACGTGTTATACTTTTCGAATGAAATGTCGGACAAATTTGCCTGTAAAGAAAGAAAGAAAGAAGAAAGAAAGAAAGAAAGAGAGAAAGAAAGAAAGAAGTAAAGAATTCCTAGAAAAACAGAAAAGTGTGTGCTGACACACACACTTTAATTAACAATTTCATATACACATTAACAAGATAGTGATAGGTGGGCTTGCCCTGATTACACGTAACTTGCTTTCATTATTCAGGCCAACCTTGTCTGTCTATATGCACGCAGCAAAATGAATAAAATGGAATAAGATAAAATAAAAATATATAATATAGATACATGCAATGTTCTTGGGCCAGCACAGTTATCTGCCATTTTGGAAGACTCAATGCTCTGTCTGGGTTTTCAGAGGGCTGGGTGAATCCAAACAGGCACAAGGTCACTACGAGGCACACATCTGTCACCATTAGGACTAAAGCTATCTAATTTAACCTAAATATTCTAGCCATACATTCACATGATAATGCACAAGTTTATATGTAGATGTACATATGAGTAAAATTACTCGGTTACTCGCAGTTATGGTTGAGTTATGCAGAAGTCTGCATTCACCGAGCTTTGTTCTACAGTTTCAATGCTACCATTGGAGTACTACACTCTATTCCCTTGACATTGATACATCAAGATAATGTCAAGCATATTCACATATTGCAGCGTCCTGCACTTAATCACCTTCAGTACTTAAAACATACACTCTATATTAACAGGTTTCCGTTACTCATTAGATTGACATGTGGACAGATAAGATGTTAATATGTCGATAATATGATGAACTTACACTTAAAATTAAATTACCATCATAAATTTTCTAGGTAGGTCCAGGGAGAACAGCATCAGCCAACATGGCAGCAACAATCATGTACCGTCACCCTCTAAGGGTTGCCCCAAACTCCACATGGTGACTTCCCTAAATGAGCTGTGGTAATGTCTCGAAGTTGTCCCCCGTAATGCCCATATTAGGAGTAATATTTACTCAAGACCAGAAGGTTTGGGGTTAAGGAGAGATATGGGTTGAGTAGGAGGATTCACGGTGGTATCTGATGTAGCATTAATTCCTGATAGGTGGGTAAAGGATGGGTAAATGTTGGAGGAATATAATGGCAAAGTAGGTTGAGTAGAGGGGGGGGGGGTGGTCGTTATTCACAGTAGTTGCTTTTTCAGGTTGAATTTTTGTGGGCATTAGGCACATTACAAGATAGTCCCACTTTTTCCAAATCACCACCCAAGTAATGATAGCTACTACAATTAAAACTAATAAGATGAAGAGAATGCCAAACAAGATCCTACTACCTTGATGTGTCCAATTGAATGTAGAGGGAGAGAGGGGTAATGGCTATAAGTTTGTTTGAACAAATGGTTTTCGATTGTCAAAATGAGGTGGATTTAGAAGAGATACTGCCTGTTCAGCAGGTTTTCAGTGATATTCAGAATATTAGGCGTCAACGTTTGCAAGGCCTTGACTGATATATGTCCTACACGTTTAATGAGACCTGTTAGAGTGACACTACCATCAAATCAAAATTTCATAGTTTTACAGCCATATAGATGACTATAACACCTCCCCTTATGGAGTTCTTAACAATACCAAATATAAAATGACACTCATGGGTGCTACTTCAGCCTATTCAATATACCCCTTTTGGGTTACTGGCCCAATACATGTCTGAGGCCCATGAACAATTGAGCATAAATAAAAAAGTTGCATATATAAACAATTATAACAAGGCTAACTATCATTATGATCAGAATGAAGCTAACTAGAAACTTAAAAAAGTGTGAACCAAGTAATATATACCAGTCCTTCCCAAGCAGTTTTCACTAGGCTCCAGTCCATAGATACACACCCAATGGGGCTTCCGGGCTCAATGTAGATTAAACAGGCAATAGTCTTTTGATGGGCCCACAGACGCTGCTCTGGCAGGCAGATACTTCTCATCTATTTGTTCATACGGTAGCTTCTCTGTCATCCTATGGGGTCTAGAGTTTCCCATATCTTGCAGATATTGGTAAGATGCAGCCTTAGTCACATCTACACTGAGGTCTGGGATGCTTAGAAGCCACCGGCAAAACTCTCCATACATAAGACGCAGGCCTCCAATTCTTGGTTCCTTAATGCCCTGCTTTGGGAACCCATTATTTGGGTGTATGAATGGGACACAGTCTGGCCAATCAAGGGGCTTCGTCGACCAATTACCTGGGTTCCCTGGCAGTCCCCCATTCAAGTGAAAATGTTTCTTTAGAATAATTATCTCCTGCCTAAGCCTTGACACAGTCTTGGTCCTCACTAGGTGCTGCACTATTCGCTGTTGAAAGGCACTCATAGATACATGCTGCACTGGACAGGGATGACATTGTATTTCCAGTTCATAGTCCCCATATTTTCTGCAAACATAGCTGCTATTCAGTATTATATTGATTATGGAAGGACGTTTGTACAGTCGTGAAATCATTATAAAGTCCAACAAGGTTAGAGGCAAGTGCATCCCACTGGTCAGGTGTCATCTTTCCACAGTTCACAAATCTTCTTAAAAGTCCAATAAAATGTGATAATATGAGATAAATCCTGGCAAGCTCGCCAATGTAAAGCTGACACTCCCTAGAAGAGAGATATGTCCTTTACTTTCTTTATAATGTTAGGGCTTGTTGGCAAACGCGCCGACTCGCGTCACTTCAGAAGATTCACTGTTCCATAGTGCAGGTATAATAAATTAATACAGTCGCGCAGGCAAGCAAGGGAGACACGACCCAACATGTCTGTTCAGTGGCCGAGATAGTAAGAAAGGCTGTTTATTTCTTATGTACATAGCTTGTGTAGTATACAAGTCACCTTTACTTTGTCACCAATATGTTCTCGTAGGTTCTGTTTTGATAATACACTCATAATAATAATGACTAATAAACTCATGTAGTTTTTCGTAGATCAGCACCGAGAAGCCCCAGTGAAGTCTCGTACTGTTTAAAGAACATATATTTTCACCTGTTACCTGTTTTCAATTAATACTTCCATATTTACAAGAATATCTGAATGTCTAGTTTACCAAATAGCTTAATGCAATATTTACGACTTCATGACTAAATAAGCAAGGGTGGGCCAGATGCCTTGTTGACTTTTCATCAGGGAATAACTAAATGACTATTAAACGACCTGAATGTATTTGTACAGTCTTATTGGCTTCTCGCTGTGTGGATTAATGAATTTTTAATGACCCATGAGCATCTGAACTGCTTAAAGTAAATACTACATAAGATGGTTCCATCACCTATCCACAAATAACTACAATTTGGCTGTGTTCAACTTTTATTGCCTTTATCCCTTACTTCTTACTTTTGAAATTCTTAATATTAGAAATATAATTAAAGTCACTGCAGGACTTAGATATTTAGAAGTTTACCCGAAAAAGTCACTGCAGTACTTTACAAGCTGGTCTGCCTCGAGTGTTATAAACTTAATAGCATTCTCGCCACACACAGCATCAGCATTCGATCCACTCACTTCTACTGTTATGCGAGTCAGAAGGCGTGACATAAGGTCCGCCCAAACATTGCGGCTTCCCTGTTTGTAGCGGATTATTGGCCCAAACTCTGCCAAAAACACCCCCCAACGCTGAACTTTGGTATTTCGCATCTCCTTAGTAAACAAGGAGCACAGGGGTTTATGGTCTGTAAAGACCATGAAATCCGCACCATACAGGTATGCCCTCAACTTATCTATGCAATACACAACAGCATACGCCTCCTTCTCAATGGTGGACCATTTTCGTTGAGTACTTGAAAGTTGATGGGACACATACGTAACTACCCGTTCCACCCCCTTATCATCTTCCTGCACTAAAATTCCCCCCTACACAGGTGTTGCTAGCATCTGTGTATAATTTGTATTCATGATCCGTGCGGGGGTACGCCATGACCTCCGAGGAAGTTAACAAATCCTTAAGGGCATCAAATACAGCTTGTTGTTCTAGACCCCACACAAAAGGTTGATACTTACTGGTCAACTTCAGCAATGGTTCTGTTATCTGGGCATACCCAGGAATGGTTTTAGAATAATAGTTCACCATCCCCACAAATGAACGGACTTGCCTTAAAGTCGTGGGGGCTGGCATTTCCACTATCTTGCGTACCTTTTCGGGGTCACTATGAATACCCTGAGGGGTTATAATATACCCCAATAATTGAATTTCAGGCCTACCAAAAGTACATTTGGAATTCTTGAGATGCAATTTGGCTTCATGCTCCCTCTGGTCTTGGTGGAAGGCGTATTCCACATCCCGAAAATTGGCCAGCAGGGCTACCACATCAGGTCCCAGCTCCTGCTGAGCCTGTGCGGCATGCTGTTCTGGCTGGGCCATAATGGTTATTCACTCATGTACTGCACCAAGTTCAAAATATATAGTAAAAAAATTGTCTTTGGTGGAATATGCACACATTCTTTCAAAATAAAAGTAAAATTTACTGACCATCAACACTGTAATCAATCAGTCGCCTTGGAGCGCCTTTCATCCTTCTTGCCTGCCGTGGCTTAATCACAGTCCTTATTTCCAAGCTAAAAATGTTACCAACTGCTGAGGGATGCTCTGTGGCTACATGTGCCAACATAAGTTCTGATGTCTCCTCTGTGGGACGAGAGGTTGCTCCATACATGGCCCCACACTGAGTAGGACAGTTGCTGCACTGTATGATCATAAACTTAAGCAGTCCAAAATGTGTACTTGCTAAATGCGACAGAGTGTCTGAACATTTCGGGCCTTTCCATCCACAACGGCGACACAGGAAATTCATTGTCCACAGGAAGCCACAAAATAACAGAATTTACAAATTATCAAAATAAAAATCATCTAAGTAGTCCTCCACTGTGTACAAGAGATCTTATAATGCCTAGTATTGGAAGTTTTCAATAAGGGAACAAATTTATCTGCCTGATTCACCTGTATTGTCACAGTGATCTGTGATTTTTTCTCTTCAAAACCTTATTGGTTTCTTCCCCCCATCATTCAATGGAAAAGAATGTATAATATGCCAATTAATTTCATTGCAGATATGCTACCTTAAGCGCTTCAGTCAAACTTACACAATATCTCCATTTTTGTTGCGCAGATATGACCTCTCCAGATGATGATTGTAATCAATAGCTGCCAGCTGGCATCTGGCTTTGTACCCTTGGAAACTGCAAAAATAAATATGTATTATACAGAGAAAATGAATCATATTTATGGAATGAATGAAAAAATGTTTGTACAATTTGTAACATGCTCTCATGAAAGTCAAGTGCACACTTTTTCTACAATTAAAATCTGTTAAAATCTTTGCTCCATTACTTGACAAGTGTTATTTAATATATGGTACCATACTCTTTACATTGTTGGTTGGTGAAGATGTCATATTGAACATATGTTTTAACCTCTTAAATACAAAGAACACAACATTTATTTCGGAGTGGTCAACATTTTAACTGTTTATTACCTATATGAGAACCTCTTGGCAACATACATCAGGAGGTGGTTGTTGAAAGATTCGATTTCAGCTGATGTCCTAATGATAAACGAAAATAAAAATATTCTTATAAACAATATTATAGATTTGTAATTATTATTTATAGTTATTATATATGCGTCAGTTTCTTTTCACAGCATTTACGTAAATTGCAGCTTTTATTGTATGCTTGCCAACTCTTACTTATAGTCTTTATTTGCACCAACAAGTAGGCCATTTTCCATATTATGATTTGACAGCATACAAATCAAACCTAAAAATATGTAACATCACATGCATCAATTGACACTTGAATTTATTCTCATTGTTCCAGTTTTTACAGCACCATATCACAAACAGCAGTTCTTTATCAATCCAGTTCAAGTTTAATACCTAAAATTTACATAGTATTTGAGTTTCCCAAGGAAACGGGTATCAAATACTAGTTGTCTCAGAGCAATGTGAGCAGGTTCACCAACTGTGTGCCCCATGCTCACAACATCCCAGAGCCCACTCATGCTCATTGACTGTATGATGAATCAATCCAGTCCATTTGTTCTGTTGGAAATAAATAGCATTCATTGATATATACTTACAAGCTTTTAGTACATACATGTATCACAGGATTCTGAGATTGACATGATGAAAACAGCATGTCTATCTCAGGAATCTGTGATATGTAATTACATGTAACCGAAAATCAATGTTGCAGTCCACTGAAAGCAACAACTATGAACACAGAAATTTTCATTTATTGCCACTTACAACAACAAATTACATATACAATGTAACGCCCTTGTAACATTGCCTGAATTGAAGCTAATGCAATAACAAATTCTGACCATTTCATACAGGTACAGGTGCAAAGCTTAGAGATACATTAACTCACCCTAATAACATCTTCTCTTCCATCACATGTTCGAGCACAGTGCCAGAAGTGAGTCGTGATGTGTGGGACCCAAGGCCTTAGTTCAGCATTGTCTTTCAAAGCTGCAGTCTGATGACAAATACTATATGCCATATATAAATCTATGCATGGTGTGAATTCATGTACCAGATTCCCTCCTTTGAGAGACCATCTCTAGTACCACCCAGAGGGCAGTCACACAAAGCTGGTTGTCTATCCAAAGAGGTATCTAGAATATGCAAAGTACAACACTGTCAGAGAGACCTGATTACTGTGGTGTCTAAATGGAGCATTTTTCCAAAGGAAGGACAACTGTATTTATGTCAGTTCTATATAAGTGTTACACATATGAACGCTGGGTGTGTAACTGGATAAATAGAAAAAGATTTTTCCTTCAAGGAAAATGCAAGGTTAACCCTGTGTACTCAAAGCTCTCCCTCCCCCCTCCGAAGGAAAAAAACAAGTAAAGAGATCAGTCCATTTACATTAATAAGTAAGGACAGTTTCTTTTTAATGGTGATGAGTACCTATAATATATGTACTTGCCAAGTTATATATATATGAAATATGCAGTTGTTTTTCATCAAATCTGCAAATAGACATGGTAGGTTTGGTTGAAGTAATTAGGTCCCATTTACGAACATACTGTCTCATAAGTAGGACTAAGGTGACAAGGGCATGACAAATTCTTCCTTTTGTCCTTTCACGCCATGCCTTTTTCCAGGGTGGGTGGGTGGGTGGGGTGTGTGTCTACCATTGCAGTAGACAATCTGCATGTGTCTACATGCAGATTGTCTACTGCAATGGTATCATCTTTTCTGCATTGCATGGACTAAAACTTACTGTGGAAACTTTTTTTCCCAGATTCTTCACTCCCTGCCAGACATCCAAGCTGTGCCTGATGGTGTCATCACGTTCTGCATGATTAAAAGTACATAATGTAGGATTTGCACTTCAAAATAAAGAACACTATTAACAACAGAAAGCCTTTAGCAATGGGCAATAAAGATTTTGCCTCTTTATTTGCTCAGTATAAGTTGTTTTTAGTAATGCCACTTTGGAATGTTATAAAACAGACATGTAAGTTAGACATTGGAAAAAGCTGTACCACACAACAAACATTGCAGATTTCTTGTTATTAATGTAAAGCTTTGATTTGTAGCACAAGTTGGTTCACTCTTCATTATAGAAAATAAACTACATCTCAGATGCAATTGTAACTTGTACATACATGGGAGTCCAAACATGTTAAGCAGTTAACACTAAGGAAATCAACTGTTCCACTTCACTATATTTTCAACCAAAAGCACAGAAATACACAGTATGTACTAAGCATGGCCATAATTTGAAGGTGAGCATCTGTCACCACTTCAACTGGCTTCAACCCCTTGCTTGCTATTGTACCCAATACTTTGGTGAGGCCCTTGATTTCCATATTGGGTGACTTGAGGCCTTTTTCACGTTTGTCGACTACTTGGATATCCAGGATTTTCTTGCTACTAAAGTCCATTCCAGTATAGGTGCAGTACTTAGCTGAAAATCCTGGACTGTCCATTCGCCCATCACCTATACAGAAAAAAAAAAATGAAAACAAGTACATTTGGATACAAAAGAGAGAATGTAGGTCCCAGAAAAAAATTCCAAACAAACCATGGATTTCCCATCATGAAAGCCTTGAGCACTTAAAAATTGAGTCCCTGACGTGGACCTTCAGGTTTGATCACAATTGTGAAACATGTCAATACAGTCTTAATGTTTAAACCTTTTGTCACGACCCAACAATGGAATGTGGCACTGACGCACTATCATTTAGAGGAATTGTGGTAATCTTCATGAACTTGAAATTGGAAGAGTGGTCACATTTACTGAAATGTGATGTGTTCAATCCAATATTACAGTCTCAATGATGGTTCAGATTTATTTCAATGGTAAAAGAAATCAATAATGATAAATATACATGAAAAGGAGCATCTTACCAGTCAAGACAAGATCTTTACCCCTGACCTCAGCTGCCAGCTGGTCCTGCATTTCTGCTTAGTATTTGTTAATGACTGGCACAACACACTTGGACTGGATTCGGTACAAAGTGGATTTGCTGACCATACTTATGTTGGCAAATCTGTATAGCAAGTCCACTTTCCCAAAGTTGTTTCCCGACATAAGGACAGCTGTTGACAGCATGATGTCACCCAGGTTCATCTGCTTCTTCCCTTTAACCATCGGTTGGGAACCCTAGGCTGGAACTTCATGTTTTTTGGGACCATTACACATCTGTGTGCACAAAAAAAATCTTTCAAGTTATCTGTGTACCCCCAACGGCACATGAAGGGTAATGAATAGAACTATTCAACTTAACAAATGTGTGAAAAGGTCATGACAAGCTGGTTCCCCATCCTATTAACACAGTGCATAATAGCACTTGATAATCAAATCAGTTTTAAGTGTCAAGTATATGCTAATATGTGAATAATTCCACCACTTTACATGAAAAGTTAAGCTTAAATAGTTGACTTTGAATGGTTTAATGATAATTATGCGATGGATGTGGTACTGACACTGTTTCATAATGGCCCTTGAAGAAAATCCGTTTTCTTTTGTAAAATTAGGAACTGTACCTTAAATTTAGAAGAAAAACTTTGATCAATACAAATTTTTTAAAAAATTAAAAGTAACTTTCAGTCACTTCAGGACATAAGCAACAAATCATGTGCTAGGTATATATTTTCAAGTGATAAATCGCCTACCCATTTGAAAAGAAATGAGGTTCCTCTCCTGTGTTCTGTCATACTGACTGTTGCATGGCAGTTGTTTGAGTCCATTTGGCTGGAATTTCAAGTTGAGCCAGCTGCCTTGGGCACTCTGGATAGGCAATGCAGCTTGTTTCTGTCCATACTTTATCCAAGTCTACTTCAATGATACCTGTGTTGAAAATTATACAACACAACTGAATTTGTAGAGAATATAACCATATTCTTCACATTTTTCATTCAAACACCATAGTTGTAATGCTGTTACAAGTTCAACATGATAAAGACAATGCAAAGTTTTAATGCATGTATCATTTGCCAAAGGAAGGACGTTTAAGATGTACAGTTTTGATAAGCATGTGACATTATGCACCATTTTGAAATAAAAAAAACAAACCAAAAAAAAAACATGGACTATTATAATTTGTGGGCAGTATATACAAGGAAATCGCTCAAACGCATCCAAATTTTAATGGAGATCTTCAAAGAATGTAAGCAAGATGCATTATTTCCCTCAAATTTTACAAATATTCATGTAGTACATGGACCAATAATGCCAACTGCACAACATGATCAAAGTTACCTTGTTCTGAAGTTGCTGTTGAACTGGAGTGGATGATGGTTGGTTCACTGTCGTTGTCATCTTCCTCATCCACTTCCTCAGTGTCCGTGTCATCTTCACCAGTTTTATCCTCTGTGTGTCCAAGATCAAACACCATATCAGCTGGTTGAACAAGAACACTGTGGTCACTGATGGTGGTGTCACTGCACAAAAATGTAGTACACATATGTCACTGTCCATATTTTCTGCAGGGTTACCCTATTCAACACTGAAAGCAGAACACAATAAGAAGCCGTCAGCAAAGACTATTTTAAATCTCAGCTAATAGATGATTAAGCTATCCAAATATGTATAAAAGGTTCCCCCAGGTGCAGTTTATTATATCAGTTCTATGAACTTATTGACTGCCCCTCGTATTTAGTCACCATTTTGGTTTCATATCCATGTAACAGTTTGTCAGGTATTATATCTTTTGCAATGGAGGTTCCAATGAATAGAATGTTTTTGTTAGCTTGTCCATTGTCTGTCTCTTGATGTTCTCCATTGACTGCATTGTTGGTTTTCTTACATTGACACTGACAATTTGCTTGTGTTTCAGTAACTCGCTCCCTTTGGTCATGAAGTTTTCAAGCCAACAATTCATCTGTGACTTCATGCAGCTTTGTTAGCATCTTAGTATACTTGGTCTCTAGTTCTTCAATGGTTTCCAGTTTCTGTGTTACCTTTGATTCTGTAACAGATAGTTCTTTCAGCAGTTTCTGTTTACTTTCCTCCAGCCTGTTAACTGTGGTGTTGAATTCTGTTTTTTGGCGTTTAATCCGACTGTCTTGTAGGAGCTTGTCAGCATTTAAGTCCCGTATCTGTTCTTTTAGATTGCTGTTTTCTTTTTGGTTTTGATTTGAATGATCAGATGATCATTCATATCACCAACTTTTTCAAACGAAATAAATTTTTTGGTGCGAAAATAAAATGTAGGTTTGCATTAACCTCCAATTGGGGGGGGGGGGGGGGGTAAATTGCCCTTTTCAAATCATGAAATACCCCCTCAACAAAATTCAAAGGGTCAAAACGTCTTGTATTTTCTCTGTAAATACTGCAAAAAAAAATGCTGAAAATTTGACTCTGCCTCAGGTTGTGACCCTCTGAAAAAATTGCTAATGCAAACCCTGGCTTGCCTATTTCCATACTTAAATAATTTAATTTAAAACTACACAATTTCAATATTTTGATTTATCTTAATTTGTGGGGAGGATATTTGTTATGGTCGAATTAATGATAAATAGATATACTTCTTAGCCGAATTAGTACTAGTACTAGTAGATACTTGCAACGAAAATTTCAAAATCAGACTAGAACAATAGAACTTATACCATTTTGTAGGTATTGATTAGAAAATTAATAATCTGTTTAAATTTTGTTTTTATCTGGAATACTTTTGAAGATATTCCAATTTTAGCACCCCCATTAGCTGCCCAGTTAGTGCCATTGACTAGCATGTGTTGCCCTGACCAAAACTGTGACCCACTGGCTGTGTTCAGCCATGCGTGAGTATGCTTGAGTGAGCACGCAGGAGCATGAGACACTCATTGAAACCAATCCCACTTCACTATTTTACTTGTTTTAAATTGATTTTGTTCATATATATATTATAAATAAAGTGTGCATTTGGAAATGTATTCAATACTACATGTCATTAATATAAATTGCAGGGGAGGGATGAAGAATACCAGGTAAATGTGCAGTACAGTGGTACCTGCTCTAAAGACCACCTTTCATGAGACTGCATTAGTTTTTAAGGCCACCCTTTGCAGACACTGGACTCTTATTGTTCTGTTAATTTACCTCCAATTTAATACCACCTGTCATATGTGACCACTTTTGTCTGGCATTAGGGTGGTCGTAAATAGCAGGTACCACTGTTTAAAGCTTGAGTTGAGGTTGGGTCCACATACTATTGCTGTGCTAATATTTTATACATTCATACAATGAAAATACAAAGGAGTCAATTTAATACTTTATTGAGAATACAGTAAAAATTTTGGTGTTTTACAGTATAGACATCAGTATTTTCTTTCTTTTTCACAGTGACATGGGCTGGCTTCGCTGAAGATAAATATGAAATCGCCAGGTGTTCACAAGTTCATAGAAATTCATTTCAGCACAATATTAATCAATTTGGAGATCAAGTACACTACAATTTCCACTCTATAAAATAAAAAAGGAATGTCTGATTCCAGCTATAAAACATAACTTAGATATGAAGAATAAAGAGAAAATTACATCTTGCATGATGTATATATGCGGAATGAAATAAAAACTTACATCTTTGATGTATACCAACGTATATAAAAAATAAAGAAAAATTACATCTTTCTTGATGTAGGCCCATATTAGAATAAAACAAAAACTACATCTTTCATATATCTAAGCATATCTTACATAATGCATTTCAATGTAAATCAAATATTGTCCTCCAGAGTCAATTCGTCAATTCTCCTTTCATGTAAAAAATATCACTGGTTGGTATTTCATTCACTTTCTCCACTTTTCCTTTATATCAAATAATACAACGAAAAATATCACAGTTTCCTATTTGAAAATCACACATGAATATGTATAAATATATTGGAATTGTCGTCTGTAGCACCAGATCTTCAGTGTTGTTTCACTTTGATTTTTTTAAAGGTAGTACCACAAGAAAAAATCATTTTAACTGTTATCACTATGTCATTTCACTTCAGTTTTTTCATCATAATACCACAAGGAAAATTTGCTATCACACTTTGTCCTTTCATATCATCATGTATGAAAGATCCAGATCACATTTTTATCACTAGGTCTCCACAGATCATATCTGTAATCAGCTGTGAGCAAGGAATGTCATAATCTTCAGATTCATCTTCAGACTCGGTGGGCAAGTGGTAGCCAATAACATAGGTACATATCTTTGTCTGTTTCAGTTTTATGAAATGGCCTGTGTAGCACACAATATTTCCATCACCAGTGTCATCTGCATCGTTGTACCACATGTGATCTATGACTTTGTTGACAAAGTCCTTTTGTCCGCAAATCATTTTGTCAACAACCTGCACTGTATCAGGGGAAAGATTTTCATCAGTTTCTTTACAAAGGGCCAGCAGTCTGTCACTGCATTGTGTCTTTTCAAGTTCCTTCACCTTTCTCTCTATTTTTCTTCTTTCAGCTTCACTTTTTTTTTTAACAAATTTAATCTTTGATCTGCGAACAATTTTCTTTGCAATTTTCTGTGGTCTTTGTCTTTTCAGTTTGTTCACAGACTTTGCTTTCTTCAAACTTCACAACTTTATCTTGGTCTGAGGAGTCCATGGCTGATAACCACTCTAATGATTTGTTGCTTTTAAACTTAACTTTTGATTGAATAAAGTTTATTGTATCATTTGGTGCCCTCCTGCTTTGCCGATCAGTAATGGCCATGATTCTCTCTGCCTGCATGTTGTGAATGGGAGCAGCTTTAGTGGCTTCTAGAATGTCTGGACTTGGATTGGAAAGATTGCCTGTTAGGTATTCTTCCAGCTGCCTCTGTAACCAAGTTACTCTTTGCATGCGAAATGTGTCCCAGGTAAGTAACTTGATGAGACAGTGACTTAAACGTATTGTTGAGTACTTCTCGTTTTAATATTTTCTTGCAGTACAATTTTTCACAATGCCGGAAACTCCCGTGCAGACCCGTTCAGACCAAAAACGCAGCTCTCTCTCAAGTTGTTATTAAACAAACCCTACTTTATATGAGAATTTTCTTAGCAACGATAAATTACTCATAAAACAGTATACTTGAAGCCGGATCCTTTAATGCGTACACAGCTCGATATATAAACAAATAAATTACAGAAAGTTCGAGATAGGTATAAAGTTCTGGCATCAGATTTAGAGGTATCAGTACAATCTACCTGTAAAAGTAATCAGTTATTTACTTCAAAGTAATAGAGTTCATTGATTAGGTTACCAGAGACTGTGGTTTCAAATAAAAGTTAGCTAATACTTGTATACGCGATTATTTATTTAAATTATTATTTATCTAAAGATTAGTCTTGGGTCTGAGGAGCTTATCGATTTTCTTATACAAGGCGAACCAAATGCGTAAAAGGAAAATATTTTGTAAAATCTTATAGTGGTGAAGAGATATATAGGAATTTGCTTTGTTACACTCGCCCCTTACTAAAAATTTAACTTTCTTAAGGAAAGTTAAGTCAACAAATGGGCATAAATTCACAGTCCATAGGAATCCTTTTTTATCTTGGCTCAGAGTTGTATTTTGTGGTGTTCGACGTGAAGCTAAATCAACAATTGCTGTGATTTGTTAAAAGTCCAGGATGAACAAATAGACATCATTGTCCAATTCGTGAAAAAAGAAAAAGTGCTTGATTTGCTTCTTAATCAGTCATCATCAGAGTCATCATTATCATCATCAGGTTGTGGTGCTGTGATAGCCAGGCAGGCTGTTGTCTGGTGTAAGTCTTGTGGGACACCAATCAGTTTCGACGGTTCTAGGGCGGATTGTGGAGCATAAGAATCTATTGCATGCATTGGAGCAACTATCTCATTGCCATACAGTTCGCGCATCATGTTCATCGTTCTAATGTGTCTCCAGTTCATACTGTTCCTTGCATTTCACATAGTCTGCGTAGGTAAAGGCTTTCACTTCCATGGCCCTGTTTCGTCGCAAAAATTGACGCCAGGCTACATCTGGTTGCTTGGTGACTAAGATTAGACGAATTACGCAGTTCTCTTGAATACATAGTGGCATAAACCTTGGGAGAAGATGATTGTTTAAAGGTAATAATTGTCCATATTCACTGGCATTGAGGTACAACTTCATAAAAGTATGAACATCAATAAACGATCGGTCGAAGATCAGGTCCTGGGGACCTTGGCTTGATTCAAGGGCTGCCATCGCTTGTTCCCAATAAACAAACAATTGATATGTTTCCCAGGAATGATGGGTTACATAATCACTGTAAAAGCAGTCCAACATTTCATGCCTTCTTTTGGATTCAGTGTTGGGTTCTTGCACAACAAAAAATGGTTTAATTGAAATATGTGACCAAAGTTCATCAAAGTCTCGTAGCATGGTGCTCTTGCCTGCACCTATCCAACCATGGATAAGGGCAGCTTGTCTAGAAGGCAAGTTAAAGAATTCTTCAGGTGTGTATTCTCTAGCTTTTGGTCTCCAAGGAGTGTTGACAGTTCTTGGACCAGTCAGTAAGATGCTGGGTCTGCAGATATTTCTTGAGATAGATGGGATGCTGGCGATCCCAGAACTGCTGGCGGTGGCTTCGTTTCTGCACAATCATTTGCCTTGCCTCTTGGTATTAAAGCTGTGGCTAAATGTGCATAATACCATGGCATCTGTTAACCCTTTCCCCCTCAAACCGGCCCAAACCGGCTGGTGGTCAAATGTCGTCTGCTTCAGTGTTTTCAACTAATTTCAACAGTTATGATAAACAGTTTGACTGAGAAATGTACATGAGACCTATCAAGATCACATGCCCCAGGTCAACAGCGTTCTTTGGCATGGGTTTTGCACTTAGTGCCCAACCCATGCCAAGGAAAGCTGTTGACTCAGTCTTAATTCAAGGGGGAAAGGGTTAACTTGGCAGTTTTAGTTGTGCAAGCAACTGAGTACTTATAGTACCCAATATTTTAAATAATTGTTTAGATGAGACTAAAGTAGAAAGCAAATGGCCTGTGTTTATGGTATTCACTGCTGATTGTAAATCAGAAATATCCCAATATGTTTGCTGAATTGAAGTCATAACTTAATGAAACAAGTGATGAAGTTTGTTTTGGAGACTAGTAAAGACCATCAACGGGTCCAACCATAACAATTTGAACTGTATCTCATTAACAAAAGCATCAAGCTGGTGTGTTGCATTAGTCAACCTATTTATGGAATATCGATTTTCTATTGTGTTCATGTGTGTCTTATTCAGAAACGTTAACACTTTTTGGACCACACTGACCACAATTTAGATTGACGGGATTTCAATTTCATGATCTTTTTACAGAGTTTTCTCATGTTAACATCAGTTGAAATGTCAAATAAGGCTAAAAGCAAATCTCCAATCACTGGAATAATTGCTCTAAGCATGAGTGCATTAACACGTTGCCCATGAATTTGATTTTTCAATCTTTGCCATGCCAGAAACAATCGTTCCGTTCCTTGTTGGAATTGAGTTAGTTCTGATTTTACTAAATCCACAGTTTGGTTTGCCAGTGTAAAATAATGTTTTCGCTGAATTGCACTCATTTTTGAATCAAGTGGCCTTGTAAGTAAGGCTTCAACTGATCTGTCCACAGCAGAGACAGACTTTTTCAAATTTGCCACTCCCAGTTCATAGGGAGCAAGGTCAGTAGTAAAAGATAGCAGTGCTGTAGGTGGCATATACACCACGCACAGGAGAGAAGAATGTTCCAGTTTCAGCAGTGATATGGGTGCATATATGCTTGAGAAGGAGAATAGTGCAGACACTGAAACAGGAAAGAAATAGAGCATAGAGTAGTGTTTTCTAATTCATTTAAATGTTAATATTTAATGATTTAGCATACCAGCATAAGTCAACTCTTGAGCCAATTTATTTCTAATTTCAAATCTTCACTAACTTAGCTTACAAGCACAACTCATTGCTAGTTTTAAAACCTTACTAGCATAAACATAATTATGGTAAACAACATGTATTTTTCAGCTTTAGCGGACACTTTTGTTCACAACATTTGGATTGGTTGCATTTTACACACCATATCACAAACACAACTACTAAAATGATTACTGCTATCAAGCATGGACTGAAATATTGAGCAAGTTGAACACTGATACCATGTGGTGGCAGGGGGGTGACGATGGACCAACGGGAATGATAATTACAGAGTTAGTAGGTGAGGTGAGCTCTCTCTCTGCTGTTGAAATACTGACAGGTCTTGTAGTTGGTATTTTTACATTGGTGGTGGTTCTTGAAGTGGTTGATGGTGCAGTAACAGTGGTTTTTGCTGGTTCTATGGTGATGGTTGTACATTGTTTTCTGGGGGAAACAGGGTTATGCGCATGCAGTGTGGTTTGTGATGGAGACAGTGATTATGTTTTTTACTGCAGAGAGATCCGTAGAGTTGTTTCTTTGTGTAGTCATGGGGTTATCACAATCAGATTGTATCCTAGCATCTTGATCAAGTTGGTGCAGTTTACAGGCGGCACTTGCGACGTATGTCCAATAGTTGAAGTTTTGGAAATTGTTCAGGTATTCCCTGGTGACTTGCTGAATGCAGTTTTCATTTAATAAAATCCTTACCAGTTTCTCAGCGATCAATTTGATGAACATGGGTGGTTATGTTCAGCCTTTCCCAACACAGTTTGGCAGGGTGTAGTCCTGCACTGGTCATAGCTCCTATTATTGATACAGCAATGGACATGATAGACAGAATTGACATTGCATTAGACTTGTTATGTGCTTGGTCAGTTGTGCTTGTGCAGTTGTAATGTTCAGTGTGCTATTGGTGGTAATAGCAGGGAAAGTATCACGTGTACTTGGGTTTTTCCCGGCAGTCATGTTTGATGCAAGTTGTCTCCATGTAATCGGTTTTAACAGCTTAACCACTTCACATTTTGGAGGGTTTTTTTCATAAGTCCACCAACTTGAAAACCTCAATCATCATGAGATCAATGTTCCTTATGGAGTTGTTTCTCAGGTCAATGATTGGGTGACTTTTCCTCATGCTCAAATGAAAAAACGTGATTGTCCGTAATTGTCGAAACGTACATGGTATTTGATGATTTAAACATATACAATGCCTGCAAATCTCACTAGAAGTAGTTCTAGATAACTCAAATATAAGAAACAAGGCCACATAACCAAACACCCACTTATCTTACACATCTCCATCGTTGTTTACTGGTAGTTAATTGGGTCAAACATTTTCTTGCATCTGCAACTTGTGTAATCTAGTTCTATAAATAGTTCTTGCTCATTTCACATGGCTGTCAACTCTCTTGGTCTCTGACGAGTCTTCCAGTTTGAAGACCGGAATGATTCAAAATAGCACTACTTCAAGCAAATATTGTTGTTTTTTTTAAAAATTCATGTACATTTTAAAATTCATACACTTTTGACATGGCTCTCCCACTGCAAAATCCTCAGAGATTGACACTTACGATTTATGTATACATATCCTACAGTTAGCTGCCATATTGTGGGGGCCGAACCCACTGTCTGGGGTTTATAGGGGGTCCCGCAAACCCAAACGGGCACAAGATAACTGTGAGGCACATGGAGACCAGAAGTTTTGGATCTCAAGCACTTCATAACTTCAATAATTAGGCCAACCACTTCCATGCAAATGAATAACAATGGCCATATAAATACAATAGTAGTATTTTTATGTACATACCGCGGCATACATAGGTATATATTCATATAATAACACCGACTAACCTTAAATGGATGCCCACTTATGTGTTCATTTCATCTCAGAAGCTACGCCATAAACAAACCCACCTCAATGTCTCATACACCTTGGCATAAATAAAACTGTCAATAGTAAATTTAGTAAGCTGAATGTGGCACAGATTATGGTCTGGGACACCATACCACTATATTCTCGGACCGAGCGATGGACAATGAAGCTACAGACAAATGTCCCTTAGGTAGCATTGAAAGTAAAGTACTCCCCTAATACCTTGTCAAATTGCTGGAGTGTTTGATATCATGAAAGGCCATTGATAACTTTGGTTTCCTTCACAAGTGCCACTCCAAATTTGCTACGTACCAAAATCCATAGTTTCCTCAGTTGCAGCTTCATAGGCCTGCATATAATCCCGATAAGTAGCTTGCGTAAAGGCGTTAACTTCCTCAGGCCTATTCCATCCCAGAAATTGCTGCCAGGCAACTGAGGGGGGTGTGGTGACCACAACAGGGTGGACGAAGCACTGTTTCTGGACACACAACTGCACGAATAAGGCCAAGAGATGGTCATACAGTGGCAGCAGTTGATTATATTCCTCCTCAGATAAATATATAGACATGAACGAGTGAACATCTAAGAATGAGCGGTCAAAGACAATCCCAGCCAGCCCATCAGCAGCCTGTAAGGCCTCCATATCAAGTTTCCAGTATGTTATTAGTTGTTGGGTCTCCCAACAAGACTTTGATATCTGCCCCCGATAGAAACAATCAAGTATCGCCCTAGTTTCAGGTGAGGTGGTATTGTGCTCCTGGACCAATTTATATGGGGCCTGACCTGAGTTCTGTTCTGTCCAGGCCTTAAACCAGTCATTGTGCAAAGTTGATTTTCCTACACCAATCCACCCATGTGTGAAAATAACTTTCATATTGTCTGATTCAATTTGAGTGGTCTACCCCAATATCTTCCTTTTTTTTTGTTTGTTAGAGCAAATAATAGTCCGTGGAGTGCTTAGGTGGGGCCCGGGATCTGGCCACTTTTACAGGTGAACGGAACACATGGTACCTCTTGATGCAATGCTGGTGAGCAGATTGCACATGTATTCGCATGTAACAGGTGGAAATGTTAATGTCACCATCACTACTGGCTTGCCCCATTTCGAATGCACATTGTCCACATTGGAGATGGTACATAAAGAAGTGGCCCACATGTTGGGCCCTCAGATGGACCTGTAAGTCTTCCGCAGACTTGGATCCCTGGGTACCTTCAGTAGTGGGAGTATCCAAATTACCTAGGGTCACCACACAAAGTACCTTGTCTGTCTACAGATTCACTAGGGTCAGTAGCACATTTCTAAGGAGTTGCATATAATAATTCCTTCCCCACCGCTGAATACTGGACACAGCAGTACTGGTATCTGCCATTCTTGCAAATTAGGCACAGCTGCGTAATAGTACCATCTTGTATGTCAATAATGTAGCAATCACTATCTTCTTCCTCCGAACTACTCACCACTATGTAGTTCAGATTTGCCTGAGCCATTGACAATCAGAGGTGCAAGGTGAGAAGAATCCTGGCAAGCTCGCCAATTATGTAAACCACCCGGTCTAATTTTGATGGTGTGATATCTGACTGCGTATTGGCAACCAGGTAGTTATACACAAGGATGGACTTGTCCGCAATAACAACTTCCCGGTTCGATCTCCAAGTTTGATTCTTTTATTGTCATTCCTTGTACATTGATAGATCTGTCAATCAGGTTAGGCTCCCTGGTTCTTCAGTCAGAAATCTCTTCAGAACAACTCCGTATAGTGAGAGTTACCACTCTCCCACTCTCATATCGCTGAGAGAACAAGTTCTGCCTGGCAAGGCAACTGTACCTCCTTTTATACACAGTTATGAGTCAGACACAGTGGAAATTCCCATGAAAATCTACACAGCAGTTATATCTGTCTAAAACCAGATATACCCAGTCAAATCCTGTTAATATTACGTTCTAAGTAAACAAGACATGATTCAGTGATGGCAAAACCCAAAACTAGGTTTCTCTCTGACTGCACAGTGGCTCCCTCTATCAGTTATTGTGTATATGAAACTTCCCCTACTTCTATTCTCATACCAAAGATTACATATCAGGGTGAACAAGTTCACACAAACATGATAGAAAAGACTACCTATTTACATGTACAGACTTGTCATGATCCATACAATCTCAATCTGAACTTAAAATATCAGTTAAATAATTGTGAGAATTAATTCCACTTTTACAGAACACACTTTTACACAACACACCTTTACGTACTGTACAACCTCACATCCATCACTGTCATAAACAACTGCTATACCCTGCAACTTGCTTACTCATCCTGTATTGACTCATTACCTTGTGAGTATATCTAGGTTATGTTCTTGCACAACAACCATCATTAATTTAACACTCTGGGGAATTCCACTGTTCTGCCAATTACACAACAATGTTTAGGGGACTTTTACTGTAATTCCCCTTTTCCAAATATAACTTCCAATAACAACTCATCATGGGTATACCATGGTTATTCTGTGAGCCAACCAGATTTACAATATTTGTTCAAATTTCCCCTAGGGTAATCCCCTGACGGACTTTCCAACTTAAAATTTCTCGCTTCTGTTTAAAACTAAAGTCTGGGTTGAAGACTTTACAACTGCACTTCTCAGAAAGATATAACTATCACCTAGAATGTTACAATACAATACAATTAATGAATACAAAATACACTTCTTAGGCTATAAAGGAGAAGGGAACACAATGCCAGGAATACATGCACGCCCTTGCTAACTTATCCTGCTGGTGCGTGTCTCTACCTATAGGTGGCAGCAGCTACTAATGCCAAGCGACAAGCTCATGAATATTTAGTCAAAATGTCGGCACATCGAGACCCCCACGGGAAGATAACCATGCACATTTAAACCACTTTGTTTGGAAAGAACACTGACTTTTGATTTCTTTGAACACCTGCATCCCACTTCCCAGCGTAAATGCTACATAAATGCGTTAGGCACTGGGACACTTGACATCACCACATTCTCATCCATCCAACAACTTTTTCATGCCAAAACAAATAAACAATACCACCACAATTGAAAGGGAAAATATAAGGAAGAAGATTGGAAAAGATGACCAAAGGAAAGGTCGAGAAGTAAAGATGGAGAGAAAAGATTAGACTGTGTACAGAACCTGGGAAGCTGGAAGCCGGACAACAAGACCAGTCGTTTACGAAGCCATTCCAAGATCTGCAAGTTTGAGAGCGCTTGACGGAGACGTCAAATAACGACAAACAGTCAAACCTACCCTGCTAATGAAATACCAAACTGAAAAAACAATGGGTGGCGAGCGGTGGTCGCTCGTACAAGTTAGCGTAGATGGGTACTGATGGTGATTCCACACACGAACCTACCCTGCTAATGAAATACCAAACTGAAAAAACAATGGGTGGCGAGCGGTGGTCGCTCGTACAAGTTAGCGCAGATGTGTACCGATGGTCGATTCCACACACGCCACTAGGTTCATCCCGTGTGTTCTCAAATTACAAGTACATGTACTGACCTGTACTTACAGGACAACACGGCACCAGGACACAGTGCCAAGTATAAAGGGTATCCTAATAAAAAAATATCAGTAGAATCTATTGCCATCTATTTACCTCATGGTATGGACTGCAGAATCTGTGTTCATGTGGAGATTCAATTAAAAATTTGGAAGCAAAGTGGTGATGAAGCTGAACAGCAAGGCCCAATTGAAGCGGGGCAACTAGAACTCTAGGTCTAATTAACTGCATGATAGCTTGACCCATGGATGCAACGTTTTTGTCAACATTTTTTTCAACAAAAAGCATGTTCAATAGAGTCTGCAATGATACTGGAACGAATGATATTGCCTGTTCAGAAGATGACATTTCACCAAAATCTGGGTGCACATCACTTGGCTGCACTACAGCTTTGACATCACTTGTAATTAATATGGTTGCAGTCTGTATTATTCTAATTTTCTCAGCCTGTTCATCATTCTTCTTTGGTTGATGGTAAAAGTCATACAGTATAGAGGACACAGTGTGTCAAAATGTAACAACCTTTGGTTTCCCATTGATCTCTCTTATGATGATAGAATCCCCGAAGTGTTCCTGAAGTTTGGCCTTCATATGTGTGAACCTATAAGCTTCCTCATTTGGAGGTAAATATTCCTGCATTAAGGTTATGAGTTCTTGAATAGTGGTTTGTTCTTCATCATGTGATTCCAGGTATGCAGCAACTTTTATAAAAGCATCTGCTTTGATACTATCCTGTGGTCTACCTTTCTCTGACGTTTTGGAGGGTAGCTATCTTCTGGTTGGAACTGATATGGAATTTGTTTGCCAGTTCGAAAGTTTGTACTGCATATATTGTGATAAACTGCATCTGCAGCATTGAGATCTTGTGCAAACTCTATACGAGCTCTGACATTTTCTGCCCAAGAATCAGCTCTTGTATCACATATTCTTTTTATGTTGTTTTGAAAGTCAAAGGTTCTGACTGGAATTAATTTGAACACTTCTTTTTTACCATAGTATTTGTCTGTCCACAAAATAGACAGTTGTCTTTATACAGAAATGGTGCCCCTGTAGAACAACGTATGGAGGGACCACTTTCAGACGCAACAGAATCAATATCTCTTTTCTTATTGTCTTTCTTAATACAGTCTGGGGCACAAAAAAATCTTTCTACATTTTGTGTGCACATTTTGGCTCGATGTGGTATGAATATGGCCCTTCGCAGTTCATTTGCCTGTGCTATACCCTCACATCTTTTGCTTGTCAGTGCTGTTGTGGGCTGTGTCACTAAGGGCTCCTTGCAGAAGAGGCAGACGTCCATCTTTCTGTCTAATTCTACCTATCTGCTCAAAAATAAACAACTTTTTCCATTAAATGACTCATTTCACACCAGCTAATGAGAGTGTTTGTCAGTCACCTTTGCATTGCCTGGAAGTCTAGCATGAAGCACAGCGAGACTTTTCAGGCAATACAAAGCAACCCACTTTACATCAGAATGACATTACCTGAGTGATTTTTTCTTCATAATTTATCTAATTATACATGTAATCATGATCTGCTGGTATGGAACGAGTTAACACGTAGCAAGATGACCATGTGATGGTTGTGTGGGGGGATAGCTTACAGCATTATTGGGTCATAATTGAGAAGAACACAAGAGTTACATGTCATCCATTTATCTTCATCTTACCGCCACAAGTCATGTGACCAGTCATATGTCCCATGCGGGGACCATACAGTAATGATACATGTGTATAGCTTAGTCCATTGTCCACGACTATGGTCATGCTCTCAGGTGACCCATGGTATCTTCTTCCAACTGAGTGAGCAGATTCAGGGAGCTGAAAATTTGTAATTCATAGCAAGGTCTCAGTACAACAATTTATTTGAGCACGAAAATCTCCCAAGTGAAGTGTAACTATTTGAACTAGCTTGGTACAGACTTACTAGGAACATCGGCAGCAAGTATGAAGTGAATCTGGCTGACAGTTTTGAAGAAAACAGATAGATGGCGGACAAGAGGAGAACTCAGGTAAGCTCAGGTGCAGCTACAAAGCAACTACTACAAGCTGTTCTATACATTAGCAATTAATGAGTCAGAGCTGTTCTAGATAAGAGCAAGCAGTACTATATAGAAATTTGAAGCATTTTACTAGTATATATTTAAAAGTGAAGCATATTGCTGTGGACACTATAATTGCTCAAATGTAAATAAAACATCTTAAATTCCCTATACATGCTTGGTGAAAATTTGTTGGCCATATGGCAAACAGTGACTTACACAACCCAGAAAAACTACTAGAAAACTAGAACAGTCGCCACAAATAAAATCTGGTGGTAACCTTGAAAATGAGGTCAAGGTCATCAAAATCTTAGCAGGTCAAGAAATTGTACCTAGTACTAAATTTGAATCTTTTGTAGCTAAAGGTTTGGGAGATATTTTGTTCACATACCTTAGAATCCATATAGTATTAAATTTGAATCATCTATAACTAAAGGTTCAGGAGATAATGTTCTCACATACCTTGGAACCCACGTGTGCTTACAAATGGTGCAGTACTGTGACCTTGAAAATAATGTCATGGTCACAAAATTGAATAAGATTAACAAATTATCTCCAGTAAGAAACAGTAAAAATAAGAATTATCTGTAACAACTGTTTCGAGAGATGTTTTGTTCACTAACCTGAAAAAGCCAATAGGACTCTGTGACCTTGAAAACGAGGTCAAAGTCACTGAAATATACTCGGGTTAAGAAACGGTTGCTAGTAAAATGTCTTCAAAATATGAGTTACCTGTGACTAGTAGGTAAGGAAATATCGTGTATATATCATATATAAGATGATGGACTGACAGACAAGCTGAAAACAGTACCGCCCATACTTTGTTTCCAGGGGTATAATAACATCAACATCATATCCATAATGCATTCACGTTTATGCACATATTACACTTGATAATGATACTCATGCGAAACAAAACCCCCATTAGACTTTCACGAGAAACAGACCACCCATCATTCTATACTATTTTCTCAGATTATACCACATCTGTTCTAGTTAAGACCTCATTGTCTAAAAATTTACCTTGTGACAATATAAGATTTCTTTAATGAATGAATTAAGAAAAAAAAAGATTTAAGTACATTTTGATACAAGGTGCATACTTGCTAACTGTGGCTACTGTAGTGGATATGATAATGTACATGCTGCACTGTTAGAAGTTGTTAATGACATGATATGTCTGAGCTGCCTTTCCTGTAAGTAACCATGTTTTGTGGGATTTCTCGGATCTTGTACCTTTCTTACTCCTTTTGTGGTAAGAATCATGGCTGTATGTTGCCTGTTGGGAGTTGCTGATTCTTGAGTAGGTGGTGTTTCAAGAATACCATTTAGATTCCCCCGGCCAAGGTCTGTTAATTTTAGGTCATCATTAGCCATTATGCTTTGATGAGAAGTGAAAGTTGAGAGGGGCATCACTGTCTTTTTATAGTAGTTCAATAGAAGTTTCTGGGCTGAGAATGTTCTTAGATTTCCCATGGGAAACAATGTAATCTATTCAAAACATATGAAAGATTTCTACATGGATCTGCAGTATCAAAAACATAAAAGGGTACCTTAGAACGATCCAGAAGGGGTCAAATCACTTTTTTTATGTTTTGCGTCAAATGACTTGTGCTACCATGGGGTCAAAAATCCTGGGAGTGAAGTGCAAGACTGCATTCTTCCATTTCAAATGTTGACACCTTAGTGAAAACACATATGGACCGCATGTCTGTTTTAAATGTTTTTAACTGTTAAAGGGTTAACGTGAATAAAACCACTTGAATGTCACCGGATCAATGATTATGTTTTCTTACTTAAACACCAATCAACATTAATGCAGCATATGTCTCCTTCATATTTACCAGGGTTGACGTACAAATTTACGTTACTGTATCTCTACATATGTCTCCTAACACAATTGTCAGGATCTCAAAGGCCTCAATGTGGAAGAAAGTTGATAACACAATCTTCACAAGGTCCTGCTTACAACTTAAGATACTCTAACTAGGTAAAAGCAAGCAAACAGTATTTACATTAGAATGTACAGCTTAACACTCTATAAACATTTAATTATATTTTGGAAATGGAATGATAGAAAGCATGTGTCAAACACTAGCTCGTATTTTGTATTTTTTCACGTGATTTTTTTTGATATATCTCTATGGGTTTTCTTTGTTGTTGTTGTTGTATATGTGTCTTTGTAAACCCTGTAGTGTTATGGTACGGTATACACGGGTTAATAATGTATTGAGGGTAGGGTTCTTTAGTTTTTTCCCTTTTTTTGCTGAGGTACTACTTTCCTTTTATATTATAACGTTGGCGATTCATTCACGCTGCCATATATATACTGTTAGCAGGCTGCATGTGGACACATTCCCCAGTTTTCAATGAGTCAAATAGTTGACTCATTGAGAGGTTGAGAGAGCTGAGTTAGGGGCTTGTTCCTGCACCTGTATATAATGTAACTAACAAGCGTCAAAGGAACTAATGTAAATAGGGACCTACGTTTATCAATTGCTATTTCATCATGTTCGTTTTGAAATATGTCAAATTCCAGTAATTTCGTAGCATTTATAGGCATCGTTCGTATGTTGCGTATAGGTACTAACATGGTTGAAGTTCTGTGCTTTACTGGGGTTGGACAAACCGTGTAATCCTGCAGAATAGCTTTGTAAGTATGCATTTCATTTAAATGTTGGTTAAAATCTATAAAACATGTAAAAGAGTGTTGTAAAATCAAGTTATGTCAAGGTGTAAATGAAGTTGATAGCCTGTACAGGTTACGTATATGACGTATATTGAATTGAGAAAAGAGTATTTAACATTGGTTATAAAGGGTTTATATGAAAACTATATATATATATTTATCCCGTACTAAGAAAGTAGTTAATAATAAGGAGAAATCTCATTGGTTCAGAAGGACGGCATGAGCCGGTTGTACCAGCCCGTATCTACGTCTACATCCAGTGTATATTCTGCACCCCAGGCTCCTTCACGGAATAACTGATAGTATCTAGGTAAAGATTCATGATGCATTAGCTTAAGTTATTGGCAGCGTATTTTCTTGTATGAAGTGGTCAAAGGAATGGGCGACAAATATCCTTTTTTTTGTTAGCAGGTGTGCACATTGTTAAGTCATTGTGTGCATTCAGGTGTCAAAAGGTTAACAACGATTTAGAGTATAATTTCATGCCTAAAAGTAAGCTTTGCTTATAAATCTAGGTAAAAAGGGCTATTCTTATTTGTGCGACTTGAATGTAAAAGTTTGACATTTTGGGTTTTAATAGTTGATACTTTTTTTCCCATGGTTTCAATGTGCATTACGCTTTGTTCTCTTTAGTTACATATATCGACAGCAGGTGTCGCTGTTGTGTTTCAGCCTCCTTTTTTCACTGGCTGTATATTAATGGTTAGAAATTCTATTTAACTATAAATTAGTTACCAAGAGTATAAATTATTGAAATATTTGTTAAATGGTGAAATGTCATATTCTTTAAACTTGATGTATTGTTTAATAGAATATTGTATATGAAGTTATAAGTGAACAAGTGTTAAAATAGTTATGATAAATGGTATATAATTTAAAAGTTATACCAAATGAGTAGTAAAGATGATTCTATGTTGATTATATGTATATTGTTTCAGTATGTCTCAATGATGTCGCAGTGATGTCGTAGTGTCAATAAATGCCCATGGAGATTAAACAGTTCGAGTTGAGTCCTTCCTTCAGTCAAAGTGACAGAACATAAAAGCTATTACCTGCTTCGCCACGGATGCCATTGTTACAAGTCATACGTAGGAGCAGCGGGTGAGAGTGTTTCAGTGTTCCTGTGTTAAATGTGATGATCCGTCTGCTAGACTTACTCGTATGCTCCAATACACTTCAGGTGCTGTTCATCAGGCCATTAAGTCTTCTGTATTTCTTAAGCCGGAAGAGGGTTACAAGTTTGCGTCTGATACACTTCATAAGCTTTACGAGAGTTCACACTTGGTAACTCAGAGCATTTTTAAGTCCCTTAGGTGTACAAGACAGATCAAATTGGTGGTTGATATGCAATTGCTCTCAAATGGGTTTCGCAATTCTTATCAAATTTTGAAGCAAATTAATTGCCTTCATGAGGTAGATGCTCAGGTTGTCATTTTTGATATTGTTGCACGCTTACCTGCTTTTGTACAAAATAGATGGAATAAGGAGGAATTGAAGTACAAACATTCTTCAGGTAGATACATGAAATTTGAGCAGTTAACATCTTGGGTTGATGGTCTTGTCAAAGAATGGTCAGATCCATTGGTTGGACAAGTTGCTAGATCTGAGAGATATCAGAGTCGCAAAAATGTGACAGCTCATATTACCCAGGATGAAACTCAAGAGTTCATTGACCCCATGTTGGAGGTTGACAATATACCTGGTAATTCATCAGACGGCGCTGCTGTATGTACGTTTCACGTGAATACAGTCACTCAGATAAAATACACAGCAGTCACAAAACTCACAGCATTTCAATCAGCCATGCAAAATGTGTAAACAGCATCATTTCATTATGAAGTGTCCTGTTTTCCGTGGTCTCTAGGTTAAAGATCGTTTAGCCTTTGTGATATTACATCAATTATGTGTGAACTGTTTAAGGGATAACCATCATATCTCTGACTGCAAATGTAAGGCTCGTTGTTTTGTTTGTGGCGACAAACATACAGCTTTTCTTCATACTGATAGGTCCTCAGTTAACTTTGCTGTGGACGCATCATCATGTTTGATGCCTGTGGTTAGACAGGTAAACAACAAAGTTTATGTTAAGGCCATACTGGATACTGCTTCTTCCACTTCTTTCTGTGCTGGAAGTTTGGCTGGTCAGTTAAATTTGAAAGGAATGTTGAATGATTACATCTTATGAACGATGAGTGGTGCATCTCCTGTTAGTTCGAAACAGGTATCTCTTGAATTATCAACTGATCAAGAATCAATGGTGCTATCTGGTCTGAAAGTTGTGCCACATATTCCTATATCCACGGGAGTTTTAGATCAGAGTAAATACCCACACTTGCAGGGTCTTGATCTATCTGCTAGTATAGATTGTCAACATGTTGATATTCTGATAGGTCAAGATTTTGTAGAAGCCTTGAAACCTTTACACAAGTACGTAAAGGTTTGCCTTGTCAACCAGTCGCAATTAAATATAAATTTGGTTAGACAGTCAGTGGTCAAATTCCAAAGGCAGATGAGAGTAATGTTGTCATATGCAATTCTATTTCAACTTCTCCAGTAGAGTTGGAAAATAATTGCGACACGTCTATCAATTATGACATAAACAAATTGTGGGAACTGGAGAACTCTGCTTTTGAGCGTCAAGGCATGTCTATACTTGATAAAAGAGTTCTAAATTTGTGGGACGAGAAATGTAGAAAAGTCAATGATCACTACGAATTGCCTATACCATGGAAAGAACCATATGAACCCATTCCCAAGAATATTAGCCTTGCACAAAAGAGGTTAGATAACCTGATCGTTCGTTTAGAACAACATAATCTTTACCAGAGATATGATTCAAAAGTATCCAAATTACTAGATTCTGGGTATGCGGAAGTAGTTCTTCTGAAGCTGTGGAAAACGCAGAGCACGTATGGTATGTACCACACCATTTTGTCCAATCGGTGAATAAACCGGGGAAATACCGTTTTGTGTTCGATTGTTCTGCACGTTATGGAGGTAAATCGCTCAATGAACAGTGTTTACAAGGTCCTGATCTTATCAACAAATTGATACCTGTTTTGTTGCGTTTCCATCTCCATGGTTACGGGATCTGGCTGATATCTGAGAAATGTATATGCAGATTTTGATTCTTACATATGATAGTGATGCGTTACAGTTTTTATGGTACAAGGATGGAAAACTTGTGCATTTGCGCACGTGCGTCCATGTGTTCGGTGGAATTTGGTGCGCTGCTTCCAGTACATACGCGCCCAGAAAGACAATACTAGATAATCCAGACGTAGATCCTATTGTCAAAGAAGCGGTAATGAATTCCATGTATGTAGACGATCTTACCCAGTCAGTTAATGATGTATTACAGGTATACAAAATTATATTTGATTTACTTGTACTTCAATCTGGAGGTTTCTTGCTCACAAAGTTTTCTGTCAAAGATGAACAATTGTTGAGTAAAATACCATTCGAACATCGAGCAAAAGAAGTCCATATTTTTTTTGCAGAGTCAACGTGTCGTGCATTAGGTATATCATGGAAAGTACATGAAGATATTTTTTGTTTTCATGTACCGAGTTCACACATGAATCACATTACTCGCCGTAAAATGTTCAAGTTTGTGGCCTCAATATTCGATCCCTTGGGTTTTGTTGCACCTTGGGTGTTGTCGGGAAAATAATTACTTCAACAGGCTACCCAGTTGCGTTTAGATTGGTACACCGCAATTACACTTGAATTGAGTACCCAGTGGAAAATTTAGTCTCTTTCTTTAGCAAAACTGGAAAATTTTCAAATTCCACGTTGTATCAAACCATTTGAATTTGACGGTGGCTATTATGAGTCTCACATATTCACAGACTCAAATTATTAAATCATATGGCACTTGTGCATATTTCAGGTGTGTCAGTGTCACCAGACACCTGTTATCTCGTTTGTTACTGAGTAAATCTCATCTCGCCCGAATGAACAAACCTTGTACAATCCCACGTCTTGAGTTACGAGCGGCCAAATCTTTGATGGACGTGTATTTAGTATTGAGAGATGAGTTAGTTCTACGTATGGAACCTGTATAGTTTTGGTCAGATTCGACTATAGTCTCGTAGATTCCAGGTTTTTGTAGAAAATGGTGCGAATTATATCCATAGCAATACTGACACATCGTTCTGCATCACATTACATCGAATGACAATCCAGCAGACTTGTTAACTAAAAGTAGATCATTAGGACAAGGTGTGATTGAGTTGTGGCTTAGCGGTCCTACATGGTTGAGTGAACATACTACGTTATGGTGCAGAAGTGTTCCAATCTAACTTATTTCAGAGAATGACCCAGAAGTCAAAAGTGAAACTAGAATCTGCATGACACAAGTCGACGATTTAAATACAAAATCGTGGATACAACCCATCTGTGAGTATTTTTCCAGTTGGTCTAAAATCATCAAGTCAATAGCATGGTTTCGTAGATTTGTCATGTACAAATCTAAATGTAATGTGTATGGAGAATCATTGTCAGCTCATGAGTGTGATTCAGCGCATGATGCGATTATCAGAGATATTCAAAAATATGCTTATGAACCTGAAATACAACAGTTGAAAACTGGTAAGCCATTACTCAAGTCAAGTAGTATACTTTGTCTAAATCCGTACTTAGACGAGAAACATATCCTTAGAGTTGGTGGCAGGACAGGAGAACATCCCATTTTGCTTCCACATTATCATGTCTTTTCACGTGTGATAACACGGAAATACCATTCCAATGGACACTTAGGTTGTGAATGGACGTTGAGTTGCATCAGTGAGAAATACTGGATAACGAAAGCTCGTCGCTTAGTAAGAAATGTGATTAAGGGATGTGTTGCATGTAAGAAAATGTATGCTAAACCCATGACACAAATAATGGCTGATATTCATAGTTTTCACGTACAGCCTCATTTACCTGCATTCACACGCATAGGTTTGGATTGCTTTGGTCCATATCATACCAGTTTTTATCATGGTCAAAAGAAACAATATGGTATCATATTTACTTGCTTGACATCAAGAGCAATACACATTGAGATGTTACTTTCCCTCGATGCGGAGTCATTTATTAATGCATTCTGCAGATTTGTAGCCATACACTGGATACCTGAGACTGTAACATCAGATAACGGAGGTAACTTCGTTAAAGGCCAGGAGTTGTTGAAGAAGTCATTTGAATATCATACCAAAACCACATAAAGACAATATTCAGCAACAGGCTCAATCCAATGGTTTTTCATTACACCTAAAAGCCCTCATTTCGGTGGTGCCTGGGAAAGACTAGTTGGTGTAATCAAAAGAGTCTTCAAAGCTATTTTACCGCATGATAAACATATGTCAGATGAAATACTTGAAACAACTTTTTGTGAAGCTGAGTCTATAATAGTCAATGATAGGCCTTTGACAAAACTTAGTTCAGATCCAAACGATCACACACCTCTTACTCCAAATAAACTGCTTACATTAAAGCAGTTTCCTGAATTGCCTCCAAGGGGGGTGTGCAGTTTCTGATGCCTACCATAGTCATTGGAAGTATGTACAACATTTGTCTAACTTATTCTGGAGTCGTTGGCTCAAAGAATACCTGCCTAGCTTAAACGTTAGATCAAAATGGAGAACTGTGTATCCTGATATTAAACCTGGTGAATTAGTTTTGGTATATGATCCAGGGATGCCACGTAATCTCTGGCCCATGGCTCTTGTAAAAGAGGTTTTTCCTGGGAGAGATGTGAAAATACGTTCCGCCATAGTGAAAACGCGAGTCTCGGAGTTTGTCCAATCACACAACTCGTTTGTTTAGAGTTAGACACGTAAGCCATATATAAGTAAAATGTAACTAAATGTTATATATCACACATTTACAAGTATGAATATTTAGCTTTGGGTGAGCAAACAGCCCGTGTAAAGGTGTACGAATGGTTTCGCAAATGATTCGTTTTTCAGTTGATTCAAGCAGCCTTTACTAGTTATAAAATGCCTGGAAATAAGTGTTAAGAGTATTGTTAATGTGCAATGTAAGTGAAACAAATTTTTTGCAGGTACAGATACTCACATACTAACTACTAACGTAACTATGAAATGAAGAATGGGGAAAAGGGTATATGTATTTTTATTTCCCCTACAGTTATAAATGGTAATCATTATTGATGGTTGTGTAAATTCTTGGAAGGGTTCCAGATGCATGATTTATACTCTATAGGTACAATTGTGTAAATCTTTGGGAGGGTCCTAAGTGCATAATTGTCTGAAATATGTTTTGTGTAAATCTTTGGAAGGGTTCCAAGTGCACAATACATGTCCCGAATGTTCATGTAAATTTGAGGGTCACAAATACATGATATGCCTTGTGAAAGTTATCATACTTATGAAATTGTTATAAAATTCTAAAATGAGTCCAAAGCGAAATTACTATGATTTTTATGTTTAATTTTGCCTTTCCGGGGCTGGGAATGTCAAACACTAGCTCATGTTTTGTATTTTTTCGTGTGATTTTTAAAAAAAATATCTCCATAGTTTTTCTTTTTTGTTGTTGTTGTACATGTGTCTTTGTAAACACTGTAGTGTTATGGTACCATATACACGGGTTAATAATGTATTGGGGGTAGTGTTTTTTAGTTTTTCCCCTTTTTTGCTTAGGTACTACTTTCCTTTTATATTATAATGTTGGCGATTCATTCGCGCTGCCATATATATACTGTTAGCAGGCTGCATGTAGACATATTCCCTAGTTTTCAATGAGCCAAATAGTTGTATTGAGGTCGAGAGAGCTGAGTTTGGGGCTTGTTCCCGCACCTGTATATAATGTAACTAAAAAGCGTCGAAGGAACTAATGTAAGTAGGGACCTACGTTTATCAATTGCTATTTCATCATGTTCGTTTTGAAATATGTAAAATTCCAGTTATTTTGTAGTATTTATAGGCATCGCTCGTATGTTGCTTATAGGTACTAACATGGTTCGAAGTTTTGTGCTTTACTGGGGTTGGATAGGCCGTGTAATCCCGGAAAATAGCTTTGTAAGTCTGCACTCAATTTAAATGCTGGTTAAAAGCTATAAAACATGTAAAAGAGTGTTGTAAAGTCAGGTTATGTCAAGGTATAAAGGAAGTTGATAGCTTGTATAGGTTGCGTATATGAAGTATATTGAATTGAGAAAAGAGTATTTAACATTGGTTATAAAGGGTTGATATTGAAGATATATATATATATATATATATATATATATATATATATATATATATATATATATATATATATATATATATATATATATATATATATATATATGTACCTAGGTAAAGATTCATGATGCATGAGCTTAAGTTATTGGCAGTGTATTTTCTTGTATGAAGTGGTCAAAGGAGTGGGCGACAAATATCCTTTCTTTTGTTAGCACGTGTGCACATCCTTAATTCATTGTGTGCATTCAAGTGTCAAAGGGTTAACAACGATTTAGAATATAATTTCATGTCTAAAAGTAAACTTTGCTGATAAATCTATTCGAAAAGGGCTATTCTTATTTGTCCGACTTGAACATAAAAGTTTGGCATTTTTGGGTTTTAATAGTCGATACTTTTTTCCCATGGTTTCAATGTGCATTACGCTTTGTTCTCTTTAGTTACATATATCGACAGCAGGTATTGCTGTTTTGTTTGAGCTTACTTTTTTCATTTACTGTTTTAATGGTTAGAAATTCTATTTAACTATGAATTATTTACCAAGCATAAATTATTGAAGTATTTGTTAAATGGTGAAATGTCATAGTGTTAAAACTTGATATATTGTTTAATAGAATATTGTATATGAAGTTATAAGTGAACAAGTGTTAAAATAGTTGCGATAAATGGTAAATAAGTTAAAAGTTATACTAAATGAGTAGTAAAGATGATTCTATGTTGATTATATGTATATTGTTTCAGTATGTCTCTATGATGTCGCAGTGATGTCGTAGTGTCAATAAATGCCCATGGAGATTAAACAGCTCGAGTTGAGTCCTTCCTTCCGTCAAAGTGACTGCATGTTTATCTTCAACAACATAACTTGATTAATGTGTCTGAGCATATGTTGAACACACTTCAATTGTCTAATAAGAATAAATAGCTAGGCATTTTATGGCGATCAAAATGATGTAGGCATAGTGTCTCATCTTAAGTCAATGGCATTGATCATATAATTTTTCATGTTCAAAGGCCTATCAAGGCTAAGATATGTCGGCATATGTATTGCAAATTTAAATTGCAGGTCTGTTTTTTTTGGCAATATGCTCTTTGCTTGTGACAGTGATTATATATTTCTGTCATTTAAAAAAAATTGCCTTGCAAATCTCATTTTCAGCTTGACTTCCTTTGTGGCAATATCCTCTTTCATTTGAAAATACCTTATTTTTTTCAGCCTTAAAGGATGCAATATCGTTCTTTGTGTTGCAAGGACTGTCCCATTTGTGCGGCCATGTGCCATCCTGTTCACCATCTTGCTGCAGTTGTAAAACCCTATCTGACACCTTCAACTTCTGATTCTACAATGATAACAAACAAAAGGTCAAGAAGACTGTCAGAATATTTTGTGGTCAGCTGACTTTTTGCATTCATGAAAACTGACAAGGAAATGCGATTTTTCCACATTTTCAATGAACGTTTTTCCAAACTGGTAAAGCCCACTGAATACACTACACTTTCAGGTGAAAATAAGAGCACTATAATTTATCACAAAGTTACTTAACATGAAAACTACCATATAAGTGAAATATATTCCGTCAGTTATTATTGTATGAAACAATTGCAGTTTTCATCCAGAATATAAAGTTAAGTTTTGGAAGTTGCAGACATATGTCGAAGAAGTGCTGTATTGTTATCACAGGAATTGGGCATTTGTGGCAAATTTTTCTAAACACAGTTTGACGTAAAATTTAAAATACATTAAAGCTGCAGCATTATCTACCTTTCTTCCTGCAATATGACGTGGTCTTCTACTCAGACTCAGTTGTAAAAAGACACATATATCTTGTGGCGCTATAAGGACATATGTAGGCCTACACATGTGAGAAACCTAGTCAGAGGAAAATGACTTACAGAGCAAATATCAAACAACTCTAAGTACACGGTTGAAAAGAGGGAAGTACAAAATTGTAGTTAGGCTTACCCTACCCGTCTTATATTTTTCTTTGTGTCACTAGAAATAATTTGTTACAATGAAAAAGAAAACAAAAGGGCTGTGAGAATAGTTAACACTTAGCTGACGGCATCACCACCTGGTGGACTTACTAGGATGTGGGGTAATCCAGAACTACCTGTAAATATTTAAAACTATATGGCATAGTAGCTATTTCAAAGCCATTGGTCAACTGGTCTTGGTAAAAATACCCCCTCCCCCCAAAAAATGAACAAAAAAAGTTCATAAAGTACCCCCAAATTGCCGAAGCCTGAGAAAAATTAGTACTCACCAATTCAATCTTAGTACCCACCAAGTTTCAAGGGGATTCAGCCAGTGGCTCTTGAGAAGATGTGTCAGAGAAAGTAACAATGCAGCTTTACCCTTCATATGCGAAATGGTGAAAAACTAATAACTCACCGCGACCCATATCTATGACCAAGGCAAATACAAATGAGGATGGTGCATAGGTCACCATTTCTCTCTGGGGTTGGTACATCATTTGACCTTGATGGTATTGGACTTGATCCTGGATATTTTCATTTCCATCCTCTCAATTTCTTGGTATCTGTGACATATACTTTGTACGATGTAGTATGAGGCCATTGTGTGTCAACATGGTATTCCGAAAATTGTTCCACATATTGTTAAGTCAGAACATGGTATATCACGTCTGAAATTATAAAAAATGTGGTATCCATCTGGAAAAGGGAGACAAATGTTTATAGTCTATTATTGTCCCAATTGGCAAACATCGACCATTGGTCTGTCCCACAGAACCCACAGGGCTGAAACAACTTCTGGATGAATAGACCACCCTGTGCGATTTGTGGCTGAGGAGGTCAGTTTTGGTGTTGACAGCCCTGCTATTTGCCTACAATATATCCTCACATTGAGCTGAAGGCACTACAAGAGGATTCCCTCTGTCAAATAAGTCACTGGTTTCAGCCTGCTTCGTTTGGTCAGGTAGGCAACGGCACCGCAAGTAGTGATGTCATGGGTTTTCCAGACCACTTGAAAAATCTCTTCATAGCTGGTTTAACTGGATTATTTGGTCTGGAAGACCTGACATACCTTAAAATATAATTTGCATATACTTCTAAATTTTCCCCTTGCCATTTTCTTTTTAACATGTTGATGTCTTCTTATCCAGCTCTCTGGTTGATGATAATCCAACAGAGTCCATTATGACGCCCCTGGTGTACTGATAGTACCATATCTCATCAGCAGTGCAGAGACGTACATATGGTGCCCCGTAGTTTTTATTGAGCTAGGGCTTTCTTCTTTTGCTGTACAAATACCATATACATAAAATGGGGGACCGGAGTGTGAAATTCAGGCACCTTCAAAATTTTATGACTCCAAAACCTGGAAAATAAAGGAGATCTGTGGAAAAATTAGGAGTTTTGAAACCTCTGAATTATACAGCATAGTTGCTCAGCATATTTTGAACATCAGGATTTAATATCAATGACATAGTGTTTTTACACCATGTTTTATCATGTGTGCTCATTTTGGTTAATATTTTGTACAAAATGCTTCCTATCATTTTACATTTTCCCACGGAGGCAAAATAAAATTGTTAAATGCACCACCTTTTCAGCTTCTTTCAATTAGAGAACTGTGTACTCGATAAATGCGTTCACAGCTGTTGACCTGCATATCTGCAGTACAGTGCCGGGTATTGTAATATAGATTCTTGGCTCGAGATTGAGATGTCGGTGGCAAAGCCTACCAGTTTCAAGTTGACCACTCACCCAGTTTCTGTCTTAGCAAATATTTACATGCACAGTACATTTTAATTCCATACTTGACTACAACACCACCCATTTGCCTTTTTTTGGAATGTCAGCAAGTAGTTGTACTTTGATTACCTCTGCAACCAGCAATGCCCTGGTCTCAGTGACATAGCCTCCCAGTTTTTGAAATTTTTGACCACTTACCTAGTTTCTGTCAAAACAAATATTTACATGCACCATACATATTAATTCCATACTTACCGACTAATGATAATGTTTCTGTGGCTCTCGTCTGATCTGCTGTGGTTTGTGTGAGACTGGTGGTATAGAAAATAATAAAAAAAAACTATAATGATGAGGTTGAGGAAACGATAGTTATGCTCGATGAATTCTTATCTGTTTATGCCGATGTTTTTCGGGGCAAGAGCGGAGCTGCAGAGGCCATAGAGTCCACCACAATCTCTCCCACTGCTGTGGTGTGCCCCATAGTCCGGCTTATGGAATCAGAGGCCCACGACAGCCATGAGAGAGCAACAACACCATTTTTTGTTCACTCTTAGCAAATAGTTGTACTGAATTACGTTGTCATGTTTGCTCACCAAGTGCAAGGCCCTGGTCTAGGTCATATTCCCAGTTTCATTTTTCCTGACATATCGCACTTAAGCAAATATTTGGTGTATTTGGGTTGAAGTCAAACATCAAGATGATCAACATGTAACAATATCACGGTCGCAGTCAAGCTGAAATATTCTGACCACGCTGACCTGACTGTATGTCCTGTTCCAGCTTCTATTATTTACATTCAGACAGTTTCGATGTATCATGTACAGTGATGTATGTGTAACTCAGTGAAAAACTCGCCCATGGAGATGTGACGGGCTTGCACAAGTTGTTGATCTGCTAATGACATCTAAAATCCTGTCTTAAAGGGTCAGATGTGATGCAAGTGAACATTTTTATAGAAAACAAAGTGTTTATAAATATCTTAAACTATTGTGTTATGTATGTTTATTTGATGTCACTTGAGTGAATGGTATATTTCCTGAATCAGTGACCATTTTATAAAACTTACCTTTTTCAGATACATATATTATAAACTCATGATGATGATAATAGTAATAATAGGCTTGTTGTCCTGAGGACATGGTGCTGAACTTTTTATTGTGTCCGTGTATTTTATATAAAAGAATAAAAAGTTGCAGCTTTGGTGTTGAACTGTGTGCATTTAAGGGTGTGCTGTTTATCTTTTAGCTCTAAAATCATGAAGATAATCTCCTAGAGCCCCCTTAGATGCCCTCTAGAGCCGTAATTGATACATATATGTGTATACGGACATCCAGAAAATGCAAATTTGTAGATCTATGGGGGCCCTGGAGAGCCTTTGATGAATTGCGCTAGTAGCATGCTAATGCTGGTCCATCGATGGGCCACGGTTATTGGCTTTAATTGCCCCTTTTTGGCGGCCACTATTGGCCCACTGTAGTTTGGATTAGTGGGACAATGATGGCCATTTGATGGCAGGCTTTCGATGGTCAAGCAACGGGGGCCCATCGATGGCTATTTGTTGGCTTTCAAGAAGTACCTTTTAAACAATTTATTCCTTGATATGCCTCTAAACAATTTGGGGAATGGCAGAATGTGATCTCCCAGTAGCTTCCTTGTGGTTGAAAGTGCTCGAATATCTTGTGCCTCCATGTTTTTCCATAACTGTGTCATAAAGCAATAAAAAATTTAAAAGAGAGCTGAAAGTGAGACATGCTTTGGTTAACAACCTTCCTTGGCACAGATTAGGCACTTGTATCTTAACCTGGGCCAAGGAGTGTTGCTGACAAAGTCTTTTTATTCTAACCAGACGAGGGATAAATATCCAGCTCCCCTGTAGGTTAACTTTCCTTGGCAGAGATTAGGCACTTGTATCCTAACCTGGGCCAAGGAGAGTTGTTGACAGTGTTTTTTTTTCTACCCAGACCAGGGATAGATATCCAGTTCCTCTGGACACAGTGTGTAATGCAAGTCATAAATGCACTGCAGCTATCAAGGTTCCTGTGTCTCTACACATAGACAGTAAAACCAATTGACAATGCATATATATATATATATATATATATATATATATATATATATATATGCTTTGCATCCCCTCGAAAGGATTACAACCAATACCACTTTGAAGTAAATTCTGATTTATTGCAGACCAAGTGAAATTGGTTTCAAGGTATTGTATTTCAGACTGTACTTCTTTTAATTGATAAACACCACTTGTGCCTCTATATATTATTTCTGTTAGTTTACATACAGATTGAAGAAAGAAAAATCTAACAGTATCTAAAGCTGCAATTTCAATTACACTCCATGTATTCAAATCCATAAATGCACATGCTATATATACATGTATTTCTACATATATCAAAGGTACAAATGGTAGTCAGACAGCTGTGAACAACTTTTATCTGACAGCAGATGAAACATTCATAAAACTCATACAAATTTAGCAATTCTTTGTGTAGTTCAAATTTGTGCAATGCAAAGTTATAGTACCAACATAAAAAGCAGATAAACCGAAATTTCAATCTTACTATACAATATTTCCAGGTAAACATCTCTCAAACACACTTTGTGTATGATATTGCTATGACAATAAAAATAAGCATATTAATTAGCTTCATCTTACATATACATTACAGTAAAAACTCTTTATAACTTAGACACTATTGCTCACTTGTACCTTATTGGCATAAAAAAGTACATTATCTCTGTGTGATCATTTATCTGACATACTTGCTGGGAACAGATGGTGTAATTATCTTAAGTTGTTATTTCCATATTGAACATGTCATGTAACCATTAACATTCTTAATTCAAAGCATGAGTACCCAGAAGCTGATCATGTGACTGAGAAGTGCCATGAAACAGGCACTCATATCTATTTAGAACCACCTTTGAATATTAAAACATACAAATTTTGAAATACAGACTAGCAAGAGGGTTTGTACTTCATAGCAGTACCACTCTTATCTAAACTACAAGAAATAATCCATGAAATTTCTGCATGTATACTTGATAATGAATAACCATGTCATTAAAAGCAAACTGTATAAACAAGAATCTATACTAAACAATTTCCTGTTGATTTCATGTAGTATTGAACTGAGTTATTTTCCATAGACAAACATTTTGCTGTCAAGTAAGTATATTTTAATCAAAGGAGCATTCCTTTTACTGAGAATCTGTCATAACTAGCAAGAGTAGGAAAGAACAAGAATTAAAAGTTCCAAACCTACATGGTAGAGGGCACTGCACTCAATTCAGGGCTACGGTTGTGTATTTTCATTACTTTCCATTGTAATTTGCAGCTTAATAACTGTAAACCTTCTGCATACAGAGACACCAAATTTTCGGCTGTAAATGTAGATACGCGTACATAACAGAGTTTCTCATAAAAATCAAATAACCACACCTACACAATCGAAGTTTACTTCAACATACAAACTAATGGGAATACACACCTCTAGCCCTGAAAAATGTTTGCGTGTTCAGTTGTGTATTGAAGTGAACACACATTTTATAGCTAATTGTGACCTTCCCTATTGCTTCATGATATAAATCTTTGTCTCATGACAGAAGTTGAACTGTCCAATTTGAAAAATATTTAAGAAAACATATTGCACCAATTCATAACAGTGTCATATATCCCACTACATGATATAAATCTCTTTGGCATGACAGAAGTTGAACTGCCCAACTTCAAAAATATTAATGAAAATATATTGCACCAATTCATAACATAATGTCATACATGTATATCCATGTTTTATTTCGGACCATGGATCGGCTGGGTCTCAAACCCAGCAACCTTCGGCACCAACCACCTAGCAAAAATGGGCAAATGCCCATTCAGTTACACAAAATCTCTATCCACAAAAAAGAATGGTTCAATAATGTCTGGTATGTGTGAATGCCATAGTACACATGGTGCGGTTCATTGTATTAATCCAGTACAATTACTGTGATTGGAGTTGTCCCAGATGAGGACCTATACATAATGTAAGTCTATCACCATCAAAGGAGCACCAAAGACTGTATTTTGTATTTGACCACAGATTGACCTGGTCTCGAACCAGCAACTTTCAGCACCAACAACCTAGCAGAAAATGGAATAATATTACTATATTTTATAAAATTACAATAACACCTTACTCTTGACAAAGCTTAGCAATGTTTTGTGAATTTGAAATCGTTCATAATAGCACCTTTATGTTTAGACAAACTGAGTCATATATCATGAAAACTCCATACCACAATTAAACATTGTTACATGACTTACTTTATACAAATATATTGAATCGTGATCAAATATTTCAAACTGGCACGTCACATAATTCACATGTACAGTAAAACCTGTCGGAGTGAACACCTGAGTTCAATGATCACCTGGCTCTAGTGAACACTTTCTTTTGGTCCCTCTTGCCATTATAATAGATAATAACCCTGAGATTAGTGAACACTTCTCATAAGTTCAAACACTTAATTGTGCCAGTCCCTAAAGTACTACTGCATAACTTGCAGCCTGATGGCAGTTATGGCTAACGACATTATAAGGATATATATAACTGGACAGTATGAGTGCCATCTTACCTGAAATATTTTCCGATGGAACCACAATTTGTACCTTTCAGCACAAACTTGAGGGCATTTTTTTAACAAATCCTGAAACAAGTATAATTTCAACACTGATAAAGATCACTTTCGATACTTTAGTTGGCCAAATTAAAGGCAGAGTCCCTTCTTTAACTTTAAGAATATTACTCAAGCAGATTTTATCAATGACCTTTGATACATTCCTAGGGACATTGCAGAAATATTTGAAGACCCGAATGACTCCTGGGAAACTTTTAAAGATTTATTTTTGGAAGTTATTGATAAACATGCACCCCTGGTGCAAAAACGAGTACGCAGCAAATCAGAACCCTGGATCAATAGTGAAGTGATGGATTCACGAAAACGATTACCACCTAAGAAAGTTTCTTCAATGCAAAAACTCTGATTCAGATCCAGAGCTAAAATATAATAAACTACAGGCCTTCAAGGATTCCCATAACCAACTACTGACAGCAATTCGGCGTGTAAAATCAGAGTACTCTATCTGAATGATAGAGGCAATTCGGTTTAACCCAAAGTCGCTTTGGAAACATTTAAAATCGCTATTGCCTGGTTCCAAATCACCAGCGCCAAGTAAGCTGGTTGTAGATGGTTTATCTATTGATGAACCAACTGAAATAACAAACAAGTCAAATGAATATTTTTACTTCTATTGGTCATAATCTCACAAATGAAACCAGCCAAACAGATCCTACCATAATACCTAAAAGAACTAATGATCTCCCAAGGGTCGATGAGACACGTGAGAAAGATTCTTAAACATATGCCTAGTGGTAAGGCATTAGGGCTTGATGGTATAAGTGTTCGACTTCTTAAGAACAGCGTTGGGGTCACCTTGCCCATGAAACGGGATACTTAACCTCTCTTTAAAGACCGGTATAGTCCCAGACGACTTCAAGGCTGCAAAAGTAACACCTATGTAGAAGGATGGAAACAGTGAGGGCAGAAACAACTATCGCCCAAAGTCAGTTCTGTCAATTATAAACAAGGTTTTAGAAAAGATCGTACATGAAAGTTTCTACACGTTTTTGAACTCAGGTGATCTTTACGTAAATCATCAATCAGGATTTAGAAACCTGGATTCCACTGGGACTGCACTTGTTGAGTTTTATGATGGGCTACTTTTAAACATCAACAATGGCAAGCTAAACAGTGCTATATTGATAGATTTGCGGAAGGCTTTTGACGCAGTAGATGATAAGGTTCTTATCCAAAAACTGAAAGCCTATGGCGTTGAAGGCACCTCACTTGCCTTTTTTCAGCCATACTTTTCCAACAGGAGGCAATGCGTATCTATCGGAGGTAAAATATCGGCGCCTCTCCCTGATACAATCAGCATCCCCCAAGGTTCAGGACCGTTATTGTTTTTATTATTTATAAATGACCTGCTAGATATGCTTGTGGATGCTCCGGTTCATCTTTATGCAGATGACACAAGCATTCTCTGTTCGGACAAAGATATTGAAGCACTAAGTTTGAAACTAAATCGAAATATGCCTAAGGTCTCTGAATGGCTCTATCAGAACAAGCTTGTATTGAACATTCCTAAATGTCAATCAATTCTTTTTGGTACCCATCACCATCTTTCAAAATGCAATATTGATGGCACAATGCTTCAATTAATGGGTCAAGTATTCGATAGGTCAATGCAGCTAAACTGTTTGCTGTTATTTTTGATGCGGCATTGACATTTCAGGCCCTCATTGACAAAATATGCAAAAAGATTTAACAAAAACTTGGACTTCTGAAATACCTAAGAACAATTGTACCCCAAGACACAAAACTACTTGTCAATGCTATCGTTAAACCCCATTTTGACTATTGTGATATTGTATGGGGTAACTGTTGTGCAGGACTGTTTGACAAGGTGTACAAGCTTCAAAAACGTGTGCCTCTTACTTACATCATACCGAGCCCTTATTCCAGCAACTACAGTGGAATACTTCATATGACAGTTTCAATTCTACAAATGTATTTTAACATATAAGGCTTTACATGGGAAAACACCCTCCTATATTCCTGATCGATTGGTCTTTACGAGTGACGTTTCCCCACGAAGTACCAGATTAACCAGCAAATCCCTCCTGTATGTCCCTAAACCTAAAATTGATATATTTCGCAATGGTTTCTCCTACTCTGTCCCCTTCCAGAATCTGTTCATCTGGAACCATCACTGGAAAACTTTAAAAGGAGCTACTGGAAAGCCAAGCCTTGGATTTTATTGACATTCTTCTTTTTATGCGTAAGTATTGTAAATATTTATTTCAGGGCCAAAATATAAACTATCTATCTGTCTGTCTATCTATCTATCTATCTATCTATCTATCTATCTATCTATCTATCTATCTATCTATCTATCTATCTCAATTTGTAAGAACACAGAACTTCAACTAGTCCTGGAACTATTCTTATCTGTGTTCCATTGCACCAGTTAATTATAGCCCCTAAACAAACTGACTCATGTTTTGTAAAATTGTTAACTGATATATATATATATATATATATATATATATATATATATATATATATTTATATATATATATATATATATATATATATATATCAGTGATAAATGCTTGACTTTAACCTTGTGACAAGATTTGCTGTATATAATATATGATGAGAAAAGTTGCTAAATACTTTTAACTGTCTCAAATGACTCATATGTAGAGCCTATCTTTAGTTGCCATACAATTCGTATCCTGGCAGTATGTATTTATAGTCAATACAATGATAAACCAGATTAATATGGGAGTCATCTTCCCTGGAAGATAAGCAAACTCAACAAAGATTGGTACCTTTCAATATAATGATGACATCAGCATGTCATATAAGAAAATCCTTACATGAGCACCTTCTGAAACTCTGTATCCATAATCATCAGCAAAAAGCAAATTTCACCAAAATATTTTCATGTCTGGCCTATTGCACCAGTCCTGTTAATAAGAGCTCCACCATACTTTAATCGGTTGTAATAATGTATAATAGCACCTTAAGTGCAATAACAAGTTAAACATCCCGATCTTCCTGATTCTGGTTTTCATCTTGATTCCTTTTTCTCCTTTTCTTTTTCTTTCCTCCGCCTTCCCGATCTGGGACATACCTTAAGAAACTTTTCACTCCATTTTTCTATCTCACTGTATGTACATTTCTTTGTCAAGGGATTTCTGTGTACTGCGCCTGCAAAACAAAATATTTGTCATTTTATTACTGCACACACACAAAAAAGGAAAAAGGTGATGAACACTTATCTATCAGATTATCAGACTGTCATATCCATACCCATTGTAATCTTGTCTTTGCAGAGAAAATAATCAACTATTCTGCATAATTTTAATGACTGAAGCTGATCAGGTAATTTGTTGTGATTGTCCATTGCTGGAAGTGTAACTTTTCCAATTATACCTCTATACATACAACTGATCATGAAAACTTGTGGATACAATGGAAGCCAACTTGGTATCCACAAAAGCCTCTTTCTTGTCACTTGGGCTGCCTAACACCTTGCCAAACCAGTTCAGATTTTTGGCAACGTCATTTGTCATGATAGACTTCACGACCCTGTACACGGTGTCCTTTAGGGTCAACCTAAGAATTGCAACCCACAAAGGATTTATAATGCTATCATATTTGATGTATACTAAATCATGTCACAGGTGGGTTAACTCATTAAAGCAAAGAGGTCAATAATTTGCTTCCAGTATAGAAAATCACAATGCTCAGAATAACTTAATAACCAGCGATTATTTTCTTTAACTGTTACTCAAACAAAATGGGCACACAAAATAAAAAAGACCCCAATTTGGAATGGAGAGAAAATTTTTTTTTTCTAAAGCATGGTCTCACAAAAAAACATATATATTCTGTCTTTGAAACACAGATGCCAAACATAATACCAGCTGTAAATTGTACTAATGTGAAGTTCCAGCTAGTGAAAGTATAGGAAAGGTAGAATTTGGGAAATGTGTGTCGAAAACATACATGTGTTATATTTGACCCTATAAGCTTACTCCTCACTCATATTCATATCAATATATCAATTAATTACTACACCGTCCATATCGTACAATGTATGGACACTGATCATGGAGAATCCACTCTCTATGAAACTACAGGCAAACTCAAACATGCCTTGGTTATGAATAGTGACAGCCCAGTAGAAGGGCGAAACCAGTAAAACTGTACCAGTGAACAAACTGGCTATTTTCCTTCCAAGCTATTTGCGTGGTGAAACATGGAATATTTGATGCTAAAGTAAAAAAGTGACAGCTTGCAATAAACTCTACTCCCAAACATGCTGTATATACATACTAACCCAAAGTATTTAAATGCATTCCAGAAAATGTTTCGAATGTTACAATTTAAAAAAAAATTGAATGAATACGTCATACACATTTAAATAAAAAAAGTGGTAACTTAATGAGTTTTGCATATAGTTCTCCCATGCTGCATTACACTATATGTAATTGTCACCCTTCAAGAACTTGTACGTCATACAATATAAGAAAATGTCTTGTTTGATGCAGTTCACAATAACGTGTACACCTACTCAGTTTTTTTCCAGGCCTGCCTCTGTATAGTCTCAAACTTTCTCACCCAACAGCTTCAATTCTGCAATTGATGTAACAGGGAGACGCATTGTGGCAATGTGGCCGTTGTTTCTGTTGGACCGTCATCCAGCTTGGGAAGGATGATGTGAACAAGTTTTTTGGCTTCTTTTACTTCTCTTTTCAGTCCCTCCAGTAGAGTCAAAGTCTTGTTGAAGCCTGAAATTGCAAACATGCACTTTTAAAAGGTAACTCTCAAAGTTCATGACACATAAAATCATATATAATATTTGCAGACTCCAAATAAATATTGGGTGTTTTAGAGCCCAGCCTCCATTTTTACTTATATTTAAGTCCATCTCCCTTTTTTTATCTCTTTTCAGGTCACAGAAAATATACATGGTGCAGAAAGTTCATTGTTTGAGCAGCAGATTTTTATTTTTTTTTTATTTTTTGTGGTCTATTGACGGATGAATATAATTCATATCAACAAATACCAAAATTAAATACATTGTATTTGTGAGCTGCTCAAAGATTTTGGTTCAGTCTTGCATGAATTTCACGTATGGCTAATGTGACCAGGCAGCCAAAATGCTCATTGATAAAACATCAGGGATCCAAGCAATGAGTGCTGAAGTGCATGGTGTTGTGCAATATAAGGGCATATTTGGCTTTATCTCTTTTGTTCCGTAAGGCATGTTTGGTACATCATTTCACTTCATACCAACACAAGTTATGTATAGATACACCAGCCATCTGTTGGCACTCAAATATGCCACTGCACATGAAAACTGGTACATGGTATAATGGCAACATGACAACTCGTTTAAAATTTCATATGTGTAGAATAGCTAAATTAAACTACCATATATAAGTTAAAGAGACATGGTTGAGCTGCATTAATTTAAAACATGGTTACTTTTGTGCACTTGACTGAGATACCAATTAAAGAGTTTTACAATACTAATTAAAGAGTTCCGCGAGTTCCCCTATGTGGCTGCATCAGTATAAACATAACCACGACGGAAAAAAATCACTGATACACTTTAAAAGTTGGTATTGTGATTACCTTCTCCAGTGGATGCACTACCCGCTGGGTTATGTTTCCCCTTGACTGGGTCCAGCCATGGGTCCAAGCATTTCCTACTGGGAGTGTTGTTTCCAAACACAGCTGTACATGTAAGTGTGCGCAAGTCATCAGGTACTTGAGGAAGGCCACATCTGACTAGTGTCTCTGGTGTGCGATCCGCATTAGAAGAAAGGGCTCTTTTGGCCATCAGGTGCCCTGTCTTGCTTGCCCCGCACAGCATTCAGGTGATCATGTTGATTAGATAGATGAAAGGAAGGGGCTGAGCTACAGTATGACTCATCACACTCACTGATACTGGAAATAAACATCTGGTTGGTCCTGCAATGAATAAGATATGTTCTTTTGAACCTATTTCAGGACAAGTGTTACCATGTATAGGTCATGGCAAATTGGTTATGCACTTTAGAATCTATTTATTTGCAAAATTAATATCGTGGTGGCTTAACTCTATATTATCATTAACATGATAACACCCCAGACGGTTACTCGTGTGCATCTGCGTCACGCCTAGTTGCGTACTCCATACAGTCAACAACTGATGGGAAAGTGCTGCTCTTACATTGCCCCCAATTTATTGCAAAGTTTACCGTATGTGGTAAGGTCATGATGGATTCAGAACAGCCACAAGACTGAGAATTCCTGCAAGAAGAATTCCTACATCAATACGATGTGATGTCATGGGATCAATGGCAATTTGTTGGGGATGCAGTTTTCAGCAGCCTTGAGTCATATTCAAGTAAGCCACTGCTAATAAAAATTACAGATTTTTTCCCTTCATAAGTATAACAAAATTTGCATTTTGGATCTCAAAGATACCAATGACTTGTACAAAAATAGTTTATAAAAATTGACGTATGTGAGAGACAAATTGCATTTTTGGCTGAGGTAGCCTATTGGTTGGACACAAGAAATTTTGATACAAGAATGTCAATTTTGTTAAATTTAGCACTCCACAGCTTTTACTGGTGTTAATTCTTTTAAAATAAAACATCCATTTGTGAAGTTTTAATTTCAAATTTCAACACAGTAATAGTTCAGCTTGCAAAAAAGTAGATCCTCTGGAAGGCATATGCACCTGTACTCCTGTGCCTGAGAATGTCAAAATATCCCAGCAACTTACTCTGTCCATGTTCACCAATTATACCTACAATAATACCTCTTGTGGACAACCTTAAGCATAAAATATGCATAACACAATCTTTTCTTCAGACATCCCGCCATTAACTCTTAAAGTAGTAGCTACATAACTTTTGTTGTGGTGTGTTTTGGCAATTTACTAGTTGAAAATAGGTAAAAAATGCCACTGCTATGCCCGACAGTCTCTTCCAGGGAACCCATCATGCTAATTAGGTTCTGGAAGAAAGCTTGTGACGTTAGATGCCATAGGTAGCTCAGATCTTCATGTGTTTTTTTTTTAAGTATAAACTAGGACTTTTGATCACATGGGCCAATAGGAGCAGCAGATTTCTGACCTTCTGTTTTGACTTCCACCCAGGCCAGTGGATGCTGTGCAAAGATGCATGGCATACTGCCAAAGAACACAATCATTCCTGGGATGTACTGAAAATATCAGATGCTGCAACCAGCGCTGTGGGACCTGAAAGATGGGTGTGGCACATGCCACAACTAGCATTTTTTAGATTATCATTGTTCAAGGATCATGCATGAAATAAGAAAATCTACCAACCGTCGTTTTCGCTGAGGGGCTGGCTCATCATCTGATGAAATTTTCCCTGTTTGAATATTTATGTACTGTACAGTATTATGGTGATAAGTTCATGGATTCAAAAGTGTTTTACTTACCTTGACTGGATTTCAAGGACACTATGTTATTAAATATCAATTTTAATGAGTGTATTACTGGGTATAAATCACTATTAACCATGGAAAACCCTTGTTGGTGTTATAAGAATAACCCTGTTCTGCCAAAGTGCACCCTCTTTATGGGAAATTTGAAAACTAGAATACTGGTTTACTGTAAGAATTTTACATTAAAAGTATTAATATTTAATAAATTAAAGTTATTGAGAGATTATTGTAAAGAAAAAGCAAAGCTTTATAATAGATATACTGTATTTAACCACCAAAGAGTGGATACGTGACCCCAATTAATTGTTTAAAAACATTATGCACAAATATTCAAATAACGTACACCGCCAAATTAAGCTCAATTTTGCAATGACATGAGGTGGAAATGCAGGGTTGAGAAAGACAGCCTTGGAACCTTCACTTGAGTGGTCTAACAGCAGAAAGTGTTGGGAAAGCCTTGTGGTGCTCTCACTGCAAGCTTTACCCCTAACCTTGAGCTTGGTAAGTAGGCCTTGGAGGCCATGGTAAAAGATGTAGACAGACCAGCACAGCAGCAACTTGTACAGACTATTTTAACCAGCTCAGTCCAAGCGGCTACCTCAGGCAGGTGGTCAATGCAAGACAGGGTGGCAGATACAACTTGATCAGACTATCTGAACACAGGTAGTCAATCTGGAGTAAGATAGCCACATGAGGCTATCCGGACTATCTGAGGGCAGGTAGTCTAATCCAGCGTGAGGTAGTTAGCAAGGATCTGTCCTGGCTAGCTATTAACATTCAGTCAATCTATGAATGTTAAGGCTGACCAGGAGAGTCTGCCATCAAACCGAGCCATTGGATACTGCGATCATGGAAGCTACCTTAAAGGGATAGTTTACTCTGAGACGTGCGGATTGAAATATAAATACATACAGGTGTAATACCATAAGGCTCCAGGTAATTAAGTCAGTGCAGGTAAATACATTGAGAAATGAATATCAATTGGGAATGAGAGTTATTTTAAGACTATTCTTCATTGCAAACATAACAGTTCGGCTCCATGTATATATCAGTATACTTATCAATAAAATACATTTTCATAAAAATAGGAATTAGGTTTACTATGAGTATGCACTTTAATTTTACCAATATCTGGAGTGTTGTTCAATGTATTTACGATGTCATGTCTTATGCATTTTCTTGAGCTAACTAATCTATTTCTTGTTTTATATTATATTTATTTTTTTTGTTTCATAGTCATATAGGGATGCTGATTTTACAGAAAGATTACTGAAGAATACTGGTAACTGCTTATTCACAAATTTGTAATAAAACTTAAGTTGATGATGAAGGAAAATGTCATTTAATTTTAGGAATTTTAAGCTTTTAAAGAATGTTTTTTTTATATGTGCCAGGTACTTGCTATGATTTTGTATTCTTACTGCATTCATTTGTAAGGAGACAATCCTTGAGCTTTTATGACCCCATGCTAGTATACCATAATTTAGATGTGGAAGGAAAAGAGAGTTATAAATTGTTTCATGATATTCTTTCCGCTATACATTATAGCAATAGTTTGGGTTAATTTTATTCCAATTTTGTCCAAGTGGGCATTCCATTTGAGATGTGTATCTTAAATGATACTTAGAAAATTAAAGTTATCAACAGATTCAATTTTGGTGTTGTTTCCTATGATATCTGGAGTTTTTGCCACTTTTCGAAGATTTGAGAAGATCATGAACTCAGTTTTCTTAGCATTTAAGGATAGTTTATTTAATTTCATCCGTTTAATTATTTCCAACAACTCTTGATTAATATTTACAAATTCATTTCCCCTTATGTTATGAGTTTCAAACACTTGTAGTGTGCTGAGAAGTGCTGTGTCATCAGCAGAAATTATTGGGTGGAAAATTTCGTATATACGATAGCTTGTTTATATAAATTATTAACAACAGTGGGCCAAGGATAGATCCTTGAGGCACGCCTGTTGTAATGTCTGCCAAGGAGGAACTGATACGATCAAAATCTACATATTGTTTTTGATACGTTTAACAATTTTGAAATAACTATGAAGCTGTACGTCTTATACCATATTATTTTAGCTTTTCAAGTGGCATATCATGATCAAGAGAATCAAACGCTCTGGACAGATATATATATATATATATATATATATATATATATATATATATATATATATATATATATATACACATATATACATATATATGTACATACATATATATACACATATATATATACATATCTATATATATCCATGGGATATCACTTTCATCTATATCTACCAGTAATCTGTCCACTAATTCAAGGCAGGCAAGTTCAGTGGTATGCAATTAATTCACTGAAGCCATATTGATGATAACAGTATATATTTTCTGTTTTGAAATATTCATGAACCCGATAGAACATAATTTTCTCATCGACTTTTGGAAAAGCTAGGCAGTATAGAAATTGGTGTGTAGTTTTCAAGCAAACATGCATCATCTGTTTTATAAAGTCGGGTAACTTATGCTATTTAAAATTATTTGGAAAGATGACAGTGGCAAGTGACTGATTTATAACGAGTGTCAGTGGCTTCATGATTGCTGACTTCATTATTTTTAGTATTTCGATTGATATTCCATCATAACGGCTGCTAGTTTTACTTTTTATGGAGTCCATAATTTTACCAACACCATCCTGTGATACGCATTTAAAATTAAATCGGTTTGTACTTTGTGTTTGTAAATATTCTTTGAAATTGCATTGTGCACAGGATTTGTTTGTTGAGCAAGTTTTGATCCCATTTCGGTAAAACAAGCGTTGAACTTGCATGCTATTTTTGTTCATGGGTAAGGTTTTCTTCGTTGATTTTGATCTTTTACAGTTTTCCATGTATTTCGAATATTGCCGTTGTATTTGTTAAAACACGTACTATACTAGATCTCTTTGCCATCATTTATGTTGTTAAGAAAAATATTATTGTATGTACTTATGTTTGTTTTACGCTGATTATATTCTTCACATACAATTTGGGTCTTTTTTAACTGTTTATATGACTTGTCTCTATGAGCAATACAGATAATTAAACCTCTTGTTATCCAACCAGACTCTTTGGTGTTTGTATCTGTTTAAAGTCGCGATTTTTGTGTGGAAGTTTTCATTCTAGAGCCTCTTTGCAAATGTTTTCCAAAACGTTGTATTTTCCTATTGGATCACCACTTGGATTTGAATCTATTTTTTCCATATATATTTGCTTTACTTATATCATTGACAAAGTGATTTTGAGAATTATTAAATGCAAAAATCAATGGAGCGTGACCGTTTGAACAAACTCTGCTATATCCCAACGCAAGGTGCATTGCCACCAAGTTTGAAGTGAATCTGACTCATGGTTTCACAGAAGAGGTCAAAAATGTAAATTAGCATTAGAATGCCCATTGATTTGCATAGTAGTCAAAAGGAAAGGTGCATTTAGCTACAAGTTCCCTAATTATTTTTTTTTTCAAATCAGGAATCCACAGCATTGCCTCCTGTGAACAACTTTATTTGACCGTTCCACAAAGAACATATCCACCATGTTTCAGCTCAATCTCGCTGACGGTTCTGGAAAAAAAAGTCAAAAATAAAAATAACACACAAAAAAAATCATTAAAAAAATAGAAAAAATCGCAGCGCCACCAGGTGAACAAATTCAAAACTAAGAGTCTCTAGAGGTGTTCCTGTTTGATATCAGAGCTATCGGGTGAGCTTTTTCAGAGACGATGTTTTGAGATTTGCCCCACAAAAAAAAATCAGTGTAGTGTAACCACTTGAATAAATCTGCTAGAGACTCATCCAAAGTACCTTGCCATCAAGTTTGGAGTCAATGTAACTGACAGTTTTGGAGTAGAAGTCAAAATGTGAATAAGCATTAGAATGCCATTGACCTACACAGCAATCGTACAAGGTGCATTTAAGGACAAGTACCCGAACTGATAAAATCGTAAAAAATCAGGAATCCACAGCATACCTCCTTGTGAAGAACTTTGTTTGGCCTTTCCACACGGAACATATGTACCCAGTTTCAGCTTGATCTGAGTGACGGTTCTAAAGAAAAAGTCAAAGATAGCAATAACATACATGGAAAAAGTCGCAGCGCCACCTACTGAACAAATACAGTCCCTAGGAGAGTTCCTGCGTGATATCAAAGCAATCCGGTGAGCGGTTTCAGAAAAGATTTGTTCCCAAGCCACCCACCCCCCAAGAAAAAAAGTAATAAATCCAAAATCACTGGAGCATGCCAAATTGTACAAACTGCGTAGTGACTCGCCCAAGGTACATTGCTATCAAGTCTGGAGTGAAACTGGCTGACGGTTTTGGAGAAGAAGTCTAAAATTTGAATTCTGGATGGATGATGATGACAACAAAGGGCAGACGACTGACCATCCTATAAGCTCAGCTGACTGACAACTCAGCTTAGCTAAAAACTTAGTCTTAATACAGAAGTTGTCTTTACAGGGGTATAGTTTAAGGACAAACAAAAATTGGGCTGTAAATTGGTGGTTTTAATATAGAAATTGTATCTTTATGGAGGTGGTCGTAATTGGAGATCGTAACGTATCTATCTATCTATCTATCTATATACATAATATATATACACATATATATACATATACACACACACACACACACACACACATATATATATATATATATATATATATATATATATATATATATATATATATATATATATATATATATATATATATATATATATATAAAGGTTTGAGGTTCGGTATTGAGTAATTATTCTGCTCCTGAAATTGACAACATCTTGTGTCAGTGAGACCAAGGAGAGTAGGCCTTGTGCTGCTGTTTTTGTGGTAATATACAAGATTGATATAACTTAAATGCGTATATTGACTACGGAATGTAATAATGTATACCTTGCATTACGCTGAAATATTATTATAAGGACGAAATTATGCTGTTCCAGAATATGGTCAACCAAGCTTGAGGCGCAAGTACGTCAGTTGCAGTAATACTTGCGGGTACAGGTTGGTTGTCCCAGTCCTCTGCATGCCAGAGCAAATCTCTATATGGGCCTAACTGCTCGATCAATTAAAAAGATATATAGTGCACACAAAACTACAATTGAAAATCACAAATTCAACACTTTTTTTTAACCATTTCAATTGTAATGAACGCTCACATTTAGATTGCCAGATACAAATTATTGATTCAGGACAGCCAAACTTGTTAAACCAAGATAGTTATGTTAACACAAGAAAAAGATTACAAGTAGAAGATTTTTTTATTAAAACATTTAATTCAGCTTTTCCCTTTGGACGCAATGACAGGATTTTAGGCCCCGGTGTTGTCAGGAATTTTAACTTTGCAACTTTTGAGAGAGGTAACTTCATAAGCTTCAAAAACAAATGATGATGATGATGATGATGATGATGATGATGATGATGATACGATTAATAACTTTTTCTTTTTCACAATGACTGTACAGATGCACTTCAGATTTAGAAAATTAGGGATTCTAATATTGGCCGGGAGACTCTCTTTAAGATAAAGTAATTGTCGGTATAATCAAAGCCAACCTGGAGGCTGTTTTACAAAATATTCAAGATATAAACAAATTGTCGACACAGTTTGCAAGTGATGAGAAGCTAGGAATATTTAGGTACAAAGCACACACTCTTACATAACATCAGATTAATAATAGATGGAGTAGTCTGACATTCTTAAGAGTTAAGAATGGCCACATACATAGTTAGGGATGGAGCATGTATTATGGTATTTCGAAATGTCAAGGTTACATATTTTGCAAGGAATGGCATGTCCTACAGATGGTACGCATTATAGAAACTCAACAGGCATTTCATGATACAAGTTTATATGTAATCACTCTTTAATGTCATTACAGCACATGACAAATGAAGAAAGAAGAATTTACCATTATTTGCAAATTCTTCTTGTCCTGTTTTAAATATTGTTTTGAGTGCATTGTGCTGTCATTGCCCATTAAACGTCAGTTGGTCATTTGTTTGTGTGTTATGCAATCTTATGTGTCTATACTTAATTTTTAAATATTCATATCCAGATGTCTGAGCAAAACAGCCAAGCATGAAAATGAAAATGAAAAAGAAGAGGGCTGCGCATGAACAGCCCATGCTCAGCTGACCTAAGCTTGTCCCACAAAATCAAGGTTGAAACTGAATATGCCAGTGTTAAGCTTTAGCTGAGTGCATATGACATTTAGAAGTATCTCTAAGACGAACGACTGAGCCTCCTAAAAGCTCAGTCGGACTAGAAAGTCAGTTGAACTAAAAATAGCAGAACTACCTGGTCCATAAATAAGAACGAGTAGTTCCTAGGAATGTTCCTGTGTGATATTGGGTGAGCGGTTTTGGAGAAGATATGTTAAGAATTGCCACCCCCCCAAAAACAAACAAACAAACAAACAACATTCATAAAAAAAAGAAAATCAATGAAGCCTAACAATTTTGAGCAAACTTGGTAGAGACCCACCCAAAGTACATTGCCACCAAGTTTGAAGTGAATCTGGGTTATGGTTTCAGAGAAGAAGTCTAAAATGTGAATTAGCATTACAATTCCAATTGACTTGAAGGTATGAATACACCATTGCAGCCAATCAGGTGCAGGTTACCACACTAAATAGTTCTTGGATAATGTTTGCGTTGGATCGCGTAGTTCAAGTCTCGTGGATCGAGACATATTCTAATGTCACCATTCGTCTTATTAACAACAGTCATAGAATTGACCCAGTCTGTCGGTTCCGAGACTCGCTCGACTACTCTTAAACCTTCAATACGGTGTAGGAGCCTAGAAGTGACCCAGCCTAAAGGTGACCCCCATCACTTCTAGGCTAGCCTAGAAGTGATGGAGGTCACTTCCAGGCTAGCCTAGAAGTAATGGGGGTCACATCTAGGCAGGGTCACTTCCAGGCTGCTACACCGGTCCAGTTCGGCTTTTACTTGGTCACGGATTTTGTACCGGTTCTGCATCATGCCTTAGTGTGATATCATATTCTTGACCATTAAGGCGACTTTGCCCTTCAAACAAGTCTGAATTATCATTTACCAATTGAGTTACTCTAGCACTGTGTCTGGAGTTGGTTAGAGACTCTATAACCTGCTTATTGAATGAGGACACTAGCTTTACACTCTCATAGAAGGCACTGGTGAACACACACTCTTTTGATCAACCCTACTATTTCACAAGTACCACGACCTAAGATTGGAATTACTGGCCCACTTACCAACTGAAATAGCACTTCTTTCTGGCTTTTGCTAGTATCGACCATTAATTTGGTTTGACCTGCGGGGTTTATAACGTGATTACCATATGATTTTAATGTTAGGCTACTGTTCTGTAACATAACTTCATGACCATCAAGTTTATTTAAAAACATGCTGGGGTATAATGTCTACTTGGGATCCTGAATCCAACTTGAAATTTACAGCTTGGGTGCCTGCAATTTTGCACACCTCTTTCCAGTCATTGTCAACAAGCACTGAGTTTATCTAATCCACGGTGATACTGTCTATTATGAACTAAATTCCAGTCCTTGGCTTTGATAAGTGAGTTCATGTCCACTAGGCTTGCCTTGCTGTTGTTTACGTTAGGTCTGTCTGTCCATGGTATCCTGGCCCTGATCTTGACCTTGACGTCTGTTGCTCCTGCATTTATCGGCAAAGTGATTTGGCTTTCTGCATATCCTGCACAAGTATCCCATACTCGGGCACTTTCCTGGCTTGTGATCTTAAGAGAATCTACCTTACTTTTCTTTCTGTTTGTTTTGTGCACCATAGTTTCTTGTCTTGTTCTTTCGAAAGGGCGGTTTCCCGCCATCTTGGTTGCTTCCCTTTGTTCTAATGATGGCGTGTACATCTCGTGTGCCTTCAGTAAGAGATTTGAGTTGTTCACTCGAGAGTTTGGCCACTTGACAAATGTCTATTGGAGTTGTTAATCCCACACGATACGATTACGTAACAATTCTTCTTCCAAAGTTTTATATTCACAATCCTTTATCAGCCTTTTCAGCACCATGAGATAATGCGTGAACTTTTCGTCTGGTATCTGTCCTCGACTATTGAACATATACCGACACACTATTGTGTTTTTCTTTGGTTCACATTAGTTTCTAAATTTGGTCTTGAGCTTTTCAATATTGTTTGTTTCTTCCTCTGTGAATGTGAGTCTCATACACCTGCTGAGCCTGTGTTCCTGCTACATGCAGAAAGGTACCACATTGCACGGTCTCAGATGTTTTGTTCAGCTCCACTGCATTGGTGAACAAGTCCCAACTACGTTCCCATACTTTCCAGTTCTTGGCAATGTTGCCATCCACTGACAGTGTTCCTGGCAGCTGTAGGTGTAGTGGCTGAGGTTCAGTCATGTTGCAGGAAGTTTTACACTTCTGACACTATGTGATATATTCGAATTGATGGCGAGCATCAACAAACACAAATTGACAAGATGGCTGATTTCTATGTAGAGTACTTTATTCCAGAATACCAATGGACAAGTGGTCTCACAACTTTGATGTAGGTGAGGCCACTATACACAGGTTTGTGGCTGAATGCAAACCATACATTATAGTCCTAATTAAAACTAACTACACAATTAAAGGTTGGCAAGAAAATCCATCCATGCTGGTCTTGTGACACACGCTTATATATTCTTGAGCTGATTGGATGGGGTCCAACTACCGGCGGTCTGCCAAATGATGTGTAGTCCAAATTCACTCCCATGCAGATCTGGACAGGTACATGGAGTGTCATATGACACCATTTTGATATTACATGTTAATACTGACTTCTTAGTACTTCTGTTTGAGTTCTTGTAGGCTTTAAGTCTTACAGAATATAATGTAATCATTATGATGCCAACTTGTGTTTTTTTTTTTGTGTGATATGGGTACATATATGTGCGCTTCTTGAGGATATTTACTTTTATTGTGTTCTCTTTATCCCCATTTTACCACCTCAGTGTCCCAGTGGATAATGGGCTTGTGTATTCTATGAAGCCAAAGTGTATTTCTACAGTCAAAACTTAATTTTATCATTTCAGTGAAAATGATATGCTCACTGCGTTCACTAAATTCTTTTACATTGTGGGTGTATCTACTTTACCGTAGTTTACGTTATTGGTTCATATAACCCACTCTTGACATCATTGCATCACTTACACCAAATTTACATTTTGATATATGTTATCGAAAATTTCCTAAGATAAATTTAGTCATATACCCTGTTATCGTACATGTCTAGCATGCCTGACCTACTCTCACTTGACCTTGTTGCCTTCAGACAGTTTAGCGCCCGTATTTTTTCATCAAGTGATTGACGGATACGTAGACTACATGTGATTACTGACTTTGTGGGTGCCAGTCTATTCTGCAACTTAAATGTCGTCAGTTCATTCAATTGTATTATTTGACTGTTTCAAATTTTGAGGGAAACCTAAATGATCTGTGTGTGTAGTTTATGACATGCTCTGACACGTAACTTTGTCAACCAAATGTAACATAATGATGCTAGCATTAATGAAGGGTTGATATTTACTCATGATAGCCTATGCCAAACTCTATCAATTTGACTTCCATATATATTGCTACATGCTAATAAGAATTGCTCCTTGCTATCAAGAATGATTATGTCACAGTTACTCACTCCATATGAGCCAGTAGCAGCAGCGCCAGTCTACTCACCTGCCATATACATCCTCAGTACTGGTAGCTTAAGTCTGTGTGTGAACACACACTTCCTGTTTTTCCTCAAATACTTCATTTATTTATTTATTTATTTATTTATTTATTTATTTATTTATTTATTTATTTATTTATTATTTGTTTTATTAATTTATTCATTCATTTATTCATTAAGTCTGTGGGAACACAGACTTCTTGTTTTTCCTCAAACACTTTATTCTTTATTTATTTCCATGTGCCCGTTTAGTGGGCAGCTTTTATCAGACACTACAGTTCCGAAAAGTATCAAACTTGACGTGATGGGCCTAGTATTGAAGTTGTGCATATTGTTATGAAAAGTGACGATGTTAAAAATTACGCAAATTAGGGACATATTTTGGAACTTTTTAAATCTTGCATATCTTCAAAAGTTTCCATGATATAGTTTCCGTTTAAAGCTTGATATGTGGGTCTATTGCTAAAGCAAACTCCCATAGCATGCAAAAAGTTACAAAGTTTAACTGATGTTAAATTCACTGAAATTCTTGTGAATAAACATGCTTCGGATACATTCTTGGCACTCCACTGTGCCTTCAAGCTGGTAACATTGACAGGCTGTTATGCAACTAGAGATAATTGAACTCTGAGGGGCTGGCCTCTGTATCTATCAATACACAGGCAGTGATGCCCAGTGTTCTGGCTTACTCTCCAATCCCTAGGGAGACTGACTGTGTTGGCAGAGTAAGCTTGGCTGCCTGTTGTGTAAACAAGGAGGCTATATATAGTCTGAAGCCTTCCGAAACAAATGTCAGTCAGCTGGTGCTGACTGGGAGGTGGCATTTGAACCATAGATTAGTGACATAGCAGCATTCAATGAAATATGAACTAAAGTCTGGAATGTCTTTGCCGAGGGACATTCAGATCAGCTACCAGAAATCACTCAAACACAGATCCCAACTCCCTGTAATGACACGCAGTAACATGGAAGGACTTTCGTCAGGCCAGTGGGTACATTGGGACATGCAGGCAGAGCTCCCACACCCTAGGCATAGCGGTTGTATTTCTGGACCCAGCAGTGACATTTGCTCATTACAGCATTATCTATAACACTGTTTCATAACTTTCGTAAACACTGCCCACTTCCAACAAAGATTCATCTTATTTCATCCATGTTTAGCCTGTGCAAACTTGCAACTTAAGTTTGTCCACAGCTTCAGTATATTTTTGAATACTCGATTGCAAAACAATGTTACATGTACATGTAACATGGTATAGAGTTTCGTCAGGAGCTATGCAAAGTTGGATGCTGCCTGTGCAGACTTACAGCTTAAGTTTACTGACATATCAGGCTGGCGACACGCAATAGATAAGCACATAGATTTTTGTAAGAGCTATGTGAAGTTGAATGTTTTGTATGACAGTGGATCAGGGGTGTCTAACAGTTGATGTTAGTAGAGATTGTCACATAAATATTTTTATGTTATGGTAAATAGTGAAACTCAAATACATTTAATTATAAATACATGTATATCAGTGTATAGATAGATAACTTGTTGTGGTCATTACATACCCCAGATTTACAAAGCATGGCAATCTAGTGTTGATGTACATGTAGTCATTTTTACTTCATAGTACAAATGGTTGTGGCATCATGTATTCACTAATTCACAGACAATCAATGTTACGTATATAGTCAAGGCAGAATGTATAGTTATACACATTATCATAGCAGTACTCATCCATTCGTGCACGTTTCGTGGTTTTAAAGTTAAAGTTGATACTTTCATGTTATATGGAAATTAGCCAAATTAATGTGTGGGGAGAGAAAGGCAAATTGGCAACTCTTCTATTAATATTCACTATGAACGATAGTTATGTCACCCCTCTTCAGAAAAAAAACAAAAAACAAAAAAAAAAAAAAAAAAAAAAAAAAAAAAACAAAAAAAAAAAAAAACAAAAAAACCCCAAGAAAATGGCCCATTTACAAAAACCAACTAACTGTCGCACGCACATTTGCCTTAAGTAGGAGTAAAGTCCAGCAGACTATCAAATCCATGACCCTGCACGGTTTAATTGACAACACAAGCTTATATTTGGAAATGAATTGAATATGCAAAAACTTAATGGTGCATCCTCTCGCATCAATTCAGCTTTCACCACAATATGACCCACATCCTTCCTGCCAGCATGTTTAATTTCAATTTTGGTTAAATTAACACTTTTACATCCAATATAGACCTACCAGTATCTCTACAAGTATTAAAATCTGATAGTAATATAAGGCGACTTTTGTCTGTAGTATTTGGGAGATGGCCATTAATAGGCCTATTTTTAACAGGGAGATTACTGTATTTCAACCTTATCTCATGTCTGTCTATCTCTAGCCCTGGTCTTGGTCAGTGGAGGAGGGGGATAATTTACGGGACAGAAATAAACATATATGAGACGTTTCTGGTGAAAAGGCATAGATAACCTAGCATCATCACACAGACAGCAATTTTTTTTTTACCAAGAGCAGCGATTTAATCCACTTTTAACACGTGCTGTGATAAAGACAATGTTGTTTCTAATCATTAATAAGAAGAATATGAAATACTGTATGGTCAGCAATGAACAGTGATAGTGCTATAGCACCTTTAAATCAGGCAGCAGTGGCTTGTTTTATTCCAATCTGATATCGTGACAGATGCTACCACTTTGTCAGACTCAAATGAATTAAAAAGCTCCATGTAAAGCACTTTCATGCCTCATACATAATTGTGACATCTGCAATCTTGCGCTAAGGAGGATAAACAAATCTCATGGATGTTTAAATTCTGCAATACAATAGGGTAAAGGGGCATTCCTTTTTTTCAAATTTATTTTTGACAGAAGATGTAGCCTTCTTCAGTAAGCCTGCTTGCCCTTATACTTAGCCATGGTAGATCTATTTCATCCCACAAAACAGAAAAATTTGTGGTGCACGTTGAATTCTCTTTATTATTTATTTATTTATTTATTTATTTATTTATTTATTTATTTATTTATTTATTTATTTATTTACCTGTGCATTTTTTGTTGTTGAAGAGCATTAACCGGATTACATTATCACAGACATAGCTTCCTTCCTACATTCTTGGAGATTTTACCTTAAGTGACACCATATTTTAGTGCAATTATCAGAAAATATTTAAATTACCTTCTAATGTTTTAAGGAAAAATGCCTTTTAATATATTTAAAGATAAGACTAGCAATTGTCTACTCCTGGTAAATGCTTCTACTTCTGGCGCAAATAAGGTGAATCAAAACCAAGCATTTCAGTTCGTTTGTGAAAACCTTGGAGATGCTGAATTTCACACTCAGTCTATGTCTATGTGAGGCAATTTCCGTAAATATGTAGGACTCTCCGGTATAGATAGGTAGATAGATAGATAGATAGATAGAGACAGAGATAAATAGACAGACAGACAGACAGATAAACAGACTGATAGATAGATAGATAGATAGATAGATAGATAGATAGATAGATAGATAGATAGATAGATAGATAGATAGATAGATAGATAGATAGATAGATAGATAGATAGATAGATAGATAGATAGATAGATAGATAGATAGATAGATAGATAGATAGATAGATAGATAGATAGATAGATAGATAGATAGATAGATAGATAAAAAGATGGAGAGGGAGAGGAGGAGAGAGAGAGAGACGTTCCTTGGATTGGCCGAGAACCAGGACTTCTGTTTTATGATCCTAATATATGTAAATATATATGTGTGTCTCTAACACTGACAAACGACACTAAATTTCCTAAACATACATGAAAGTTGCGATCTTAAGCGACCTACCTGTTAATTATTAACACAAACTCAGAGTTGATTTATGTTAGTACACAATCATGTATTTCCCGACTAGCACCCAGCCGCCGTACCACATGTTGCGAGTTATGCGACAAACCAACGCTGCATGAAATTAAATTTTTAATCAAGATCTAAGTTAAATCCAGCTTTTTTTTTCAGAAAAATGAAGGGGTGTCCCCTTGGTAGGTCTCTAATTGGCTTGGGTCCTCACTCTTTTTAGTTATGATATATGGATCACAGTGCGCAGTTAACAATACATACATACAAACACAAACACACAGATATGAATGTACAGAAGACATGACATGCACCATGAACAATTACAGGTATATACATGCAACTTTGTTCCATTGGCTTAATTCAGTTCCCCTTTTGTTGTCACCAGATGTTTGTGCCAACAGCCGTACCCACCCACCGTTAAAAAGACACTCACAAACGCCAGGGTTAGGCTGGAGGAAAACGAAAACGCGAAATGTCACCATGTCAAATGTGATATTACGGGGGGGGGGGGGGGGGGGAGAATATATCCATATTTATATTACCCTGAAAATTTCTATAGGCGCAGAGTTGTATGTGGGGAAAATAACTAGTGCTTAATTGGCCCATGTGTACAGAGAGTATGATAATAAATGTTTTATTGTGATGCCATTTTAAATATTGTGGGTTTTTTTCAGATTTATATTAGGTGTATTGGGTTTGGCCAGGATTGATATGTAACATGTCTTCCACATGTTTACATATGGGTTAAAAAGAAGCACCCTATGTCCATTCTACCCCATGGGTACCGAGATTTCCAGCACCATGTGTTAAATATATGAAGATGCATAATAGTTTATCTTTAGGTCAATGTTCTGTCAATATATACTATGGCCTAACGTTTTGAAAAAAACAGACCCACTAAATTTGACAATTACGGAAAAAAAATGAAAATTATATATTGGTTTAAGCTTATGAGAGAAATTGCTTTCACTTGTTGTCAGCAGCTTGGTCAAACCAGAGACCTGCATATTTACCGTACTGAAGAGCTCTTACCTTGAATTCTGTGCAAGCTGCGATAAAAATTTTACACGGGCTTAGTGCATGAAAGTGCGATATTGTGTTCCATGTCATAGGTACATGTGATACGTTAATTGTTAGAAAGTTGTAGTTATTGGAAATGCGATATTTGTCTCGGTCCTGTACTAATACAAAATGTATCTAGCAGTGCGTCAGCCTGTTATTGTATCCCGGCTTTTGCAAATTTATGGGTCTACGCATACAACAGTCGTTCCATATATTTATATATATTTCCCTGTCAAACATCGCATTGGTGAGCCTTCCTCCGTGAGTATTTAGTGTGCGTATTCTCTCCCCACATAGGGTTCCTACGGCCAGCTTAAATTGAATGGGAGTTGCCACCTTGACATGGAATGCTCTTGGTGCCAGTGATTTCTCAAGTGGGAGATTCGATACGAGTATGAATGAATATATATATATATATATATATATATATATATATATATATATATATATATATATATATATATATATATATATATATATAATGTATTAAGCAAGAAGAGCGAGGTATACAAATCAGTGAATCTGAATTTGATTTCCTAGATGAATACTTAAGAAAAATATTTACAACAATAAATGAGCATATGTATCATCGGGACTCGTTTCATTCGATCAAGAAACTCTGAATTAAGAAATCACCACCCAAGGTATCTGTAGAAAGTGGCAATATTAGTGGGAAGAAGATGATTTTGATCCAAATACTGAATGTATATTTTGTTCCCCAACTTAATAGAACTCGAGAAGAAATTACTGAACTATCTTACATTCAACATATGGTGAATAAAGTAAAAATATCACAAATGATTGATGTAGTTTTTATTTGTTTGTCGAGTACACTAATGTAGAAAGGAAGGAAATAAAGAAAGAAAAGAAAGAGAGAAAGAAAGAAAGAAAGAAAGTAAGAAAGAAAGAAAGACTGGACCTGGCGTTTGTATGGCAATTCGAGCCATTAAATGCTTAGGTAATTACCAGTGATTAAGTCGAAGTACTTTCTTTTGTATAAGTTATGTACTTTGCTCCCGCTCGATGTATGTTGATTGGTCATATCATCAGCGTGGCGTTGGTCTCCATCGTTATGAAGTATTTTTGACTTCACTGTCAGGCCAAATGACTTTTTGTTTGCTTCAGAACACATGTGGTATAATCTTCTGACGCCAGATTGGGGGTGGGGGGTGGGTGGGTGGGGGGTATGCCGTAAATGTACGTAATTTGAGCTTCTTTTGACCTTGAACAACAAAATGTAGCTATGAACAGATTTGTATGTCAATTTTCACCCAGAAATTGATACATGTATTCAAAATGCCCATATTGTTTAAAAAAATGGAGTCTGCGGATTATCATGGGAAAGTTATTTGCCAAATAACCAAAAAGTTACTGCTGTAGAAAATCTAGGTAAAAAAGGGTATTTTCACAAATATTAGAAAAGTTTTGGACTGTCTCATTTTAATATGTCTACCATCATATGCAGCTAAAAGAGTAAATGATTTTTAAATAATCACATGAATTTGTTAAATTATATGAAATTGTACCAACTGGAAATCAGAGACTCACGTTTTCGATTTATTAATCCAAGATGGCTGGCAACAAATGGATTTTGGGCTAAATTTCAAATTGAAGTAATTGCTTTGAAATAAAAAATGTTTTGATTTTTTTCAAATATCTATTTAGTAAGCGCTATCTTTGTGTGTTCACCTAATTTATATACAGATGTACACATGATATTTAAAAATGGAAAAAAACTATCGCAAAATATCCTTTATAGAGGTTTTCTTTTTCATTTTGGGGTTAATTTAATTTTTTTCCAAAATGTTTTATGCAAAATCTTTATGTAATTTGTTCTCTTCACATGACATGTTCATTGTTTTCTACTGGTATGTTGAGTTTCATCAAATATAGATTTCTCCGCCATAGATATCCGGCATAACATCCAAATATGGCTATTCTAATGCCCAGTTTGGGTTGCATTGGAACCAGTGCACTTCCCCGCTACATCACATATGATGCAATAATTCTACCTCACTGGCATCAAAATGAGATGTTTTGTGGAGGCAGCTTACAAAAATGTAAAGTCTAACAAGGTACACCATTTACAAAAATATTTGGATAACTTTCTTATATGCAAAAATGATTTAATCATGTATCTAAAAGTCCTGCTGTTCATTGAATGTCTTTTCTCTTAAGTCATTTTTCCAGTATTTAAGAAAAAAAGCAAATGTATTCGTTCGTTTCCTTTGCTTTTTCAGAACATATATGAGGCTGGGTTACTCACATTTATATGTGACATTCCTGTCCAAATCTATTTAGGAAGTTTATTCCTGTCTGGAAAAGACTGACATTAAATATTGATACATATTCTCAACTGGATTAAAGTTCTTTGCCGTTGTGTCAGTATGATGTGTATTTGTCTTTTTTCAAACTATTATTTGACCAACACCGTCATCTGAAGGATTTGTTGTTAGCTGCATTATACACGTCTGATAATATGGAAGTTTTTTCACTATAAATCTGTCAAATAACACTAGCAGAAAGGATGCATTATCTTGATCTGCATCTTTAATTGTGACATCAGTTTTAATAATTCATAAGTCAGCTTCGTTGAACAAAATACACTACAAACGTTTAGATTTCTTTGGATAGCTTATTGTAAGCTCGTTTGTACTTGGCCCATCTTTGTGTCATTCAGCATTTTTTTATATTACGGGGCCTGTAAACACCGAAAAAATGGAAAATAGATGCGCCAAAAGGTGCAACTTGGCCAAAAACAAAAGTAGTAACAGAATACTAAACATTAAGTTGTAGGTTTTATAACATGTCAGTAGACTAACTTTTTCAATTCAAGAAAAATATTGTACATAGCTTCACTATAGTGGGCAACCCCATATTCATGTTGGCTGATTACTGCATTGTCCGTGTAAGTGATGGACACTTTAACAGAATTTAACTGGAAAATATTATGTTCGTCTTATTTTTTGAAATCGCACAGAGCACTCAGAGGTCTGTGAAGCACTAAATCTTACATATCAATCATGCCATGTAAAAGCTTGGTTATGTGTACAGATGGGAGCACACTGTGTCATATGTCAACACAGCAATGTCGTAGGGAGAACTGCTAGCAACTGAGTACATCTTCATTCCGATAGCAAAATGATGTTTCTTTGTTGTAACCCATCCCCTCCCTTGTTTTAACCATAATGAAACCAACATTTGAGATACGTAGCTGACATATCATAGGGAAAAATCTTGTCAGCAGTGTTAAACAGTAATAGAAAAAGACTAATGAACGTACAAACCTTTCGTCAAACCATTTATAACAAGAAATACAAAAAATATTACACAACTTTTAGCATTTAATCTTGGTGGTATATCAGAAATAAATCACTTACCAAAATAATGTCTAGTTATCACTTCTTGTCAAAGTACCGCTTTATAAGTTGCAGCTGTTCTTCCACCATAGTTTACGTCGAGAACTAGTTCCTAGTGAAGCTTAAATTTTCTAAACATATTCTCTTTCACCAAGTGAAAAAGATTTGGAGAAAAAGTGCGGGCCACTTATATGAACTCCTTTCCGCGTGCATCAAATGAATTTCACAATTTCATCAACAAGATGGTGGATATTATATACACCATATACATCGTCATATACAATAATGCTGACCTATGGTATTAATGCAGTGGTTTCACAGATGAATACATTTATGCTACAGGTGAGATGAAACTTTTTCATAAACACACTGACAAGTAGAAATGCTTAGTCGGAATAAGGGAATCATGGACTGTTCTAAATAAGTGAATGTTTAAAATGTCTGGTTAGCTGGTGTCAACGTATAGTAGGTTATTGAAGGTAAGGTTGATGTGGTTAGGTAACTGACTTACTAGTGTTGTTCGAGCACGAGAATAACAGTTGCATTCAAGAAGATGATGTCTTGTGGTTTCCCTGACATGACCACAGGAACACCAGGAAGAAGAGTCTATTCAATTGTGTCTGAACAGGTGGTCGTTCAATGAACTAGAGGACGTGCAGAGTTGAGTGTGTAGTACCTGAGCTCTTCGAGAGCCATAGTAGAAGTGACTTGGAACCTTTTAGGTGGGATTGTTCAACTTAGTCTTAAATTGGGAGATACTGCTTGCTTTTCTTATACTAATATCCAGAGAATTGCATAATGCTATTGTGGCCAGAAAGAATGACTTTTGTATCATCATAGTTCTACACAGAGGTACCAGAATATCATTTTTGTTTTTTTCAAATTGTAGGTCGTTGGTATGTTTGTGGGGAGGTGATTGCTTAGATATAATAGAGATAAACCGTTAACAATTTGTACATAAATGTCAATTTGTGTTTTGCATTTCATTGCGCTAAGCTCTCCCATTTAGTTTCTTCATATAAAGGTCTGCCTGAAGCGTGACACATACAGTCACTACCCTTGCTGCTGCCAGGTTTACACGCTCTAACATTGAACTTAGCTGGTCAATCCAGCAATGGTAGAGGACGTCAGCATATCCCATAACCGGTCGTATATAAGTAAAATGGGATTTTTGTAGTGTGTTCCTAAGAAATAATTTAGTTTATGCAGAGAATCTACCTATTTCAACGGCGTAATATAAATCAAATTGATATGATTTTCCCAAGTTCCCTTTTTGGTTTAAATTACACCTAAATGCCTGTGATGCTCAAGTTCCTCAATTTCGTGGCCGTTTAAATACACAGGTAAATAATTTGGTTAAGAATTATTGATCATCAGCATTTATGTACTACTGATTTTCCCAAGTGGCCATTGCTCTGAGGTCACCATTCAGGGTCATTGTGGCTATGTCTTCATACCCATGATTAACAGTAAGGAATAATGATGTGGCGTCTGGGAACATGCGAATCCTAGATTCAACAATAGATGCCATATCATTTATGTGAGCTGAAACAACAAGGGACCAAGGATGGATCCCTGGGACACGTCTGCACTAATGTTTGTCCATTTGGAAGACTGGCCATTGACAACTACTCTTTTTTTACGATTTTTAAGTAATTTTGGAACGAAGACAATTATTTCTCTCCTATGACAAATTGTCTGAGCTTCTGGATTAAACCTTTATGACAAACTCTATCAAAAGCATGACTGAGATAAAAAAAATAAAAAACAAAACAAAAACAAAAGCAAAAAAACAAAAAAAAAAAAAAAAAAAAAAAACAAATTTAACATCCTTCTCCTCACCAATGGCCTCGCATATGATATCTTATACTTCAAGTAGTTGGCACCTAGTGAATATGCAGATTGCCAGCGGACAAGTATTCGAAACACAATAACTATATACACGATTAAAAACATAATTTTCCAAAACTTTCCCAACACAACTTAAGAACAAATTATCTCTATAATTTTCTATGTGTTCTTTAGTACTCTTCTGATGAATGGGCGAGATATTTGCCTCTTTCCATTTGTCAGGGAAAACAGATTCGTTGAGAGACCTTCATCGTAGGCTTTGTGGTGCATTTAAGTAATTTGGTACTTATCTCATCAGGACAATTCGCTTTTCCTACTTTCAAACAAGCCAGGATATCCAAAATGTGAGATTCAGTAATTGGTGTGTCGGAGAGACGACCTTTGGTTTGAAAGTTAATTTCTGGGAAGGTAGTGTCACCATCTTTCACTGAACAAAGACCGCTGAAATATTTGTTAAACAGTTCAACTTTCTCCGCACAGGTCAATACAACATCATCACCTTCTATCGGAGGTGGATAGATGGATGATTTACTGCCCTTATCACACGAGTTGCTTTACCAGTTTCCACCACAGGTTTGGATTACACTGACTATAATTTCTATTTTGTTGACAAGACTATCACTGTAGTGTTGTTTCGATTTCCTCAAGTCATTAGTGACCTAGTTCCTGGCCTTTTTATATCCTGACCACATTTCGGGGGTGTCTTTTAGTTTTGCTTTTTCGGAAGATAAATTACATTTTCTTATTTGCCTTCTCAAATCATTTGATAAACAGGGAGGATCACTTGGTCCGACTGTTATATGTTTGGTAGGTGTATACCTTTTATCCACAGAAATGAAAGAAAATCACCCCATTTGTGTACCACTTCATTGATGTTCCTGCATGGTAGGAAATACGTATTCCAACCAATCGATACCATCTCTTTGTTAAGACTATCATAATCCCCCTGGTCGTTAATCCGAATTTGTCTGTTAAAGACGTTTTAAGTACTAACTTTGAAATTCAACAAACAAAATACACTATTGTGGTCACTACAATCGACAGCTATTGTACCAGCAGAAGAGATGAAGTCGGGAATGGTGGTGGCAATGGTATCCAGACAAGTGGAGGACGTGGGAGAAGTGATTAGTTGTGTCAGGTTGAGGGCATGTAGTTTAATCTGCAGTTTGTTGCTGCTCATATCTATCTATCTATCTATCTATCTATCTATCTATCTATCTATCTATCTATCTATCTATCTATCTATCTATCTATCTATCTATCTATCTATCTATCTATCTATCTATCTATCTATCTATCTATCTATCTATCTATCTATCTATCTATCTATCTATCTATCTATCTATCTATCTATCTATCTATCTATCTATCTATCTATCTATCTATCTATCTATCTATCTATCTATCTATCTATCTATCTATCTATCTATCTATCTATCTATCCATATGTCTATCTATCTATCTATCTATCTATCTGTCTGTCTGTCCAGCTGACCGTCCTTTCGTCCATCCATCTATCTATCTATATCTATCTATCTGCTACCTACGTACCAACATATACATATATATAGCACAAGGGGATGCTGTTACACATACTGCCACAGCTTTTTATGCGATAATATATATTACTGCTCCTCAAAAACATACCTGTGAAAGGGTCATATTTGGATTGGGTTCCTAGAGGTCTAAATTTTTACGCTGTCAGTCCTGTTAATATTGCTGATAGAACACCCTTTTAAGTGTTACCAAGAACTGAGTACTGTGTAAGTGTTAACATCGGAGAACTGTTTTATAATTTTTTGCCGAACACGAAATATACACTGGTTGGACACCCGCTGCCTGTGGCTTGAGTCCATATGCCAATTGCAAGCCTTCCAAAAAAGCTGGAATAAAAAACTTGTTTTTGCATTAAATAGATCATCATCGTTATCAACTGAAAAGGAATTCCTGAGAGCCTTCGCGATGGTGTAGTCCCATACACATCTCAAAAGATCCGGTTTTGATCATCCTTGTATGAATAAGATACACAAAGAGCTTACCTCCAACCAATGAACACCGCCCTGTTCAAACATTTAAGTGTTTTAACAAACATTTCATGTAAACTTTTGAAGTGTATTAACCATTAGATGTACAGTCATTACCATATGCCAAACTCTAAATTCACTTTCCCTAAAAATACATCAAGCCTTTGCTGGTAGTTATATAACGTTATATAAAACACGGCACTGCACTATTAAAAACGTCGAAAGTCCTTTTTTGAGCAGCAGAGTTGGAAATACATGTTCAGCAAATTAATATTTACAAGTTCTGGATAAAAGGTCCTTTATTCTCTGTATGTTTTTGTGTTTATTCTGTTATTGAACTAAAATGATTAATAAATCAAGCTTTTGCTTGTTGTTATATAACATTATATAAAACATGCTATGTGCACTTATTGAAACATCGAAAGTCTTTTTTTTTTGAGCAACAGACCTGGAAATGCATGTTCACAAAATTAATATTTACAAGTTATGGATAATAGGTCGTTTATTTGCTGTATTGTATTTGTGTCTTTTTGTCCACAACAGTATGTTTTTTGGTTTATTTTGTTCTTGATCTGAAATAACTCTTTTTTATTACACACACACACACACACTCACACACACACACACACACACACACACATACATATATATATATATATGTACATAATGTTGTAGGAACACTTTCTAATTATGAATGCACCGACGGAATCAGTGTGGATAACATAGACAAACACGAGTATTTTTTATGACCAATCCGTTTATTAAAATTGTCACCATGCTTCTTTAAATTGCTGATTATTTTATTCAACCCATGGAGCAAGCTTCAGGACCAACGTTACTAAATGGTTGGTTATGTGTACAGGTGGGGGCACACTGTGTCATATGTCAACAACCGCTAGCAACTGAGTCCATCTTCATTCTGACAGCAGAATAATGTTTCCTTGTTGTAACCCCCCTCATTTTTTAACCATAATGAAACATACATTTCACATATGTAGCTGACATTTCATAGAAAAGAAAATCTTGTCAGCAGTGTTATACAATAATGGAAAAAGACTAATGAACGTACAGACCTTTCATCAAGCTATTTATAACAAGAAATACAAAAATATTATATTGTATTTGTGTCTTTTTGCCCAGAACCACTTCCTAGTAGTCAATATCCTATTCCGCAGTTCGAACTCTTTACTCTCCATAAGCTAACCTGTCCCTGTCTAACCTGTATATATATGGAATTACTATTGTCTATATTGCACACGTTCCTCTGTAAAATTTTGACATAGGCTGTATCAGCCCAAATAAATTAAAGGGTCTTCAGCGGGTAACTACTCAACATGTTTCGGAGCCTTTTTTATTACTTCTTAGTGGTACATCACAAACAAATCATTTACCAAAGTAATGTTTAGTTGTCGCTTACATGTCAAAGTATCGCTTTTTAAGTTGGGGCTGTTTTTCCTATAATAGTTTATGTCAAGAACTAGCCCCTAGTGAAGCTTAAATTGTAAAAACATTTTCTTTCACCAAGTGAAAAAGGATTGGAGAAAAAGTGCAGAGCTCCTTTGCGAACGCCCCTCCGTGTACATCAAATGAATTTAACAATGTCATCAACACGATGGTGGATAATATATAAAGCATATACATTGTCATATACAATAATGCTGACTTATGGTATAAATGCAATGGTTTCATGGAAGAATATATTTATGCAACAGGTGAGATGAAAAATTTTCAAAAACACACTGACAAGTTAGAAATGCTTAGTCTTAATAAGGAAATCATGGACTGTTCTAAATAAGTGAGTGTTTACACACTCTGGTTGGCTGGGGTCGCCGTATAGTAGGTTATAGATGTGTAGGTTGATGTGGTTAGGTAACTGACTTCCTAGTGTTACTCGACCAGAAGAATTAGGGTTCAATTCAAGAAGATAATGCCTTGTGGTTTCCCTGACATGACCACAGGAACACTGGCGAGAGTCTATTACGAGCACAGATGGAATTAAGGGTGCAGTACCTGACCTCATCGAGAGCCACAATAGAAGTGACTTGGAATCTTTGAGGTGGAATTGTTCAGTTTAGTCTTAAATTGGGAAATATTGCTTGCTTTCCTTATACTAATATCCAGAGAATTCCATAATGCTATTGTGGCCGGAAAGATTAATTTTCGTCTCATCATAGTTCCACACAGAGGTACTAGAATATCATTTTTGTTTCTCAAATTGTAGGTCGTTGCAATGTTAATGGCGAGGGGATCGCTTAGATATAATGGAGACAAAGTTTTAACTAAATTGTACGTAAATGTCAATTTGTGTTTTTCACTCCATTTCATTAAGCTCTCCCATTTAGTCTCTTCATATAAAAGTCTGCCTGAAGCGTGAGGCATAGCGCCAGTCACTACCCTTGCTGCCGCCAGGTTTACACGCTCTAACATTAAACTTACCTGGTTAGTGCAGCCGAGCAAGAGGACGTCAGCATATTGCATAACCTTTATGCCAAACTCTATCAAAAGCACGACTGAGATCAAAAATCAAATTTAACATCCTTTTCCTCATCAATAGCGTCCCATATTAAATCGTATACTTCAAGTAGTTGGCACAAAGAGAGTCACTTGGGGAATATGCAGATTGCCAGCAGACAAGTAAGTTATTTGAAACACAATTACTATATACACGATTAAAAACAGATTTTTCAAAAACTGGTCCAACACAACTTAAGAGCGAAATATATTTTTTTGTGCTGTTTTTATGAATAGGCGAGATATTTGCCTCTTTTCATTTGTGATGGAAAAAAAATCATCTAGAGACCTTTGCTGTAGGCTGTTTGGTGAGTTTAAATAATTTGGTACTTATCTCATCAGGGCCATTCGCTTTTCCTACTTTCAAACAATCCAGGATATCCAAAATTTAAGATTCAGTAGTAAGAATGTCGGAGAGACGACCTTGGGTTTGTAAGTTATTTTCTGGCAAGGTAGTATCATCATCTGCCACTGAACAAAAAATGCTGAAATATTTGTTAAACAGTTCAGCTTTCTCCGTACTGTGATACAAGATCATTACCTCCTACAAGAGGCGGATAGCTGGACAATTTACTGCCCTTGTCACACATGATTTGCTTCACCAGTTTCCACCACAGGTTTGGATTACAATGACCAGAATTTCTATTTTGTTGACAAGACTTTCAATGTACTGTTGTTTAGCTTTCCTCAAGTCATTAATGACCCGGCTCCTGACCTTTTTATTTCGTGACCACATTTCGGAGGTGTCTTTTAGTTTTGATTTTTGGAAGATATGATTTTGTTTTCTCATTTGCCTTCTCAAATCGTTTGACAACCAGGGAGAATTACTAAGTTTGACTGTTATATGTTTGGTAGGCATATACTTTTCGGCCACAGTAATGAAAAAATCGCTCTATTTGTGTACCATTTCATTGACTTTACTGCATTCCAGGAAATACATATTCCTATCAATCAACACCACCCTTCTTTAAGACCACCATAATCCCCCTGGTCATAAATCCAAATTTTTTCTCTTAAAGACTTGATCACTACTAACTTTAAAATTTACGGAACAAAATACAGGATTATAATCGACAGCTGTTATACTGGCAGAAGAGAGCAAGTCCGGAACGGTGGTGGCCATCATATTGAGACAAGTGGAGGAGGTAGCAGTAATACCTGTGGGAGTAGTGATGAGTTGTGTCCGGTTGACAGCATCTAGTTTAATCGGCAGTTTGTCGAAGCTTATCTGTCTATCTATCTATCTATCTATCTATCTATCTATCTATCTATCTATCTATCTATCTATCTATCTATCTATGTATCTATCTATCTATGTATCTATGTATCTATCTATCTATCTATCTATCTATCTATCTATCTATCTATCTATCTATTTAGCTAGCTAGCTACCTACATATGTGCCTATACTGCCGCAACTTTTTATGCGTTAGTATACATTACTGCTCTTCAAAAACATATTTGAAAAAGTGTCATATTTAGATTGGGTTCCGAGAGGTCTTACATTTTTAAGAACTCGATCATGTTAATATTGCTGATAGAACACCCTTCGTAGTGTAACCAAGAATTTAATACTACATACGCATTAACATGTGAGAATTTTTTTTGCCGAACATGAAATGTGCACTTGTTGGACACCTGTTGTCTGTGGCTTTAGTCCATATGCCAGTTGCAAGCCTTGCTGGAGGCAGCCCTTCCGGAAAAAAAATCCGGAATGAAAACAATGTTTTTCAAGCTGTTTGTATGTGCAATAAGCTTCGCTTTAAGTATATCATCGTCGTTATCAATTGAAAAAATGATTCCCGAGAGCCTCCGCAATTGTGCAAGTCACATACACATCTCATTAATGTATTTCAAAAGACCTGGTTTTGATCATCCTTGTATGAATAAGAAACACAAAAACCTGGCCTTCAACTAATGAACATTGTCATGTTTAGAAGTTAAAGTGTTTTGAAAATTGTCATATTTAAAAGTGAAAGTGTTTTAACAAACATTTCAGAAAACTTTTGAAGTGTATTAACCATGAGATGTAAAGTCATTACCATATGCCGAACTGTAAATATCCTTTCCCTAAAAATAAATCAAGCCTTTGCTTGTAATTATATAACATAAAAAATACGCTATTGCACTATTAAACCATCGAAAGTCCTTTTTCAGCAGCAGAGTTAAAATTACATGTTCACAAAATTAATATTTACAAGTTATGGATAATAGATATTTTATTTCCTGTATGTTTTTTGTGTTTATTTTGTTCTTGATCTGAAATAATTATTCTTTTTTATAATATATATATATATATATATATATATATATATATATATATATATATAGTACATAAAGTTGTAGTAACACTGTGTAATTGTGAGTGCACTGATGGAATCAGCATTGATAACATAGACAAACACGAGTATTTTTTATGACCAATCTCATACTTAAATTGTCACTATGCTTCTTTAAATGGCTGATATGCACAACATCAGCTGACATCAGGGCAACATGTTTAAACATGTCTAGGATCAGGCAAAGAATGAACGGCTCATATAGTGATCTGGACCATGTGATCATATATCATGATGTACTAGACAGTGCCATTGTAGTAATGTTGCAACATTTTGAAGAATTAGATGCATGAGCGGTCACTGAGGTCTTACATAATGTGTTAAACAGTTATGAAGAACTGGCTGCCAATGACAGGTTTTGATATTTCTGTCGGTATCTTTGAAATGCCCGAAGGAGCAAATGGAAAACTAGTTACTAAGTTGCATGGAGCCGACAATATTCCATCTATCATAGAAACTCCATGGTCCAAATTGTCAATAGCGACCAGTTATGCATGACAGGATTCATTGTTGTAACCTGGGTCACACAACGTCAAGTCAATCAAGAGGAATGGTCTGCTCTTGTAGCAGACCATCACAGACCAGAAAACACTCAATGGATTTGTTTTAGATCAAGATCAAGTCCCCAAATCCTACTACAACACACTTTTAATCAAAACAGGCCAAGAACAAAAACACTTAGCTCAATTGATGTGTCACCGTGGAGGTGTCCCGACCGACCAGCGTCCATTCATGAGATTGTCAACTTTGAAGATTTACTGAATGTATAGATTGACTTCATAAGCGCACTTTGTGGCAGCAATATGCAAGCAATAGTTCAGCAATATGGTAACCCTAGACTCGGTGCACCAAGAGAACAGAAATTATATCTGTATTTAGTAGAAAATGATGACAGCGATGATACCGCCTCTGGTCATTTTCACCAATATGACTGGCTTACTGTCTTAGCTCAATTGATGTGTCACCGTGGAGGTGTCCCGACCGACCAGCGTCCATTCATGAGATTGTCAACTTTGAAGATTTACTGAATGTATAGATTGACTTCATAAGCGCACTTTGTGGCAGCAATATGCAAGCAATAGTTCAGCAATATGGTAACCCTAGACTCGGTGCACCAAGAGAACAGAAATTATATCTGTATTTAGTAGAAAATGATGACAGCGATGATACCGCCTCTGGTCATTTTCACCAATATGACTGGCTTACTGTCTTAGCTCAATTGATGTGTCACCGTGGAGGTGTCCCGACCGACCAGCGTCCATTCATGAGATTGTCAACTTTGAAGATTTACTGAATGTATAGATTGACTTCATAAGCGCACTTTGTGGCAGCAATATGCAAGCAATAGTTCAGCAATATGGTAACCCTAGACTCGGTGCACCAAGAGAACAGAAATTATATCTGTATTTAGTAGAAAATGATGACAGCGATGATACCGCCTCTGGTCATTTTCACCAATATGACTGGCTTACTGTCCCCAAACATATACTGTGGCTGTTACAGAGGACCCACAGCCCACAGACATGGTTGTGAGGTGCCCTGTGATGTATGTCCGCATCAAGATTGTATGACAATTTTTTTGAAATTGTCTGCTTATGCTGCAATAGTACCAGTCGCAATTACACTTGTTATGATGCACACAAACTTGACAAGAAAGGCGTGGTAAATGATTATTTCAGGCTCAACATAAATGTGGCACAGCTTGAGCTCACATCTGAAAGGATATGAAGGTATGTTTAAAATGCAATACCTGGTTACCCAATTGATACACCCTACCAAGCATATAGTAGAACCAAAATCATGTATTTTGACAAGCGGAAATCACTGAAGATCTGATTAGTCGATTCCTATAACCATCTCCCACAAAAAAAACCCAGGCTAGTCTTCCTAAAGAATTTGGGGTACAAGAACTCAAGAAATGTTGTTTCTCTCATTTTTTAACACTCGCAATATCCATAAATAGGTAGGTCTTTATTCCGATCTCGACAGTTATGGCACCAATTACATGTCCAAAAGAGAACAGAAAAAATTTATGGAATGATACAAGAGGCACAAAAATGACATCTGTGACTTTAGAGCTGAAATGGAAGCCTGCTGTGGATCGGACTTTTGTATCATCAGAGAAGCTATATGAAATATGGAATGATACAAGAGGCACAAAAATGACATCTGTGACTTTAGAGCTGAAATGGAAGCCTGCTGTGGATCGGACTTTTGTATTATTAGAGAAGCCTGTAAGAAATATATACAGAACTGCTCCTTCAAGAAACCTGTGATAAAGTATACGACAACCAAAGTGACCAAAGGATGCTGAAAGGAGGGATGGAGCCCTGTGATTACGTGACCATCACAAGCGTCTGTATGGCGACCTATGGGACCAGCTGCCTGGAACAAGAACACTGCCTTAAGTTTATTAATCAACAAGGTCCCGTCGGCAACTATTGTGAAGCCAAGAAAAAGCCAATGCCTGGTTTGTCTAATGAGAATGATCATGGTTAACCGAACAGCATTTGAAAGAGAGGGGATAGAAAATCAAAGAAACTAGGTTTTAGCAGTCTTCAGTGGCACATGTATCAACAGAACGGTATGTGAAAAAGGTTCAGTTCATTAAAGTATCCATTTAATGGTTAGAGTGGATTGCTTACAAGGGGGACTTTTTTACAGCATACACCCGACCAAGGCGAGTACAAAGTGCACTGGACCTATCACTGGTTAGAGAGTTACTGTGAATTGACCAAGACAGCCAACGAGTTCCAAGGATTTTTCTATCATGGGTGTAAAACCTGTTGTTCCGAAGACAGAGTGGCGACTAAACATCATCGCACAAATCATTTCATTGAAGAATTGTTGCAATCAACATGCAAAACAAAGCCCACCTTGAGACCTTGGCCTACAAGTACAAATACATTTGCCAACACAAATTGCAACAACAGTTGAAAGATGATGACGTCATGAACACTTTTATGAACACCCTTGTTATCCAAGACAGACTGTATCCAAGGGACAGCTTTGCTGGAGCCTGTACTGATGCCACTTCATTATAATACAAAGTCAAAGAGGACAAAGGCATCCCAAAGGTCATCCGGTGATTATCACCTGTGATTTTTATTACAACTTGCAAAGCCATTTTGATATGACCAAAGTGAAGATTGTGGCTCCACGGAGCTGGTGTCACCCGTTTTGTTTTACAGAAGTGTTAACTTAAAATCCACCATACAGAAGCCATGCCGACAAAAAGAGCAGGGCCCAGTATGACCAGAAAACCAAAGAATGGGAACTGTCTGCCGACTCTGGTAACACGTTCTTGAGACTGAAGCAAGTTGCACTGTGTACTCTGACTGGTGTGACTGGAAGAAGGTCAACTCCGGTATATAACAGACAAAACCAGGCCAAAGTGTGATGAACACACAAGATACAAATACAATGTCAATGAAGAGCCAAGATTACTATCTGGTCGACTGAAAAGGTATTTGTCATCATTTTTCTGTATGTGCATGAGTCAGTGCAAAAAGCCTTTCATATCTTTTAAAGTTACACAATAAATTAACTGAACTAACAAATATCATTATGTACAGTATGTTGGTGTAGTCACGCCGTCACTTGATATCCACAATATCAATAATGCTACGGTATTGGTTTGTCTACCAAGGCAATAGCCAGTGTGTCTATTTGTTAAGTTTAATTGCCATCATGAAGGTGAAACATAGTTAAAATTCTCAGAGGTTGTTGATTGCACTTTGCTCAAAGTAGGAAACTTGCACGTACAGGTACACACATGAAGCCTAAAATACAAGTTTTCCCATACATAAAAATATTTCCTTATTTGCCTGTTACTTTTGGGATCTGTACATGTATGATGTACAACAAAGGGTAAGGAGGAAACAATTGCTCAGTTGTAAGTCTACTGAATATAGGTACATGTACAAGGTAATTTGTGAGGAAAAGGTTTGGTTAACTTCAGTTGGCATTACTTGCATGCCACGCTGGTCATTATAATACCAAAGACAGGATCCCCCCCCCAAAAAAAAAATCAAAAAAAAAAAAAAAAAAAGGTAAGGAGGAAACAATTGCTCACTTGTAAATCTACTGATTATAGGTACATGTACAAGGTAATTGGTGAGGAAAAGGTATGGTTAACTTCGCGCATGCCACGCTGGTCATTATAATACCAAAGACAAGAAGCAAAAAAAAAAAAACAAAAAAACAAAAAAACTTATCACTGTTAACATTTTACACAGCTTGACTAATTCAGCAGTTTTACGGGCCTTTGGAAATGATACATTTTGTTTATTTGCTTGTAAAATAATAAAATTGACTTTGACAGTACGTAACACTTTGATGCCCTGTGTCAGGCTTGAAAACAAATTGAGAGACAAATCAAGATTTCAAATACTGAAATATTTAGGTTATTTTTCAAATATTTGTATTTAGTTCCATCAACTTGCCCGGTAATACACATTTTAAAGAAAGTATTCTTTACATGCATATTTTCTTAACTTCTCAAAGTTTGTTTCCCTTGATATGAAATCAGAAAAATAAACTTTGCTTGTACTCCAGAAAATTAGGCTCAAAATTAAAATTTGCGTTGATCTCTGCTGGCGTGAGAAATTCTCCATGTTCATTCACCATATCATCAATAAATTTGACACCTTTGTCATGCCATTTTTCCAAAAACAAGAGACCCACGGGCCAAATGCTGTGCTGACCACCATAACTATAAAACCAGTTTTTGAAATAAATTCAATCCCCAAATTTCAAAAATTAATCAAGGTTTGTCACATTATGCAATAACAAACTTCCACATGATGCACATTTGTGGTACATGTGGCATCATTTGCCTTAATGTTTATCAACAAAAATGGGTTGTTTTTGTTTTAAAGGTTTTGGCCAAAGTTACTTGCCCACACAATAAGCCCAGCTGTCTTATCTGACTGACAAAAAACATCTTTCTTGCAAAATCAATTCGTGATTGTTGGTGAATATAGAGGAAGTTACATTCTAACCTTATGCACAAAACTGATTTGAACTGCTTTGGTGGAAATTGAAAAAAAAACTCACCCTGTCTGCAAAATTCAAAACAAAAATATCCATTTGCCTCATCCTATTTTATACAGTTGTGTAACAGGAAAGATATATTTTTTAAGGGAGCCCTTACGGTTGTCTGCACAGTGTACACATACAATACATTGTGTATGTAGTTTTAGTGGCATCATTGCACATGCGGCCAGTACAGTGTATACAATGTTGTTAGTTCCCAGGAATATGGATGAAGCTGAATATACAAGTTGGTACTCCTGGCCCAGGCCACACGTCTCAAGCAATGACACTGCTCCTTATTTTTTTAGTATGTCATAAACATATATATTGAAGAAAGTTCCACACACGTGTACACGTAATTTTGATTAGCATATAACCTCAAGAGTACAAATGTATGTTTGTAGTCAGTCATCTACAAAAATTCATTTAAAAATAAACTTTGGAGACCTTGCTGTGAATAAAAAAAATAATGGCTTTGAAAATGGACTGTTTAAGAACAATTATATGAGTGATATTTCACCCCCCCATAAATTACACAAAAATACAAATACGTGGGCATAGTAACAGTAAAATTCAGACAGTGTAAGAATAAGCACAAAAAGGGCTTCACAACCTACGAAAGTTCTTGCTGTTAAATATTCCACAAATCTGTTGCGAATGTTGTAGCCGGGCATTGAAAGGGTACTAGGTCTATTATACAACTGGCCTCAGTGGACATCTTGGAGAATTCACCAAAAATGTCCACTTAATGAGACGGTCAGCTAACAGGATCGCAAGGCAATATATGGTACACAGGGAATTGCTCGTTCACGTTAATTATTAGGCAAAATGAATCATTTAGACTTGATCCTGTAATGTATACTTGTGCTTTTTGCACATTAGCACAAAAATTACATTCTTATATACATGTATTGGAAGGCCTTTTTAGTAAAAAAGTACAGTGTGGTGTCCATTCAAATATCAGATTTGGAGACATAAAGAAAGTGATTTCAAAATTGTTCCAAATAGCCCAGTCCATAATGTCATCAAGGGTCCCGAAGTGTTTGGTCAGATGTTTTAATCTCACACTTTGAAGTAGTCATAGTTACACTAATAACTTAGTTCTTAGTTTCATCTGCAGTGGCTTTGCTTCAATTATGCCTACATAAGCAATGGAAATACTAAATTTAATGACGCATATTATACAAATGACAACATTTGGACACTGCCAAAAATGACTGAAATTGCTAGGTTAGGAACAGCAATTTAAAATTGGGAACCGAAGTTCAAAATTTTCTTTCAAAGAGCTACAAAGACTAGTACTTTAAATCTTATTCACTTTCTGCATGAAAGGAAAGAATTCTGAGCAAATTTTAGAAGCCAGTTGCTACTTGTAGTAGACGTTAACTATTTTTGATAGTCATTTTGAAGTTTGAGCATGTAGGTGTTTTGGCTACTGCTAGTTCTAAGAAAGCCTAAAAGAAATTATATTTTCTGTGGATATGTTCACTCAATAAGTGAAATGTTTAACACTGATGAAATCTTCATTTCATTCAACCTTGGGGCAAAATAAAATAAAATAATTGTCAGTAAGTTCCGTTAGTCACCAAAACTGGCAAATCATGTAAACAGTCCTGCCACAAAACAGTCAATTTTGGACTGAAGGCATGGCATAAGTGGCGCTCCTGTAGTATTATTAGGTATGTATCCATGTAAAAATAGTATGAAGTACCAGTTGAATACATTTAAACTTCCATTTTATTATAATACATCATGTTACTAATGTTTACAGTCAGAATGGGCCTGAATGAAGTGATTCCATAGTAATTTTGTCAAAGAATTGAAGAGTTGTTAAATAAAACAGTTGCTTGGTAAATAAAGTTAGCTTTTCAAAATTACAACAACAAAAAATGTAAATGGTAAATGACAGCATTACCATCTGACTGGAAAGGAGATGACAAAATGAGATTGAAACTAATGAAAGTGTTAATTCCTTAAAAGTTTTATACCTCAGACATGCAATACCATAATTTGATGTATAATCAGAAAACCTAGGCTTCTTGTTTTGTATCGAGGGTATGCATGTGTTGCATATCACATAACACAACCGCGTATCATCAAATACAAACAGACAGACAGACAGCTATAAACTGTTCCAGTGTTTGGGTAAGTTCCATGTACTATCCTATATGGATAAATTCACAAATGATGGTGCCATGATAAGTCCTGGCAAAAAATGGGGTACTTAATGTGTGTTAGTATATGGCATTCATTGCCAGCATTGGCAAGCTATTTAGAGATGGTGGACTATGTGACAATTTCTTTTTTTTTTTTTTTTTTCAAAAATTGCAAAATACTAGTATGTTGATAATTTCTGTAACACAGAGTCATTTTTCATATTATCAAAGTACATGCAAATTCTGATACATTTACAATTTGGTTTTAGGAAAAACTTAGGTACGAAGTTAGCAATTTCTGAATTTTCTAATTTTGTTCAGCAACAGTTGGAAAAAAGTAAAATTTGTTTGGGAATATTTATTGATTTAAAAAAAGCTTTTGATACTGTTAATCATAGTATTTTGCTTAAAAAATTAGAACATAATGGTATAAGAGGATTATCTTTGGAATGGTTTAAAAGTTATCTACAGGATAGAAGACAGTTTATACAGATAGGATCTAGCAAGTCGGTGTTGAAAACAGTTCAGTGTGGTGTTCGACAAGGATCTATTTTAGGTCCTTTAATGTTCCTTGTATATATTAATGATTTACAAAATTGTCTCACACATGGAATTTCACGATTATTTGCTGATGATACAAACATTCTTTACAGTGGTAAACATATTGATACATTAAAACGTAATGCAGAAGTGGATTTGCTTAAGCTAATAGATTGGTTCAATGTGAATAAACTAGCATTAAATGTAAATAAGTCAAATTGTATTATAATACGCTCCAAAAAGAAGAAAATACCAGCTGATTTCAATATTATGGTAGGAGCAAAAACCTTGACCTTATTAGACAATATTAAATATTTAGGTGTTTATATCGACCAGCAGTTTACATGGAAATCGCATATTAATTCTGTTTGTAAAAAAATAGCCCCTATTATAGGCATTCTTTCAAAAGTTAGACACTTACTTACCTTTCCCATCTTACGTCAGCTGTATTATGCCCTTATTCACCCACATATTTTGTATTGTATTGAAGCTTATGGATCAACATATAAAACTCATGTCGAACCACTTTTAATATTACAAAAACGAGCCATACGAATTATTACCTTTTCACATCCCCAATGTCACACAGAAAATTTATTTAAGTACATCAAAATTCTTCCCTTTTACAAATTATATCTTTTAACTATATGCTTGTTAGTCTACAATGAATTGAGTGGTACATCCTCCATAGAATTTGGTTTTCAAAATTGTTTTTTGACACATAGTTATAACACACGAAATCGAAGCATCTTATCTCGATCCCAACATAAAACAAATTACTTTTGCCAAAGTGTACTCCATACCGGTCCACAATTTTATAACTTAGTGCCTTATGAAATTAAAAATGCATTTTCTGTCTTTTCCTTTAAGAATAAACTCAAGTACTGGCTATTTGGTGAAAATATTGATGTTTATGCGCACATATATCCCCATAGAACACAAGAACAGAACACAGATTAGTTAATGTATACTTCTAACTGTCTTTGTTAAGAGTTTTACTTCACTTCACCCTGTTTTTGTACTATAGAGAAATTGTTATAATTCATATACTTAATTTATGTCAACTTAAAACTTGTTTGATTATTATGTTTCTTATGTGTAATGTTGTAATTTAATCTTTATTAACAAAGTTTAAGCACATGTATCCCAACACATATTTTATTTTCAGTTGTTGGATGGTGGTACAAGGTATAGCCTTCTAGCCATCCTCACACCTATTATATTGTTGTATCTATAATTTGTACAAAACTTTTGTTGTGGAAATAAACTATTGAAAAGGTTTTTAACTGCAAAATTGTGATAGAAAATTTATCAGTGTTTTAGAGGAAATAAAAGGTTTGATCTTCATTCCATATCCAAACTCAAAATTTTAAAAGAAGGTGACATTAAATTCACTTGCACTGGATTCATTAGTTTGTTCTTGTGTCAAGTTTTAATTTTATCAATGAGTAAGTATTATCAATTGAAGAATGGCGTCGTATAGCGACAAAACAGTGTCTTTTTCTTATTTAAAAAAATAATGGGGAAGGGGTAATACTTTTTGGTGCTGATAAAATTTTGAGAAACTTGGGATAATAATTCCATGTAACCTCGTAGCCTTATGGCTAAGGTAATTTTTGTTGTATAAAAATGCAATATAGGTTTTTTGACATAGTCTTGGCAGATAAAAATGTCAAAATCAAAAATAGTTTTGCATAATTGTGCAGTTTTCTACACTTTTCCCCATCTTTAGGTTCTTAAATGTCTAATATCATTATTTTCTTACTTTTTGACATAAGTTTTCTTTAATATAAGCCTAATGTCATCAAGTTGCAGCAAATATTGCTGATTTTATGCAAAAAAACAAGCAAAGTGGGAATTTATTGATATATAGAGCGGTTTTACATTATAAATGATGATACGATACACCTGCCACTAAAATAAATTACCACAACCATCATTTTCTTATGTCTCACAAACCAATCTTCAATAAAAAATGGGTTGTGTCTTGTTTTACCATGGGGAGGGGTACCCAAGTACTTTTGGGCTTTGACCCTACCCTATGATAAATACCCCGGCAAGGCAAGGACACATGCGGGTATCATAAACATCCTAATAAACCTCAGTGGTCTTAACTTACACCACAGCTTTTGACTAGACAGGTAAGAAATCCAAAATGGTCTCTATATAGCTCAATCTGTACTTTATTCCGTACAACTGTCAGTTTTTGCAAGACATAAAACAGCACGTTATCAAATTATTCAAAATGAAATTACTTTCACAAGATATTATATCATGTTATCCACTTTCAACATATATTTACTTGTAGCTATTAATATGAATGCTCCAAAGGATCACTTCATTAAGTTGATATATTATGATAGGGGTGTTGATTACATAACGTTGTCCAATATAGTAAACAATAAGAAAGTACAATCATGCATACCAGCTTACTGTGACAGTGCTACTCTAAAAGTATCATGAAAAATGTTAAAAAATATTGCCTCCAAGATATTTCGCTGCATAAAATTTGCTAAAGAATTTTTTAGAAGAAAATTAAATAAAACAAAACAAAACAAAACAAACAAACAAACAAAAAAAAAATGAAAAACAAAAACAAAAACACACACACAAAAAAAAAATCCAAAAAACTATGCCCATGTCTATGTCATAATTCGCCTAATATTTCAAGTCACCGTGGTACTATGATCATTGGCGAATTACGTACATTTAAATTGCCTAGATCGCGTGAGCAACCGAAAATTGCTTGTGGTAAATACACGAAAATGATCGTGGAAGCTGTTGAAATATATGATAGAGGATGGGCAAAGAAGGATAAAACCTCATTTCTGTCTTACATGAATGGACAAGTGGAAAAAGGTCGTTGCAAGCAGAATAGGAAAGTTACGGGAAACAGCCAAACAACCACCAAATCCTGTGTGACAAATCGGGAAGTTGTTCAGTGCCTGCAAGTGATACATGATAAATACGTCTTTGGCCTGCACCTTACAATTTTAGTGTTATATGTAGAGAGCTTCATAAGAACGTTCTCACTGACAAATTAAGCCTGTTGACCAAGTCAAGTTTTCCCACGTAAGAAAAAGTAAATGAATCATTAGATAAAATTTTGATCAAGCATGAACAGTTCTTAAATCATTTGGCCTGATATATTCCGATCTACATGATCAATAATATTACATTTACTCAGTTCCAAAAACTGCATTAAAATGCATTAAAGTTCTGATTCATAGCAAGCTCCAAGTTTTGTTGTTTGAAAGCTCGTAGGAAGTACAGGAATGTAGGTTTAAATACAGTGGTAAGATAGATGCATTATCTGGTTTTAACAGGTTTTTGATTCTATCCAATTTGAAGATCCTTTTCTGGCAATTGAATAATACAGATAATTGTTTACCGTTTAGTCAAGATTTCGTCTTTGCTCTTGTCTGCTTTATTTAAAACTATTCGTCCTCCTAATTTGAAACAATGCATCAGGTCTCTCATATATAAAACATGTGAGAAAAATACTTTTCAAAGAATGATTTTATCTTACAAGGTCCGCACTTATTTATATTAAAAGCGACTAGTCTGTGTTTATATATTATCATCTTAATTAGTTATCGAACTTTTTAATTGATAACACTGACAATTGCTATTCCAATGGGTACCAATTTGAGCGCATTTTATGTCCAATTCATATTTATTTCAATAGTGAGTTTCAATTTGTCTTATGGTTGTCACGAGAGATGTGTTTTGTAAATCTTCTAAATTGACATTTGAATTTATTGATGAGCTGCTAAGAATAAATAATGAACACTTTCAGAATAAAATGCCCTGACGATTTGGAATGAAAAGAAGCAACACAAAATGACATGGAATGCAGGCTTATGAACATAATGCAGAATTTGAAAGCTTTGACTACCGTTATTTTTTCAAGTTCAAAAACTATTTTAACAGTTATATTCGACTATAATCTAAGCACAATCGTTCCTGAAGTTTCTGGATAAAAATGCAAATTGATTATGTGGATTTGAGATGATATGCAAATGACGGAGCAAATATGTAAACCTCACAATTGTAACTGACATTTGATACAAAGTGTGTATGAGGCAAGATATTTCTCAAATTTCAGAGTATTCAGCATCAAGTCAATTGAAATTATTAATAACCTTTGTTGGTAGCTGTGTCAAGTAAGGCGAGGGAGCTGTGTTTCTTCACTATTTCGTATTCACTGACTGATATATAAAACATCATGGAGATCATGGTGTGTCTGCCTTGAACCTGGATTTCGACCTGGTATGTTTGATGACTGAAGAGTTTTGTTTATGGATACTTGTTGTTTTGTAGGATTTGCATTGCCGCTTCTCTAACCTTGCTGAAAACTGTTCTCCATCCCTAATATTTATGACATTAATTATTCCTACGTTGTTTTTATGACATTTTACCCTATTTAGATGTTGAATGAATGTTGTGTTGTTTGATGGTCACGCAGGACAGTGTTTTATGTGGGGATGATCATGTTGATGGACGCTTTAAGATCAAAATGGTTTCTGAAAACGACTGATTTTGTTATTTGTCAGTTGTTTTAAATACCATCTCTAGCAAACGATACAAAACTAAAGAAGACGTAGGCCTCTTTTTTCATTCATAAAATTTATTTAAAGTGCGACTAGCTATTTGATTGTGTGAACCAGTTATTGTTTGTTTCTTTTTCACACATCATATTATAACAGTGATAAGTATTCTTGACCCCTGCATTCAAAGTCACATGACATGGGGAGCACAAACTTAACTTTCTAAAAAAATAAAAAATAAAATAAATAAACAAATAAAATAATAATAAGCAGACCTTTTATTTGACGTAATAGAAATGAAAAAAAAATCTCATGCCTGTAACAAAGAGGGCTTTGTGTCTAAATCAAGGTATCTTCGTGTGTCCCTATATGTGCTTTAGATAACGTTTAACTGTGTTTTAGAAAAGTGACATGTAATAAGTAACTTACAAACTCGAGGCACTATCTACACTAATGCGGGCACATTATGGGCACTGGCATGACAGGTTAGCTCTGTAAAAGCTGTGCCTGTAAATCTATGATTTGACGGACATTGCATTATCATATCTGTCAAATATGATGGTCACAGTACAAATACCTTCAATCTCTAGCAGCAAACCTAATACCTTTTTTCTGACTACTTTCACCACATCAGTATATGTATGAAAGTCTTGGTGATTGAGAGAAAGTAACCAAAAAGCTGTATTTGTGTCTAAGAACACATCTCACAAACTGCTTCAACCTTTTTGGCCAGTTTGATTTTGCTGTTTTCCTGGAAAAGGAGGAGGACGCCAGATTCATACTGAGGCACCTGATCGGCCCTGTACTTTGATGCAAGTAATGTCATAGGAATATAATTCCTACTTTATTTTAGTTGTTTGAATTGTTCTGTCAAGGGCTTATTCATGCTTAAAATGTAACAGTTTTATTAGGAGGAATAATATTACAAACAACTGTCATATTCCGTTGCCTTGGACCATTTTTTTTCCAATATACTGCTGTGTTTTTTGCCTTCCAGTCTCAACACATTGCCCACATGAAGACTGAAGTTTTGCAACTTCATATGACCAGTTGCATTATGGATAGCGCTTTCTAGTACAGACCCAATGTGAATGGATTGGTCCAGTGTTCACTAATAAGGCTCATTATCTTACACACATTTGCCTTATCTCTCTTTCTACAAGCTACACTATCTGTACGTCTGTTCCTTCCTGTCATGTTACTGGACTCTTTGAAAGGCCATGGCATAATCACCAATAACATGTCTCGTAACTAACCATATTTTCAAGGCACCTTTTTTCGGGTAAACTCAATAACCCCACCTTGCCTAATGCAATTTCTATTTATAGTATTTTGCAGAGCCTGGTCAGTGGGAACACTATTGAACTGGCGCATCTGTAATCTTCTAACAACAAATCCAGGGTTTTTTTTTGTGATAAGATGTGGTGTTAGGCACACATATAGCTTTTGGTATGGGGCGACCGTATCCTCAAGGCTGTTGTAGAGCATGCCTTCAAACAACAGCTTGGTACTTTTGACATTCACCTTTCTTGGGAACATCTTGAATAAATAGCTTAGGAAAACATGACCCATATTCTTAAAATTCAAACCCAACAAAGACAGCACAGATATTCCAGAGTTACCAAAGCATAAACCCTCGTCTTCCTATACCAACGTAAAGAAACAAATTTCACTCTTATCTTGAGACAGGCAGTCACCCATAAAAGACAACTGGTGGTTTTAAACCAGACCTATCAACCTTCGATATATTCTTAGTTAACTACAGACTATAGTGTTGAAAAATATAAAGTCTAACTGCTCCAAACCCAAAAATTTTATTTCTGGAGAGAGAGAGAGAGAGAGAGAGAGAGAGAGAGAGAGAGAGAGAGAGAGAGAGAGAGAGAGAGAGAGAGAGAGAGAGAGAGAGAGAGAGAGAGAGAGAGAGAGAGAGAGAGAGAGACCTTATAGGCCTGTCAATTTTTATTTGTGGCGAAGCCACAGATATAACAACCAGTTTGGGGGCCATCTCCGTGTTGGTCGACGTCCCGCTTGTGTTTACATCGGCCGTAACGAAAGAAAGGGCGTAATAATATTGACTTTTGGTTAAATTTTTGGGTACATCTTTTTATGAGAGGCTATTTCATATTTGTGTTTACACACGACGTCTAAGAGAAGTGCGCAATTGTCCGACCTAGGTGCGAGTACGGCCGTGCCACCGGAGAGGAGGGAACTTTCCCCCAAGACCTAGCCCCAAGGGACCTCCCCACGCTCTGTTAAGCTTGCGGGTTAACAGAGCGTGGGGAGGTCCCTTGGGGCTACCCAACACCAAGCGATCATCGGTTGGCTGTTGCGTGTGCAGTTCAGTCGTGTGCACATCGCCACGTCTTCGGGAAACAATCGCATTTTAGCATTACCGCAAGGCCTTTGTGTACCAATTATACCAAAAAAAATATATATATAACTTTGCTTTTACCTACGTTTACAATTTCAAGGCAGACTTTGTTCGAAAACTTCGGCACATGTTACCGCAATACAGAACGGGAAGACGGGCTTGCACTTCCCTGAAGGCTGAATGAATTAACCCAAATTCTTGAATATGCACATCCGGGTATACAAATGGAGATGTATGGTCCTCTGTTTGCACGAGGTCGAATCTGGTGATTGTTGTGTCGAACTCTTTGGATTGCATAGACAAGAAAGAAAAAACAAAGTTTAATCTAGAAGGCATATCAGAGCACTGTTCGCAGAGAATGACAGAATCTGTTGAATTCTAGCAGCGGATAGAGTGTTCAAACGATCCCAATTTCACCGCAACCCAAATGAGGCCCCAGCATACACGATCCAAAGCGAGAGCCGATCAATATTTCTGGGTGCCATGGGGCCCGCTTTGGGATGTAAATCAATTTAATGGAATTGAAATAAAAAGAACATGTACATAAGAATACTTGAGCCCCCCCCCCCCCCCCCATGTCAAAAGATTGTGAAATTAACCGCTGAATTATAGCACTGCAGGCTATAGATATTATAATGAATTTGTAAAGAAAATTAACATATTTCTCCATTTACTACTCTGCCAGATTGCCATATAGACATGCACAAGTTCCAACATGTATCATTTTTTCATCTTTGGCTGTCTTTTACCCACCACACGTCACCCAACGAGGAAAGGATGCCAGACAAAGAGATATTTGAAGCAAGTCTGTAATATATTTGAAGTGTGAAAGTTTAGTTTTATTTAATTAAAATGCAAGGGAGGCCGACACTCGAACATATACATTTAAATTAATCAACCAATACAATATACAAATTACAATATATTTAAATAGATTGAAAGCTAATTGCCTCCGTGAAAATTTTGTTTGCACCATCAAAAAGATGCAGAGCCAGTGTAATGGTTGTCAAGAATAATTTTTGTTTATAATTTTCAAGAATTTGTCAGAAAAACATTAAATAATTTTTGGAATTCAATAGAATGTTGATATTAGACAACTCAACTTAAGTACATCAAATCACATTGTGATTCAGAGATTCACAGTTTATAAAAATCAAAAAAAAAAAATCCCTACCTACCTACCTACTCTACTTTTGTGCTTCGCTGCAACAGGAAACACGACATTTGTTTTGGGCCTCACCAACGCTATTTTCCTGACCACGACTCCGCAGAATAGAAGTGGTAATATCTTATAATATTACAGTCTTGTATTGATGTTCCTGAATAAAGTTACCACCTGTAACATGGCTTTTTGACTCGTCGCTTTTTGGCTCAGCTGACCTACCAGTCAGGTTGAGATATTAGAAGACTCAGTCATCCATGTCCATTCACAATTCACCATTTTTGACTTCTTCTCCAAAATAGCCAGCAAGATTCTCTTCAAAATTGGTGGCTATGTACCTTGGGTAGGTCTCTACCTAGTTTGTTCAAATGGTCATGCTCCAGTGATTTTAGCCCAGCTGCCCTTTCAGTCAGTTGAGCTTATCTTATGGTCCACTGTCCGTCATCCTTTGGTCCGTCAACAATTCACATTTTCGACTTTTTCTCCGAAACCGCCAGATCCACGTCAAACGTGGTGGGGTTGTGCCTTGGGTAGGTGTCTGCAAAGTTTGTTCAAATGGTCACAGTCCAGTGATTTTTGGATTTTTTATGATTTTTTTTTTTTGGGGGGGGGGTGGGCAAATCTTAAAAAAGCTTATTCTCCGAAATCGCTAAACCAATTACTTTGATATCACACAGGAACACTCCCTGGGACTCCTAGTTCTTAATTTGTTCACCAGATGGCGCTGCAATGTTTTTCTAATTCTTCATGAATTTTTGTGTTATTGCTATTTTCGACTTCTTTTCTAGAACCGTCACTCAGATTAAGCTGAAACATGGTGGATATGTTCCTTGAGGAAGGGTCAAACAAAGTTGTTTACTCTGTGGGAATGCTGCGGATTCCTGATTTTTCACGATTTTTTCAATTCGGTTACTTATCTGTCAAAGCAGCTTTCCTACTGATTACTATGGAATTCAATGAGCATTCTAGTGCTTATTCACATTTTCAACTTCCTCTCCAAAACCGCCATCCAGATTAACTTCAAACTTGGTGGCAATGTACCTTGGGTTGGTTTCTACCAGATTGGTCAAATGGTATTGCTCCAGTGATTTTTGGAGTTTTAATGAATCTTTTGGGGTTTTTCTTTTTTGGACAAATCTTAAAAATTCTTCTTTTCGGAAACCGCTCACCCAATTGCTTTGATATCGTATACAGACACTCCCAGGGACAGGAAGACACCTAGAGATTGCTGTTCTTAAATGGTTCACCATGTGTCCCTGCAATTTTTTTCTAATTTTTATGACTTTTTTGTGTTATAGCTATTCTCTACTTCTTCGCCAGAACCGTCTCTCAGATTAAGCTTGAACGTGGTGGATATGTTCCCTGTGGAAGGGTCAAACAATGTTGTTCACTATGTGCGACCGCTGCGGATTCCTGAAGTTTAACATTTTTTTTCAATTTGGCTCTTTTTCGATAAATGCACCTTTCCTATTGATTACTATGTAAGTCAATGAGCATTCTAATGCCAATTTACATTTTCGACTTCTTCTCCAAAACCGTCATCCTGATTTACTTCAAACTTGGTGGGGAAGTACCTTGGGTAGATGTCTGCCAGGTTTGACCCAATGGTTATGTTCCAATGATTTTTAGATTATTTTATGATTTTTTTTTCAAAAATCTTTACGAAAGTTTTAATAGGAATGTTTAAACAGGGAATTTCTTGTATTGGTTATAACTTAAATAATTTTGTCCAGATCTACTTCAAACTTGGTGGGGATGTGCCTTGGGTGGATCTCTACCAAGTGTGTTCAAATAGTCATGCTCTATTGATTTTTGGATTATTTTATGAATTGTTTTTGTTCATTTTCGGGACAAACCTTAAAAACTCTTCTCCTCTGAAACCGCTCACCCAATTGCTTTGATATCGTACATAGACACTCCCAGGGACACCTAGTTTGCAATTTGTTCACCAGGTGGCGCTGCAAGTTTTTCATTTTTTTTAATGATGTTTTGCTATTTTTCACTTGTTCTCAGAACCGTCACTGAGATTAAGCGAAATGTGATGGGTACATTCTTGTCGAAGGGTCAAACAAAGTTGTTTACTTGGTGGCACTACTTTGGATTCCTGATTTTTAAGCATTTTTTTCAATTACGGTACTTATCAGTCGATGCAGCTTTCCTGTTGATTACTATGTAAGTCAATGGGCATTCTAATGGTAATTCGCAGGACAACTGACACGAAATTTACTGTTTATTTGATAACTTGAGATTTGTTTTGAGCCAGAACTATGATGCTGCACATGTTAATGTTTCTGTATGAAGGTCATGCTCAGACTGTACATGAATGACCTTGACCTCGTTTCTGGGGTACCAGTGCAACATACATGAATTTTACTCTTCATTATAACTTGAGAACTACTTGAACCTTGATGTTGCACGTTAGTGTTCTTCTACAAAGGTCAGACTTACTCAGAACATGGGTGACCTTGATCCTTTCCAAAGTTCACACAGCCCGCTTGTTTGGATTTGTTGTTTGTTTTTTGGGGGGCAAATCTTAAACAAAATCTTCTCCAAAACCGCTCATCCAGTTGCTTTGATATCACACAAGAACACTCCTAGGGACTCGTAGCTTTTAATTGTTCACCAGGTGGCGCTGCATTTTTTTCTAATTTTTTTAATGATTTTTTTGGAGTGTTTTCACTATTTTCGACTTCTCCAGAACCGCCAACCAGATTAAGCTGAAACTTTGTGGGTATCTTTCCTGTGAAATTGTCAAATGAAGTTGTTCACTAGGTGGCATTGCTATGGATTCCTGATTTTCAACGATGTTTTCAAATCAGGTACTTATTGGTAAAAGCACCTTTCCTATTGTCAGATTACTATGCAAGTCAATGGACATTCTAATGCTTTTCACGTTTTGGACTTCTCTGAAGAAACTGTCTGTCAGATTCACCTCAAACTTGATGGCAGTGTACCTGGGTCGTCACACTCCAGTGAATTTTGATGATGTTTAGCTCACCTGACCTGCTAGTCATCTGTCAGCAGAGCATTAGGTCCATGGGCCTGTTAAGAAAAATATCTTGATATGTTGGTCCTAAAAAGTGATCTCAATTTGGCCTGGTCTCTCAAGCCAGCTTTCATTGTATTCCCTTCTTTGGCAACAAATTATGAAAGATACAACACCAAAAATTTGAGAAAATGGAGAATAATCTGGAAGCACATCATATGCACACACAATTATTTGTCTACCAAAAATACCAATCAACCAACTGGTCAGTTTGCTGCCACAGATTACATTTTAGGCCCATGGCCTTGTTGATTTTCCTGATTGGTCAGTCACCTGAGTTTACAGCAAAGGAAGAAAGAAAGCCTATAACGTTTTTGTGATATTTATGAATCAGGTACATTAAAAACATACTCTAGCTCCATTTTTACTACGAGTCCGAGAACACAGCCCACAGCACAACGACTATAGCCAAAGCACGGGTTGATGATTTACCATCCAGTGCTTTTTTTCAAGTTGGCAATAGCAGCATCAGTCAAAGAGCAATCTTTCAACAGAATATGTCCCTTTGGTAAATATACTTCGACAACTGTTTGAAGCTCATTCAGGGCAAAACATGTGAAGAAACTTCTTATTTTTTCATAGGAAACGCAATGGTCCATGGTGTAATGGTTGTGTATGACATTTCTGCTGCTGACCTCATGTTGAAGATAAAACCCAAGACCAAGGGTGATGGGTGTGGGCATACTCTATGAATGGGCAATAATACCATGGCACATAGAGGTCCCCTTAATGTTTGTTTTTTTCTCCATAAAATTATCATTGACATGCACATTTCCATATGCTTTAGCATAAAGCAACCAACTGACAGATTATCATAAGTGCTTTGATATGAAAAGTAAGCATCGTCCAGATTATCAAGACGTATATACAAATCTGTTGTTAGTTTTATGGCACATTTTGTGTTTCCCGGTAACCCAACAGCTTCATGGGAATATGCAGGTCATCCTGCTGTATTTTAGCCTCTGCCATTATGTTCCACCTGGAGCTCTGTATTATCATCTGCCTGACCTTGTGCCAGTGCTGCATTTTTCATTGCATGATCAACTGAGGTGGTACTAAAATACACAAGATCTGATAAACCTGGTCTCTGAACAAAAATTATATCACCATTGAAAATGTTTTATAAGTTTTATTTCCGTTTTGTTCACCTTTACCTTTCACCAGCCTCAACTCCTTCATTATTTAAGTATGTTACATGCTGGTTACAAATCTCAGAACGTTCCAGTACCCTGGCATCTCCACCAATGATTACATCAGTTAGATCCTGGACTATAACTTTAAAAGATGTCAATGTCAATGAGAGACTGTGAGTAGAGATCTGCTCATTTACTTGGCAAAATCCTGGAACTGGAAGAAATGTGGAAAATTTGCTTTACTTAGCAGAGAACTCACCGACAAATTCAGAAACTTTAGTACCCCAGTTTCGACAGTTTTTTCATTACAGACCAGTGGTTCAAATTTTGAAAAGAGGGAAGTGCTGTACATGATTGTTGTAGTTAATTGACGTTTGTATCTGTTACTGATTTAAAATATTCTGTCTGGAATCATGAAAAGATACAGGATGCCTTTGAGATTGAGTCTTTAATGTTATGGGTGAAGTTTTGTTCACCTGTATAAATTTCCTGATTCACTGCAGACTTGGCTCTAGTATTTGATTGGCGAGTCTGTATTTTGTGGATGTAAGCAAACAGTGTTTCATTAACCTGTGTACGTATGTATTGTCAGATGATTGGTGCATGCATGGTCTTGAACATGAAGCACTCCCTGACCTGCCAGAGCCAGATTGTTTCACTGGCTTAATTGCTTGTTTGTTTGACAGGCTTTTGCTTTACATACATAGTTGATACGTATTTCCGCTGGGTCAGTGTCTTTATGTGAAGAAATAGAAATTGACTGTTGGCTTCATACAGTCAGTATGTATGCATAATTTGTTCAGAGTGTGTTGACATTATTCATTTTGGTCATAGCTTAGTCTGATTTGAGCAACTTTAAGATTGCTACACTTTTTTTAACTTTGAGGTTCATTTTGTCAATTTTTGATGGACAATTCTTTGATCTGGAGAATATATTTTAGACATGCACAGACATTGCTTATGATTTTCTCTTTTGCTGATACTGGATATATGCATTTCAGACTGACAGGACACAATATATTAAAGTATATTGTTTTGCCAGGGACCGCTATTAAGACTATAACACGTCCCTGTTCAGTCAAATACTTTGGGTGGAGTAGGTGTATTCTACTGTAGTTAGTTTTGTGGGTCTGTCCACAGACTGATCTTCATAATTGACTGATCTACACAATTGGTGGAATTTTGCATATTTGATACACTTTAACAAAGTATGCATCTTTCATTCATATATACAGTTTGATTGAAAATACAATCATGGCAGTCATCTTGATAAGTTTTTGTGCTTGGTTCAAATCCCAGTTATAGTGGTGAGATTAATTTGACATGGATTATGCAAGCCATATCTAAGGTCACAAGTGTATAGTAAACCGAAAATACAGTCATGAACAATGAACTATGTATGCAATTTTGATAGGACCTTTGTCTGATTTCATTGCATTACACATGACATGTAAATAATGGTTACATTGTTGTGCAATTTTTTTCGGACCTTTGTCTGATTAAATTGCACAAAACAGAAGTCATGGAGTACACTGTGCACATTAATTTTTGTACGCGTGAGGAAATATGGAGTGTTCTCGAACATGTTTCACCATGGAAGGCTGCCCTTATTGTGAGGAAAAGGCCTGAAGAGGGTGGTATATTAACACCATACAGCATTCTGTCTACCCAGGGTGTCAGAAAGGACGTCATTAACCAATACATGTGTGAGAACAATATCTCATTTGAACATCCACTGTATGAACAAGGACTTCCTGCATATGCAGTACAACAATATATATCCAACAAATTGCAGAATTTTTGTCTTCAAGTTGGTCAACTGCAGAGACATATATTTCAAAGAGACTTCCCATCAGAAATTAGAAGAATAGCAGAACAGTGTCTCCAAGAATGGACCTCTGCCAAATGTAGACAACTTCACACTATACCTTCCCAACTACCTGTTACCATGATTTATGTTCAGAACATTTATATCTCTCATGAGACCATCTTTTTGGAAGAATGTAAACAGATGCTAGAGCAATTTGAAATATAGAGAGACCATGAAATGGAAGTGGAAAGAAAGCAACTGAAACTTGAAATACGAAAAAAAAAACAAGGGAGTCAGGGAGTGCTTCAGGTTCAAGACCTTGCAAATGCAAACCATGCAAGCACCAATCATCTGACAATACATACGTACACAGGTTAATGAAATACTGTTTGCTTACATCCACAAAATACAGATTTGCCAATCAAATACTAGATCCAAGTCTGCAGCGAATCAGGAAATTTACACAAGTGAACAAAACTTCACCCATAACATTAAAGACTCAATCTCAAAGGAATACAATATCTTTTCATATGATTCCAGATAGAATATTTTAAATCAGTAACAGATACAAAAGTCAATAAACCACAACAATTATGTACACAAAGAAGAAGGACTTCCTGCATATGCAGTACAACAATATATATCCAACCAATTTCAGAATTTTTGTCTTCAAGTTGGTCAACTGCAGAGATATATTTTTTCAAACAGACTTCCCATCAGAATTCAGTGGAATAGCAGAACAGTATCTCCAAGAATGGACCTCTGCCAAATGTAGAAAACTTCACACTATAGCTTCCCAACTACCTGTCACCATGAGTTATCTTCAGAACATTTATTTCTCTCCCTATTTCCTGGTGTTGCATGCTGAATTTCTCCAGCTTGTTTTTTCGTATTTCAAGTTTCAGTTGCTATCTTTCCACTTCGATTTCATGGTCTCTCTGCATTTTAAAATGGTCTAGCATCTGTTTACATATTTCCAAAAAGATGGTCTCATGAGTGATAAAAATGAAATATGTAGTGCTTGTAATACAAATGGTGATATTTAGCCTTGATTGCAAACAAGTCCTTGTAGTTCAGGGTACTGAATTGTACTTTCTCATTGAAAGTTTGTTGTCTAGCTTCTGGGACACTTATCTGTCTTGCTTTTACTTCTCCCTAAGGCTACTGCAGTAAAGCACTCGTTGCATTTGTCACTGATATGGAGCAAGTATTGCATTTGTGTCTTTTTGTCCAAAACCACTTTCTACTAGTCATTACTCTAATCTACAGTCTAAACTCTTTTCTCTCCATAACCCAACCTGTCCCTGTCTAACCTGTATACATATGGAAGTACTTTTGTCCATATTGCATACATTCCTCTGTAAAAAGAGGCTGTATGGACCCAAATAAATTAAAGGGTCGTCAGTGGTTAACTACTCAGAACATGTTTTGGAGCCTATTACCCGTACATGTGTCTCTGAGTAGTGGCTCCGTATGTAAGCTAAATATTCAGCAAAGACAACCCACATAATAATGAATAAATATGAACGTGGCAAATGATGAATTACCTAAATATGTGAAGTTTTCTTATAAATGCAGAGCTTCAATATGAAAGAAGAATACCTGTCAAACAATAATTACTAAATTTGTATAGTACAGGTTCGGATAAGAACTATTTGACTTACCCCTGAACCAATATGTACCCTTTTTAGTTGGACAGCTTATCCTAGTTAAACCACCCGCCAGTGTATAACAAGTGGAAACAAGCTGGGGCATTATATTCAGTCCCAGTGATTGTAAAATAAACAGTTGCAGCTACACCACCTGTAGAAACCAAGGGAAATCCTAACAAGGACTGCAACAATGGACATCCTGCAACAGAAATGTAAAACAGACTCCATGATGACACCTACGCCTCACTTTAGAAGTCTACAAACAATAAAGCTCTATTTCAATGCCAACCCTGAGTCAATGTCTGATCATAATGTGTCAGGTTTGTGACATTTGAGAAAAAATGTCAATTTTGGGTAATTTTTCAATATTGAGAAAATATGCATTTAGGGATTTCAGAAAAGAATGAAAGTCATTACGATTTATGGAAAAAAACATGTTAGCAAAACAATTTGTTTAACAGGATTTTACGTACAATTAGGTATACATGTAACTGTCGTAGGCCGCTGCTCGCTACCGATAGCCACGTGGGGGGGGGGGGGTTAACATGACAGAAAACATGTAAACCTATAATGTCAGAAAGTGAATATCAAAACAGAATGATGCCAAAAAATAAAGTTCAGTAGCAAAACAGACAAGTCTCAAAACTGTAAATTATTGTCGTGAAACGTTCTGATAATCTTTGGATATTAACAACAAAATTATAGGGCAAGTTAGAAAGAATGAAAGTCATTTGTTTTTAAGTCAAGAGAATGCAATGAAAAATAGAATATTTCTTAAGCAGATAGCAAGGACAATAGGCAAGCTTGTATTTGTAGTAGGCTGCTACCTGTTACCAATGGCCCCCGGGGGTTTAACCTGGCAACAAACATGCTAGACTAAAATGTCTGAAAGGTGAACATTAAAACAGAATGATGCAAACAGATTAAATTAAGTAGCAAAACTGGCAAGTCTAAAATATAAACAATTATGGACGCCAAAACTTTCTAACCACCCCCGGATATTTACAGCAAAATTTGTAGAAATATTTAATCAAAAGTACATCTCTGAATCCTCTTGACTCAAGTTTGTTGTAAATAAATTTGGTTCTAGATGCAAAGTCCTAAAATTTAGAACAAATACGACTAAATCTCAAAATCTGTGACAAAAACGTATTATATCCAATAATTTCCGAAATATTACTGTCCGGGAAAGTATAATTAACTACCCTAAAGTTAAATTCATCTATTTTGTGATAGACTTTAATACAAAAACTCTCATTAGTGACCTGAATATCCAAGTCCAAAAACACATCTCTGAAACCATCTAAATTTTTACCCTCCAAAGGGATATCTTTTGGGTAAATTTCTTTAGCAATTTTACTGGAATTTTGTATATTTACACAAGCAATGTCATCAATATGTATTACGTTGTTGAATAATTGTGTAGCCATTTGAAAGTCACTTTTCATCAATTTATCCATATACGTAAATTAAAGCTAGGTTAAATATAAATCTGCCAGTAAAGGGGAGCAGTTGCTACCCATTGGAATGCTTTTAAATTGTTGAAAAACCAATGGTCTTCATTTAACAGAAGTGATATCCAAAAGAAATTTTATTGCATCTATCAAAGTTTCAACAGTGTAAGATTTAAAGATACATTTTGAATATTCATTGTATGACAAATATGCTTTCTTTGTATATAAATTAATACTTAAGTATGGTTTACCATTATGTTCAAAAATTTTGCTTATTAATTCTGAATGTGAAGTTTTCACATATGTCTATTTCTTCTGATGTGGAGAGGCCACTGCGCTCATTGAGTGTGTACCAGATCACAGAGTTACCTGCTTTGTTGGGGGTGACTCAGATGTAACTGACAAACAATGGAGTGCTTGAAATGGTGACCTACACACTGGCACAGTGGTAAACACCAGGGGACTTCTGGAGGGAATCAGAGAGGTATGGTGTGTGAATAATAAGAAAGTTGTAGAATATGGGTGAGAGTTCAGTCTGCATGTATAAAGCAGCTCCTTTCACGACAGGAGGAGAATTCTGAGGTCTGATAGGAACTGTGTCTGTGTGTCTTTTCAAGCCAGTGTGACTGTGGACTGTGAGCTTTTCCATTGCCAAGGAGATACTGATCTGCACATTGTACTTGTAGAGTGTGGACAGTGCCATTGAGTTGACTGGTATATTTGGTGTTAAACTGTACCACATTGGAACCAAACAGTACTGCTGTGGAATTTGGACTGGGCTATTTGGCACATGTCACAGGACATAGACCTGTATAGAAGTGTCTGTGGACAATCTCTCACCAAAGATCAGGGTTTACGTACATACTGTGTTAGTATTGGAGTATCAGCATATCTAAGTGCATTTTTTCATTCACAGACATTGTGTGTGTGTTTCTGTGTCTTCATGAAAATTTCTTCATATGCACAAGAAATATTTCATCATGTAAAAAATTATGTTCATTAGCACCCCTCCTCGCCCTCACCTATCTTTTCATCTTCCTTTGTACGTATTTTTGTATGGTGCAACAGATGGTATAGCTCTTTAACATGTATGGGATGAAAATAAAATAAGCTAATTTACCCTGAATATCATGATATATTTCTATGACCTCGACCATATATATCAAAGTAATATAATAAAAGGGCAAGTCTCTTGTCGGATTTCTTTTCTTTTTTTTCCTTTTTTTTCCTTTTTTCGTTTTTTTTTTTTTTTTTTTTTTTTTTTTTTTTTTTTTTTAAGGCTTGGATTTTAGCCATGATATTGAAAACCAAGCCAAATTGTCTGATCTCGATTAAGGTGGATCTTAGACCCACTGCTGCTATTTATCACTAATAGAACTACTAGTAACACATGTCGAAGTCACTGTCCTATTAGTATCTTTAACTTTAAGTGTTGTTAATTCTGACCCTCAGAGCACTTAAAACATTAACTTGTCAATTTATATCTTGGTAATGGTGAACCCTGCCACATGTCATCTAAGAAACGGTGATTTCAGAATTTTGTGATTGAGACTAGCACATACTCGTTGTGTCTGTTACCTTCACATTGTAGTGCCAGCAAACATTTTTTCATATGCAATATAACGTAATATTCAGTACTTACATGAAGCTACATACAGTGAATTCATTTATCTTGAATGTCTCCTCATTTTGCTTACCTCACTGATGATTTAAAGTATAAATATGAATAAAGGGTGAAAAAATGTCCAATGTAAGTTTAGGAGCAAATAGGGCCAAAAAGGGAAAATTAGAAGTAGCAAGGACCTGAGAAGCAAAACATAAGACAAAACGGGTTCCCATGACAACACGTGCAGTCACACTATTCTCTTATATGTTTATACCTAAATAAGATAAACAGATAATATACAGATCATGAAGAGTGTGCTCATTGACTACATATTTTGTTTTTATTTGATTGTTGGCAGATGAGGATAACCTGGTCTCCAAATGCCATTTGTTGTACTTTGCTATGAGCCAGTATGACAATTGTGAATATCAAGGTTGTATTGCTTTGCATTATGGGATGTGCATGCTCATACACTCTGTTTACCTGGAAAAACATTACAAAAGAATCATCAGAAAAAAGTAACCATCATGTGGTGAGGCAGTGGACACGAAGTTATAAATCTGGAAAAATGCATAATGTTTCAAAGGGTAAGGCTATCTTTAGACTTTACTTCCGAAGCATCATATGGAAAGGTCCACAAAATCCAATTTTTTTCCATGTCATCACAAGTAGCGCAAATCATATATTATCAACCTTCGAGTCATCCACCATGGAGAAGATCTCACTTGACGACTTCTGTGAAAGAAGGGAAGAATTAGACGGGTGTCTGTATATCAAAGTCCTAGACAAATGCAACGAAAAACTTTTGCTTCTTGAGAACTGTTTTTTGCACAAATTTAAGTTTAGCTTGACTTCGAATATGAATGAAGTATGTATATATTTGATTTATAAATCAGACTCATCCCACTCTCATTCACCTAGTACCAGCAAAATGTCTTGTGGTACAAACTTCAATGTTCACATCACATGCACATCTATCACAATCAAACCACCCAAGTTTATACAAACAAAGTATATCATGTTACAAGGTATGCTACATTATTGCGTCTCCAAATGTGCATTTGGTAATTTGAGATTCCTCTTATTTCAAATGTTTGCATGCCTGCTTTCATGCATTGAGCAGTTCAAAGTCATTTGCTCAGCCAAGGCTGATTTCTATCAAAGTATTATAGCAACTAACAAGTATTGCACATGCTCTAATGAACACTCAACCTATCGTTCCTGTGGAAGAATAGCCATTGCGTTTGTAAACGGTTCTATTTGCCTGGGTTTACCATTGATTTTATGGAAAATTGCAACAGTGAAGATTATGAACATACAGTTCATGCTAATTGTGTTGGATTTGGTCTATTCTGGAAAGAAATGTCAAGGTATGTATGTAGAATTCACAGATATCAGTGTCCATTTTTATAATGTTGTGCGATTCTGTGGTAAACAGCGACATGAAAACAGACTATCTTTATATAATGTAATGCTCGTGAAGCTTGTTGGTAATCTTATTATTCAATACTCACATTTCCACCTGTCTGTTGTATGGCAATTCGTCCTTGTCAAGGGTCCCCGTGCATACAATGAACATATTTGGGATCTTATCGCGGGAAAATTCCATCTATTTAATAACAGTTTGACAAAACAGAGAGTTATTGAGAACACTACTTACAGATATCGTTGGAATTTGGTGACGAATAGAGCTGCTCAATACTTCATGCACATTCATGGTGTGGTACGATGCCTTTATCTCTCTACCTTGGATATACGGGATGGCTCTTTTCATTTCATACAAATAATTTATCAAGCGAACATGACCCCAAATACTAGCTATAAAGTGAATCGATATGTCCTCTCTGGGTCCCATTTTGTGTCTTTGGATATAATTAATAGGTGCCTACTTGGAAGTGGTCAGATGGAGGTATGCCTGACATCTGTTTTATCATTTACACATCCATGCCAGTATAAGTTGGTTAGGGCCCGCAAAACCTATTCAGTACTTATGTACAGAGATATATCAATAGCTGACTACAGTGGTGAATATAAACGTCTGTTGATTTATATAGTCGGTATATCGGGTTATTATTGTTCTGTTATTCTGAAAGACTTGATATGGACAGGGCCAAATGTGGGAGACTGTAGATATGGTGGTGTTGTTGTGTACAATAATACTGAAAACCTACTTATTCCTGATAAATTCAAAGATACCATTGCAGTTTTCTGTCAAGCCCTTAAATACTTCCCCGTGAAAACGCAACACCCGATATTAATAACCTCTACTCATGACCGTCTACTTATTGTAGCATATAACACACATCCCTGTTCTAATCTGTCATTCGATGCATCTATTCAATTAACCAAATGCAGAGGAGTGTACCATAGTAACCGAATTTCCAGTTATCGCCTGACGGTTCTATTTAAAATTATATTTCACAAAGGAAGATGTCTGGTTTACATGAAATATCATGGCACCTCTAGCGCATGGCACATGGTTGTAAACCCTTCTACAGATATGCATGGCGACATGAAGGTTCGTGTATCTACCAACTGGAAAAGTGGCAGCCCTCAGATTTCTGGATGTACATGCAATTTACAGATCCAGTATCACTTGTTACAACGTAAATATGTGACACAAAGCTCCTACATTCAGTATACGAAGCACATTGGCATATTTCAGTATTGCGCAATTGGAAATCATTGTGAATTTCCAACTAATCTGGTGGTGGTGGAAATAGAACAATTTGTGTGTAAAATGGATCCCTTTTCTATCATTGCAGATATCATACATTTGATCCCAATGTCTGTTTATTGTTCAAAGTACGAGATGCTTGTTCACACAAAATTCTTGAAAGTTGTGTTCCCGATTTACTCATATTACAAATGGATTCCTCTCGTGGTGTCATTAACACGCAAAAATATACATTTGACCCAGTGTTGCCGACTTCATTTTTTTGACTTTCTTGCAATGCAGTCAAACCGAACATATCACATTCAGTGGTTGATGATCTGGAACAAAGGCTTATCTTTTAAATTTATGTTTGAGCTTAACAGGCGATGGGGTAAATCATATGGGCCCACAGTTTTGATAAAACCATGTGCTCATGTTGAGAAATTAGAATTACTTCAAGTTGCGATACACCAAGTTGGCGATTCATATTATAATCGTCAAGTTAGTAGCATAGCGCAGCAGTTATATATCTGTCCACGAGGATTCCCCTTAACTGAAACAAAAACAGGTCCGCTATCTATTTCTAAATTCCCAATGGACCATCTGTTTGTAATTAAAAGTAGTAAGTACCTGATTGGAGGCATTTCGGGATCAGACTTTGAACCAAACATTCATGGCATTTCTTGGTCAGAGTCACATTTGGTGTGTCTGAAACATAATGCACACCTTCTAACGCTGAATGAAGAAATTGAACTAATACTGCTACAAAGTGATGACTGCGCAGATGACAGAAAATATTGGTTTGGTTCACCTCCGATTGAATCACTTACTAAATTACAGATGACATACCTTGCAAATCCACGCATGCTTCCATTTATGAAGGCATCAGTGGTTTATATAGGTTTGATTAGATCTAAGGTAATCCCATTCCACAATGATTGCTAATAATGCATGTTGCAGGCTTTGGTCACGTTATGTACATTTGTACTTGTCCGTAATGTCGATAATACTTGTAAAAGTAGTTTCACCAAATGTAATAATTTCATTTAGAAATAATATATAAAAAATGTGTCTGATTAGGTTTTGAATGTTGATATATATGGTTTTGTGCACTTCTTGGTGTGGCGATCAGTATACATCAGGTAAAAAGCCTAATATGCAGGACATATTGACACATATATCTGTATAAATTAACAAAAATGCATATCATGGGCGGTAATCCATTGTGGGCAACAGATACATGGCCATTCCTCCAACGTTATGCTAGCTGCATACCTGGGCCTCACACCCACTTACACCTTCTGCTTCACGCGGTATGTGTTCTCTAAAACTATGGAAACAATTTCTCTACTTCTAAAATATTTGCCCGAAAGTCCCACTGCGAATGGCACTTGTCAGATATAATTTAAAGTGACAGATGTTGGATATACTACTTGCTACGTGACGCCTTAGTTAGTTTAGTTAGTTCTCAAAAAATAATCAGTGATTTTGGTGGAGGGGTAAAATGGTCAAGGTTTTGTACTGACAAGATGCTAATATAATAGAATCACTTAACCAAGGATTGTTTACTTCATAATTTGAAAGTGCCCTAAAAGTATAGGCTACTGCCTTATAGGGTGTATATATATATACATACATACACACACACATATATATATATATATATATATATATATATATACGCATGCGGTGTCTTCATACAAAAAACTAACAAAATGCAAACATGTATGTTTATATTTGTTTCTGAGGCAGGTTGCATTGTTTTTTCCTGATATTATTTCACACAGGAGCACGAAGCCGTCATGGTGAAATTAAAAACATCAAGGTGTCGCAGGATACACAATGCGACATTTGTCTATGGAAGATGCAAAATGTACACCAACAGACCCAATAAAACGTCACTCCTCATTGTAAAAATCACGCCTTCTACCTCATGTATCTGCGTCAACCGTGACATATTGTTTTTATGATATTTGCTTCCATCCTTTCTCTTTCCTCGTTCCTTTGTCTCCCCCTTGAATCTCCTTGTGACTTATCTTCAGACACCATGCGGCCAGAAAGTTTACATTGTTGTCGTAGACCGCTGCTTCCTACCGATAGCTCCAGGGGGTTTAGCCTGACAGAAAACATATAAGCCTAAAATGTCAGAAAGTGAATATTAAAACAGAAAGATGCCAAAAGGTAAAGTTAAGTAGCAAAATAGGCAAGTCTTAAAACTGTAAATTATTGTAGCCAAACGTAGTAATAATTTTTGGATATTAACAGCAAAATCATAGGGCAAGTCAGAAAAGAATGAAAGTCATTTGTATTTAAGTCAAGAGAATGCAATGAAAAATAGGATATTTCTCATCCAGATAGCAAATACAATTAGGCAAGCTTGTAACTGCCATAGGCCGCTACCTGGTACCAGTAGGCCTTGGGGGTTTAGCCTAACAGAAAACAAGCTTGCCTAAAATATCTGAAAGGTAAACATTAAAACAGAATGATGCAATAAGATAAAATTGAGTAGCAAAACATGCACTTCTAAAATATCGAAAATTATTGAAGCCAAACTTTCTAAGCACCCCGGGATATGTACACCAAAATTTGTAGAAATATTTGATCAAAAGTACATCTCTGAATCCTCTTGACTCAACTTTATTGTCAATAAATTTGGTGCAAAGTCCTGAAATTTAGAATAAATAGAACCAAATCTCAAAATCTGTGACAAAAACGTATTATATCCAATAATTTCCCAAATATTACTGTCCGGGAAAGCACAATTTACAATTGACTACTTCAAAGTTAAATTTATCTATTTTGTGATAGACTTGAATATACAAAATGTGTCATTAGTGACTTGAATATCCAAGTTCAAAAACACATTTCCCGGAATTATCTGAAATGTTACCCCTGTTTGGTAAATTTCTTGAGCAATTTTACTGGAATTTTGTACATTTACACAAGCAATATCATCATTATATTTTATGTTGTTTGATATTTTATAGCCATTTTAAAGTCCTTTCTCATCAATTTATCCATGTACTTAAATTCAAGCCAGGTTATATATAAATCTGCCAGTAAAGGGGAGCAGTTGCTACCCATTGGAATGTTTTTTAATTGTTGAAAAACCAATTGTCCACATTGAACAAAAGTATTATCCAGAAGAAATTTTATAGCACCTATCAAAGTTTCAACAGTGTAAGATTTAAAGATACATTTTTAATATTGATTGTGTGACCAAATTGCTTTCTTTGTACATAAATTAATACTTAAGTATGGTTTACCATGATGTTTAACATTTTGCTGATTAATTCTGGATGTGAACTTTTGACGTATGTCTATTTGCTTTGACTTGGAGAGGTCACTGTGCTCATTGAGTGTGTACCAGGTCACAAAGTTAGCCTGCTTTGTTGGGGGTGACTCAGATGTAACTGGGAAACAATGGAGTGCTTGAAATGGTGACCTACATACAGGCACAGTGGTAAACACCCAGGGGAGTTCTGGAGGGAATCACAGAGAGGTATGGTGTGTGATTGATTAGAAATTGTAGAATATGGGAGAGAGTTCTGTCTACATGTATAAAGCAGCTCCTTTCATGACAGGGGGAGAATTCTGAGGTCTGATAGGAGCTGTGTCTGTGTGTCTTTTCAAGCCAGTGGGACTATGAACTGTGAGCTTTTCCATTGCCAAGGAGGTACTGATCTGTACATTATACCTCTACAGTGTGGACAGTGCCACTGAGTTACTCATATGTTCATTGTACCTGTGGAGTGTGTACAGTCCCATTGAGTTACTCATCTGCACATTCTACCTGGTGAGTGTGGACAGTGCCATTTAGTTGACTGGTATATTTGGTGTGTAAATGTACCACATTGGAACCAAACAGTACCGCTGTGGGATCTGGACCAGGCTATTTGGCACCTGCATAGTACTTAGAACTGTCTAGAAGTGTCTGTGGACAATCTCTCACCAGAGATTAGGGTTTACCTACAGACTGTGTTAGGATAGGAGTATGAGCATAGCTAAGTGCGTAATTTCATTTACAGACATTGTGTGTATGTCTGTGTGTTCATGAAAATCTCTCCATTTGCGCAAGAAATATTCCTATACATGTGAAAAATTAAGTTGGTTAGCACCCATCCTCGCCCTCACCCATTGCTCCATCTTCCTTTGTTTTTGTACTTATTTTTATATGCTGCAACAGATGCTATAGCTCTTTAACATGTATGGGCTCAAAACAAAGTAAGCTTATTTACCCTGAATATCATGATATATTTCTATGAACTTGACCATATATATCAAAGTAATATGATAAAACGACAAGTCTCTTTTTGGTTTTCTTTTCTTTTTGTCTTTGAAAGGCTTGGATTTTAGGCATGATATTGAAAACCCAGCCAAATTATGTGATTGCGATAAAAGTGGATCTTAGACCCACTGCTGCTATTCATCACTAATAGAACTACTAGTAACACATGGCGATGTTGCTGTCCTATTAGTATCTTTACCTTTAAGGGTTGCTAATTCTAACCCTCAGAGCACTTAAAACATTAACTTGTCAATTTATATCTTGGTAATGGTGAACCCTGCCACATGTCATCTAAGAAACGGTGATTTCAGAACTGTGTAATGAAGACTAGCACATACTTCTTGTGTCTGTTACCTTCACATTGTAGTGCCAGCCAACACTTTTTCACATGTAGTATAACATAATATTCAGTTCTTAGATGAAGCTAGATACAGTGAATTCATTTAACTTGAGTATCTCCTCATTTTGCTTACCTCACTGGTGATTTAAACCTGTGGAAAATATAAAGGGTGAAATAATATTCCAATATAGGTTTAGGAATAAATAGGGTCAAAAAGGGAAAATTAAGACTAATAAGTGGCTGAAATGCAAAATGTAAGAACAAACGGTTTCCCATGAAAACATGTGCAGTCAAACTATTCTCTTATTTTTTTAAAATACAGACTACGAGAAGTGTGCTAATTGACCACATACTTTGTTTTTATTCAATTATTGGCAGCCAAGGATAACCTGTTCTCCGGATGCCCTTTTTTGTACTTTGCTATGAGCCAGTATGACAATTGTGTATATCAAGGTTGTATTGCTTTGCATTATGGGGTGTGCATGCTCATACACTCGGCTCACATGGAAAAATATTACACAAGAATAGTCCGAAAAAAGTTAATATCATTTTGTAAGGCAGTGGCGCGAAGTTATATATCTGGAAAAATGCATAATGTTTCTAAGGGTAAGCTATCTTTAGACTTTACTTCCGAAGCATCATATGGAAAGGTCAGCAAAATCCAATATTTTTACCATTTAATACAAAGAGAAACTTAACAAACCTAATTCTGTAAGCCCATGTACCGTTTGAACACTATCAAGTCCGATATTCTAAGAGCAAAGTCCTATTCTGTACCATTCACTGAAAAACTGTATTGTTCTAAATCATAATAGCAAATTAATTCATGAAAGGAACAAATCATATTCATAAAATTTGAAATTTAGAAGAAAGTTTTAGGCATAATTAGCCTTTAAAAAATCGGGTCATCAGCCGGGAACCAGCGCAAGACTTGTTACGGTGCCATTAATCCTTGGACAAGTCATTCTGCTAACTGGCGGCACCATGTTTGCATTTCCAATACAAACATCCCGAGCTGATGTATTACGGAATAAAGCGAATATGTCATCACAAGTAACGCAAGTTTCATATTATCAACCTTCGAGTCATCCACCATGAATATCTCACTGAATGACTGCTGTGAAAGAAGAGAGGAATTAGACAGGTGTCTGTATATCAAGGTGCTACACAAACGCAATGGAAAACTTTTGCTGCTCGAGAACTGTTTTTTTTTTTTGCACAAATTTGAATATAGCTTGACTTCAAATATGAATGAAGCATGTATATATTTGATTTAAAAATCAGATAAATTCTTCTCTCATTCACCTGATATACGCCAATTGTATTGTGGTACAAACTTCAATGCTCACATGCACATCACAGTCAAACCACCCAAGTCCATACAAACAAAGTATATCGTTTTACATGGTAAACTACATTATTGCATCTCCATATGTGCATTTGGTAATTTGAGATTCCTCCTATTTCAAATGTTTGTATGTCTGCTCTCATGCATTGAGCAGTTCAAAGTCATTTGCTCAGCCAAGGCTGATTTCTATCAAAGTATTATAGCTACTAACAAGTATTGCACATGCTCAAATGAACACTCAACCTATCGTTCCTGTAGAAGAATAGCCATTGCGTTTGTAAACGGTTCTATTTGTCCGGGTTTACTATTGATTTTATGGAAAATTGCAACAGTGAAGATTATGAACATATAATTCATGCTAATTGTGTTGGACCTGGTCTATTCTGGAAAGAAATGTCAAGGTATGTATGTAGAATTCACAGATATCAGTGTCAATTTTTATAATGTTGTGTAATTCTGTGGTAACCAGTGACATGAAAACAGACTATCTTTATATAATGTAATGCTCGTGAAGCTTTTTGGTAATATTATTATTCAATACTCACATTTCCGCCTATCCTTTGTATGGCAATCATTCGTTGTTTGAACATATTTGGGATCTTATCACGGAAAATTACATCTATTTAATAACAATTTGATAAAACAGAGAGTAATTGAAAACACTACTTACAAATATTGTTGGAATTTGGCGACAAATAGAGCTGCTTAATACTTCATGCACAATCATGGTGTGGTACAATGCCCTTATCTCTCTACCCTGGTTTTACGGGATGGCTCTTTTTATTTCATACAAATAAGTTATAAAGCAAACATGACCCCAAATACTAGCTATAAAGTAAATCGATATGTCCTCTCTGGGTCCCATTTTGTTTCTTTGGATATAACTAATAGGTGCCCACTAGGTATGCCTGACATCTGTTTTATTATTTACACATCCATGCCAGTATAATTTGGTTAAGGCCCGCAAAACCTATTCAGTACTTCTGTACAAAGATATATCAATAGCTGACTTCAGTGGTGAATATAAACGTCTGTTGATTTATGTAGTCGGTATATCTGGTTGTTATTGTTCTGTTATTCTGCAGGACTTGGTATGGAGGGGCCAAATGTGGGAGACTGCAGATATGGTGGAGTTGATGTGTACAATGATAACAAAAACCTACTTATTCCTGATAAATTCAAAGATACCGTTGCAGTTTTCTGTCATGTCCTGAAATACTTCCCTGTGAAAAAGCAACACCAGCTATTAATAATCTATACTCATGACCGTCTACTTATTGTAGCATATAAAACACATCCCTGTTCTAATCTGTCATTGGATGCATCTATTCGATTAACCAAATGCAGAGGAGTGTGCCATACAAACCCAATTCCTACCAACTGGTTTCACTTAGAATTAGAATGCCCAAAGAAAGATGTCTGGTTTACATGAAATATCATGGCACCACTGGATTATGGCAGCTGGCTGTATATCCTTCTACACAAATGCATGGCATCATGAAGCTTCATTTATCTACCAACTGGAAATTCAGCAGCCCTCAGATTTCTGGATGCAAATCCAATTTAAAAATCGAGTATCACTTGTTACATCGTACATCTTTAACACAAAGCTCCTACATTCAGTATTCGAAGCACATTGGCATATCTCAGTATTGCACACTCGAAAATCATTGCGAATTTCCAACTTATTTGGTGATGGTGGAAATTGAACCATTTTCGTGTAAAATGGATCCCTTTTCCACCACTGCAGATCTCATACATTTGAACCCAATGTCTGTTGATTCCTCAAAATATGAGATGCTTGTTCACACAAAATTCTTGAAAATTGTCTGCCCGAATTACTCATACAACGCATGGATTCCTCCCATGGTGTCATTAACACGCAAAAGTATACATTTGATTCAGTGTTGCCGAGTTCCTTTTTTGACTTTCTTGCAATGCAGTCAAACGGAACATAGCACATTCAGTGGTTAATGATCTGGAACATAGGCTTATCTTTTAAATTTACGTTTGAGCTTAACAGGCGATGGGGTAAATCATATGGGCCTACAGTTTTGATAAAACCATGTGCCCAAAAGGATTCCCCTTAACTGAAACAAAAACAGGTCCGCTATCTATTTCTAAATTCCCAATGGACCATCTGTTTGTAATTAAAAGTAGTAAGTACATGATTGGAGGCATTTCGGGATCAGACTTTGAACCAAACTTTTATGACTATTCTTGGTCAGAGTCACATTTGGTGTGTCTGAAACATAATGCATACCTTCTAATGCTGAATGAAGAAATTGAACTAATAATGCTACAGAATGATGACTGCGCAGATGGCAGAAAATATTGGTTTGGTTCACCTCTGATTGAATCGCTTACTAAATTACAGATGTCATACCTTGCAAATCCACGCATGCTTCCATTTATGAAGGCATCAGTGGTTTATATAGGTTTGATCAGATCTAAGGTAATCCCATTCCACAATGATTGCTAATAATGCATGTTGAAGTCTTTGGTCACGTTATGTACATTTCTACTTGTCTATAATGTGGGTAATACTTGTAAAGATAGTTTCACCAAATGTAATAATTTTATAGAAACTATGTCTGGTTAGGTTTAAAATGTTGATATATATGGTTTTGTGCACTTCTTGGTATGGCCATCGGTATACACCAGGCCAAAAGCCTAATATACAGGACATATTGACACATATATCTGTATAAATGACCAAAAAGCACATATCAAGGGCGGTAATCCATTGTGGGCGAGAGATACATGCCGTTCCTCCAACGTTATGCTGGCTGCAATACTGGGCCCACACCTACTTACACCCTCTGCTTCACCCGGTATGTGTTCTCTAAAACTATGCAAATAATTTCTCTACTTCTAAAATTTTTGCCTGAAGTCCCACTGCCAATGACATAATTTGAAAGTGTCCTGAAAAAGTATAGGTAACTGTCTTACAGGGTGTTTATATATATATATATATATATATATATATATATATATATATATATATATATATATATATATATATATATATATATATATATATATATATATATATAAACACCCTGATTTAAACTAGTGGGCTGTGTAAGCTGACCTGAACTTGTTCGCAAACTCAAAGACGCAACTGACCAGACTTCTGTTGACCACTAGCTATGTGCACATGATATTTAGAAGTATTCCAGAGTTGGCCAACTGAAAAATCATTATAAATAAAAATTGTACTGGAACATGAAAAATTGATGAATATTTAAAGAATAATTTATGTCATAGGCAAACAAATAGTCATTTTTGAAAAGAACAATTCTCTCAAGTTTGAGCTTTATCGGAGTGATGGTTCTGGAGAAGACGTCGAAAATACCCAATTATAAAGGGTCATTAGAATACCCATAACGTATTTCTAATGAAAAAAACCAAGTCAATTCCGAAAGGCAATGTTCATTGGTCTGCTGAGCTCAATCACATAAATTTATAGTTCGTCTCTATCGAAAAGAGCCCAAAACGCACATCCAAAGGCCCATTGGGCCAAAAAAGCCATGTTTAGTTTTAACATGACATTACTTTTTTGTTTGTTTTTAATAGGCCTATTGCAGTAAATTTGCTTCAACAACTGCGCCATTATGTACATATAGGACCGTAAAATTCATGAAATGGGACCAAAATCTCAGGCACAGTAGGGATTTGGGAGCACAGGCTCCAAATTTGTTTTAAATATCAGTAAAAGTCAGCACTTAAAAATACTAGTTGCAACCACCATCTCAATGAGTATCATCCAAACAAGTACACAAAGTGACACTAACACCAACCTCAACCCATCAAAAAAAGGCCTTAGGACTAAATTGACACACAAAAAGTATATATATATATATATATATATATATATATATATATATATATATATATATATATATATATATATATATATATATATATATATGTGTGTATGTATATATATATATGCAAAACCTCAATAAATTATGAACTGAGAGTCCCTACCAGTGTTCTTTGGTGATATCAAAGCAATTCAATGAACGGTTTCCGAGCAGTTTTTTCCCGGATTTGCCCAAAAATAAAATAATGAAAAAATAAATTTTAAAAAATCTCTAAACGGTACCGATTCGACTACTCGGACTATGCTGTAACTTGGTGAATGTGTTTTTTGTGGAAAGGCCAAACAAAGTTGTTCACTATGTGGCAAGCTGTGGATTCCTCATTTTTTTACGCTATTTTTTAAATTCGGGTACTTATCGGGTAATGCACTTTTCCTATTGATTATGATATAAGTCAATGGGAATTTTAATGCTAATTCATGATTCGACTTCTCCAAAACCATCCGTCAGATTCACTTCAAAGATGTACCTTGGGTGGGTCTCTACAAATGGTCATGCTTCATTGATTGTTTTGAATTTTTTATGATATTTTGGTTGTTATTTTTTTCCTTAAAAATATTTTTTCAAAATTGCTCACTCAAATGCTTTGATATGACACAGGAACACTTCTACAGACTCCTAGGTCTTAATTTGTTTACCAGATAGCGCTGCCATTTTTTTTTTTTTTTTTTTGGTCATGATTTTTTTGTATGTTTCGCTATTTTTCGACTTCCTCTCCAGAACTGCCACCCAGATTAAGCTAAAAGTTGTTGGATATGTTCTTTTTATAATTGTCTACTTATTTTGTGCAAGTGGTCATCCAGTGATTTTGGACCTTGACCTCATACCCAAGGTGCAAGACAACTTACATGAGATTTACTGTTCATATCATAACTTGAGATCTTTTTTTTGAGTTCGGTACTTTATGTTACACATGTTAATGATTTTCTATGAATGTCATGCTTAGACAGTACACGAGTGAATTTGGCCTCCTTTCTGGTGTCACAGTACAACATAAATAGATTTTATCTTCACTATAACTTGAGAACTACGAACTGGGATCCTGATGTTGCACCGGCTAGTGTTCTTCTATAAAGGTCAGACCTACATAGGTGATTTTGATCCCTTCCCAAGTTCACAGAGACACAAGTGTGATGAATCTCTAGGTCAGCTGAGCATGGGCTGTTCACACAGCCTTCTTGTTTCCAGTAATCATCTGATCAGTGTTTTTATAAGGTTTGAAATGTCAAAAATAAGACTTTGCTAAGAAAATGTGCATTTTATTTGATTTACGAACATTTTTATATAGTTTCTTGTGTCGTTATTATGCATATCATTATAATCAATTAAGAGAAGAGTTACTTATTTATCTTGTAGATGGCAATGTACAAACTTGTAATAGAATATGAATCTTTTTCGAGTGAAAATATCTATTTTCTTAAGGAATTTCATTTTGTTTAATGATGGGATACTACAAGAGTTAAAATTTACTACAAGTAATGCGTCTAGCAGCTCTTCAATTTGAGTGTATTTGAGTGCGCAAACGTGCATGGGATACAGCAAGTCTTCTCTCACCTCTACAAAATGATTTATTGGCACTTTAGTACGGGCGTTAAACTGTCTCTTGGATTTGATATGATCTTTAGAATACGAATGTTATCCGGTAACTTATTCCATAGTCACACTAAAAAAACGAAGAGTCAAATTAACTATTTTGTGGTCAGAAAAGTGACAAGTTCGTTCTAGATCTAACATAATATATGTGTTTGCGTCAGCAGACTCAGACAAAGGGCTGCTTTAATACTATAGAGCTTCACCATGAATCATTTTGATTAAGACAGTTAATTTGCTTTTTTTCTCTCGAAGTGCTGATATTTTTTTCCAAACCAGTCACACACCACAGATCCATATTCCAGGAGTGGTTTAAGAAAGGAATGTTATAGAATTTCCCAAAGATTCCTATTAAGGCAAAATTGCAAATATTTCCTAATATTCCCTGTGTTCATACATGTAGATGTCAATTCCTTGATATGATTAGGGTTATTTTTCATTCATCAATAGTAAGTCAGGATATTTTAAGGCGTTTCGTTCCGTAAAGATTACCATAAAGTTGCATTTGGCAGGGTTAAAGACAAAAGCCACTATTGCGACCAATTTTCAATTTCTCTAAAGTCTGCATTAAGAAAAATTTTCACAGCAAATGCATCATTTTCCATGACAAACAGATATATATCGTCGGCAAAAACGTCGTATAGATGATTGCAGAGTGTCTACACTATCACTGATGTATATCAAATGCAGTGATGGTCCCAAGACAGGTCATTGCATGGCACCTGCTTTGATCTTCGACTCCCCCAAATTTGATGTTGCTCCCTGGTCCGTCCCTCTGCTTAAGCCCATCAAAATAATGACCGAACCACTGCAACTGAGGTCCACGAATTCCTGACTTTTGTAAGTTGTGCAAGAGGTCAGGGAGATATTCAAAGTTCAATACAAAGACCATGGACAACATATCAAAATATTTGAAATACACACTTGCATGAAGTGGAACATTAACACCTTTGTAGAAAATTATTCATCTATTGGCTTTAATAATATAGAGTGGTTCGGTACATTCAGTCATGAGCCGAAGAGGCTTATATGACAACTTAACTCTGATCACTTCCATTTTCATCAATACCTATTAAGATTAACCAAATGCTCCAACATGATTTTTTGCAAAGTTTGATATCCCATATATTTGTCAAAAACTAAGATATCCACATTCTTGTCGCAAACTTTCATTCTCTAAAGTCCAACTATATTCTGATAAAAGTTTAAGTAATTCTGTTGAGCGGCTCTGGAGAAGTCGACAATAGGATAAACCCACAAAAATTTCAAAAAAAGGAATAATTGCAGCGCCACGTGGCGGCGAAAATAAGATTTAGTTGACCCCAGGTGACCCTTTGTGCAATATCAAATCAATTGGCCAAGTATTTCTTGAAATGAGGATTTATTTTTTCATTGCATCATCATCTCCTTCAAAAACGTGGTAGAGGTCGAACTGGGGAACATCCATGGTCAAAATTAAAACATTCCATGCAGCGTTTTTGGAGAAGAAGTCGAATGTAAAAAGTCTGACAACACATGGATGGACAGATGGATGGATGGACAATAGACACAGATTGATTCTATAAGCTCTGCCGACTAACAAGTCAGCATAGCTAAAAACTAGCATTAACTATCAATGATCAAAATGTGTAAGTCTTCAAACAAACGCAACTTTATGATATTTTTATACATCAGTTAACGAATATGGAATGAAGTATGGAGGTAAGCAGCTCTCTCTTGGTTTAAGACAGACCAACGAAAGTTAGTAAGAGTTGAATTCATTAAATGGTAGCAACCTTCAACTTTTATAAATATCTCGCCTCATATAGGTATTCTATTAAATGTGTGACACATGATTGTTTGTTTGACAAAAATCACTGTACCCTTTATATAACATCTGAAACCCGCATGAGCCATTTCCTAGTAGTTAATACCTTATCTCTCAGTCCCAACTTTTTACTCTATAAGCTAACCTGTCAATGTCTAACCTATGAACGTATGGAAGTACTGTCCGTATTGCACACGTACCTCTGTAGAAGTTATTAAAGAAGTTAAAGTTACAAAATTTGTACATACCATGCCAAAAGCAATAAACTTGCCACATACACACCATAAGCTGGTCGATGTGGAGCATAACTATCCATGTGAGGGTAACTCACTTTATTATTTTAAAAATTTATGATGTTTGTCATGTAATTTAAACTTCGATTCATTATTATCATTTTATACCATCATATAAAGAAATAAACCTTAAATGTCATTTTCTCCGGTTTCTTTCATTTCAAAAATCATCAGAGTACATATGTAAAATAAAGTGGCAAAATGTTTTATTATTACTGCTTAAAGTGTCATCAATGAATCTATATGTCAACGTAACAGATTGATCAAGAATTTTTTCTCTTTTGAAAGCTTTGCCAAAATTGATACTCGTACTAAAATAAATATAAATGGGCCAAAAGATTTGCACAATTGGTACCTAACGGAAAACCAATTATCTGTGCAAAGATAGTCTCCTAAATTAATGAATATGTTATCAATCAAAACGCTGAAAACTGAACAAACCGATCATATTCAAACACAGGCTGGCCATCCCTGACAGCTTTACCAGAACGTGCACCTCACCTGTACAAGATATGAGCATTCTTATATGTATATTTTTATATACGAAGGACTTGACACATTCTTGCAAATGGGGATGAGGAATAGTTGTGTATAAAGTATAGACGTTCCAATATGAATCTGTTTTGAAGGCACATGATTATATGTTCTTTTCAATTGTAAGAGTAGGATGCATAGTCTAAGGTATTTTGATCTTATTTTACTCTTTGTCACCAGAGTGTGTTCTTAATTACCTTCATGTGTACCCTCAGCTACCATGCAAATTGAGTTTTTACCCTCATTTCTCATTTTCCTACCCAAGTCAAACACTCTTTGAAGCCAGACAATGATCACTGCGTACACATGCTCAGCCAGATTGATTGTCATTTTCTCTCATTATCTTAATTACTAGAACAGCTTCTTGTGTGCAGTTTCCGTTGCTTCATAGTACAAAATAGATGCATAAGTTCACTTTTTGTCAGCCAATTTTAATGATCAATTTGTCAATTCAATATAGCACATTCTGAAAATGAACATGATTACTACATTTTTTGTTTAAATTTGAAAAGAAAAACGTAACTGGATGAACCTGATTAGAGCCCCTAATCTATTGACCAAAGGGCTATCTTAGTCATAACACAATAGCAGTTAGGTTGAGTTAATGGGTGTTGTTTTAAGTCCAGGACAAGTCTGACCCTGGCAGCCAAGGCTTGCAAGGGGAATGGGGGTGACAGCCACCCTGCAAAATGGCCTTTAGCCTGATATATTTAGCTGAAGTGTACACAGCATTACAGACTACTTGGTTGTGTTATTTCCAAATTTTGGCTTTCCCATAGACCTCATTTTTAAGTAGTTATGATGACTGACAAAACAGGAATAAAATCATGAGGTTGTACATATAAATTTTTTAGTCTTATTGTTTGTATATATTTTTGATTTATTTAGTTTGAACTCGATCAGTATCGATATTCTGTTGTTCCTAAGTAACATTTTGACATGTAAATATGCTATATTACATATGACACTCTTCATAATATATTTACAACATTGTATGTAAGGTTGTTTTCATGGAACAATGTTTACCCCAACACATATTATTGGTTTAAAGGCAGCATCATACAAATGGATAACAGGGGAACCAATTACGTTTTTTCATTCAACAAAATATCCAACTGACAGCAAAAACACACAAATCCTTATTTGGAGGAATGGTATGTACACGATGCCATTATCATCAACATATTTTAAACTGCTGCATTCAAAAGTCTCTTCAAAGTATGCTTGTGGAGCAATATCAATTACTGCAGAATACAATTCACCGCATTGGTATATACTTCCTTGCTATCAGACATTTCAGTATGCCACATTCATGTGTGAAAAAGAAACTGCAAACTACACTCGTTTTGAATTTCAGCAGAGGGTAAGATATAATCTTAGTTTCAAAGACACTTTTTGTTCGAAAAAATGGGCTTTTTTCATGTCGTTATGTATAATGGTTTTTATAATGACTGGCCAACCTCTAATATTATCAAATGTCAATTTGCTGTGCGACAACCATAAATCCACGTTAGTCAACTTCCCTAATTATTTATTTGATGCAATAAATGAAGCAGATCATCATTCAGTTCGGAAAAGGCATGTCAACCTTTGGGACTCCCTTATATTCAAAGAACGTTGCCAAGTCTACCGCAGATATGCATTCTTGCTGGATCTTGAAATGTTACTTTTATCATGGAATATTTTCAATAGAGAGTTCTCATTGTTGTCTTCCTTTCAACGACATAATCACACAAAGAGTTACAAAATGCAACCCGTCCCCATAGCATACACATTAAAAAGTTTTGAATCATATTTCAATTTAATTCTGCTCATTCAACTGAGTCAATGGAAGAAATGTCATAAAATGAAACTGTATTTCAATCTTGAAACAAAGCAGGTAACGGAAAATATGCTAAAACCGAAAGGAATATTCTGTGAGGTTCCCTCTACTTTGGTAATAAAATCATGCAGATTTGGTTATTACACATGTTTAAATCATGAATGTATTCCTCAACACCATGCGTGCGATGGTAAAAATGACTGTTATGAAAAATTTGGTACAAGTTCTGATGAGGCTAATTGCACAAACGTGTGTTTTGTAAAAAGTGGCATCAAAACCAATGTATCCTATTGTTATTATCAGTGCCAGGAACCTTTTTGTACCTGTGGTGTGTTTTATTTTCAGTGCATTACAGGTGGATGCATACCAGCGTCTGCTGTATGTAATGGCGCTATAGATTGCCTTGATCAAAGTGATGAGATGAATTGCTCACAAGTACTAAGTACAGAACATAATGTTCAATTTCAAGCTCAGGTTCCGGGCATTCATTCCATCACTTCAACCCTTCAATTAAGCTTTCATTATGGTAGGCTCCATCCATCTTTATGTACCAACCCCAACTGGCTTCCATGCTCCGAAAATCATTTATCTAATTGCTTTTACCGTGGGTACACTTGCATATATGATGTAGAGTATAGGAATGAGCTATTATTTTGTAATAACGGCTACCATTTACAGAAATGCGAAATGTTTCAATGTTCAGGTATGTATAAATGTCCCTTTGCATACTGTGTTCCTTTACGATTTATGTGCAACCAGGTGTGGGATTGTCCACGAGGCAATGATGAAAAACAATGTGAATATTTTACTTGCCCATTTTATACTCGTTGCAGACATGAGAAAAACTGTGTCCACGTGTCAGAAATCTGTGATGGACATATTCACTGTAGTTTATCTCAGGACGATGAAGTCATTTGTGAGATAAGATCCCATCACAAGGGTTGTGTGCATCGGGGATATGCAGCCGTTTGCCACAATACGAGTACAACACTAATGCATGATTTACCTCTAGGACAACGAATTCTTATATATCGTGCAAATATGTTACAACTATTCCCAAGAATGGATGAGAGAAAATATTTGTATCTGTACCTTTTAGACATTAGTGAAAACAAAATAGAGAAGCTTCAAAGCAAAGCATTGAACAATTTCCCTTCACTCAGAGAATTAAATATAGCGTACAATTTGATAAATACCATTCAGGAAACTGCGTTTGGCTTACTTAGATACTTACAAGAGTTAAATGTTACCGGGAACAGAATATCTTTTTTGATGGCAGGTGTTTTTCATAAACTCTGTTCCTTGAAATACTTGTACATGAACAAAATGAAACTTGAAAAAGTCACTAAAAACATGTTTAGTAGCCTTACTGATCTGATATACCTTGATTTGTCAGACAACACACTGACGAAGTTGGATAGCTTCACATTTTTTGGCTTAGATCACCTTCAATACCTGAATTTAACACATAATCTGATAAAGCACATCAGTGTCTTTGTTTTAAGGCCTTTATGTCAACTTAAAGTTCTGATTTCTGACTATTATCCTTTATGCTGCATCAGCAAATATACAGTCAGTTGCAAACTAACTAAAAACATTTGTTCTACTTGTGAGCGTCTCATTTTACCAGACGTGCAGCCTTACATTTTATTAATAACTTTGATATGCGCCATTGCAAATCTTCTTTCAATGCAACTGAACATTTCTGGCATGAGGTTACATGTCCACAAGTTACTCAATGTGGCATTGTTTTTCTCTGATACCACAATGTTTGCCTATTTTCTCCTTCTAATACAACAAGATCGACTATTTGGTGATTTGTTTTTCTTGTACAAAGAACAATGGCTCAAAAGCAGTGTACGTTTCTGTGCTTCTGTTTTGAATATCAACTCTTTTATGGTATCGTCATTTATAATTTGCCTGAGCATTATAGATCAGTTTATTTCTATTGTGTTTGTGTTCGAAGTGCAGCGACTGACACCCGCTACAGCTGCATCATGTGTTGTATTTGGCTTCAGTGTCCTTGCCATTTTGTGTATCCTTTCTAGCTATTACGAACGGAAACCAAAAACATATCTGATACAGTTCCTACAAGTTGGTATATTGCACTTTTTGTTCCATCCATTTGACATCAGTGCTGTGTTTAGCATGTTTCTTACCACGGTAACGTTTGGGGAGGCGTTTTTAATATTTACTTGTCAATTGGTCTGCCTTTTGCACCTGATAAAAAGCCAGAGAAATTCTGGCCGAAAGCAAAGAAACACTTTGGTGTATTGTAAAATTGTTCTTCGTATGATGAGTGCGCTTATTTTGATTCTGCCCGTCATTATTACCAACGTTATAGTCAGAGACAGCGACATGTGTGTGTACAACGTTATGCCGATGTATGTAATACTATTTATTTTTTCGCTAAACTGCATAATGAATATTACTGTTCAAACCATACTGACAACCAAATTTCTGAGGAAACTGAAGGCTGTTAGACACGTGTGCACTTGTAAAAAAAAGTCTTTAGTAGAATGAGGACTGTAACATTCTGACCTCATTACCACACATACAGCATCTTTACAAATCAGGTAGCTAATTAACAGAAAAAATTATACACTCTTATAGGATTGTGTGACACGACATCGACCATCTACTTAAAAAACACACCATCAAGCACCATATTCAAGTTCAAGTACTTGATACACATTTTTCCAAAGCCCTCCTAGACTTTTTTCTATTAATTGATTAGTTCATTAGTTCCGTTATACCCCGAATTACTGGAGAAAATTTGTTTATCATGATATAATACATAAAGGAACATTATTTATAGACATACAATCTCCCACACACTATACATGTTCATATATAACTTAAACAGTGTCTCTTGACCAGCATGGTCAAAAACAAAGCTGGCGACCCAATCCATGCCCAAGGAATAGAAACGAAGTATTACCAGACTCAGCAAAAAATAATACCACAACTAGAATGCTGTAGTTGGGACCCTGTGCTCAGACGTCCATGCTTTATTAAAATTTCAACAACGAATTAGATATGTCAGTGACTCCACCAGTCCATCCACTTGTGGGCAACATTGCCCTATCTGGCCAGGGCTAAAGTCCAGAGAACACTTAATTGGTGAGTATGCAGATAAAAAGAGACAGAAGAGTATGTCTATTTTTATACATGTTTAGTATTCACAGCAATACCAACAACCAACAACAATATATATACATGGTTCTACGGGTAGCAAAATAAAATTCAAGGAAAGACGACCGATAAAAAGCATTGTTCCTTCAAACGCTGGGCTTTGCTGGTAAATCAACGTTGGCAACTTCAAGTCAAAACACAAACGCTTCATGAGCTATTAACTAAACGCAAAAAAATGAAGACTTGCCAGGAAAACGCGAGCTAGGGTACTATATTTTGTAACTTCCTTGTGCATTTTCAAGCAATTATCTGTGTTGCCTTTATATTATTCACAATACCAGCAAAATTTATCCTCCTGAAATTTGATAGGAGCTCCATTCAATTTCTGCCAAAGCATCAATTAGATACGATTCGTTTTTTTGTTTGTGATGATGTTTTCATTGTGTTGAAATCACTAAGACTATAGGGCATCATGCTCAAAAGTATATGATAAGAGAAAGCCCCCAAACGAGAACTCCAGGGACTACATTTTTTCTAATCTGCAGTAATTGTAGTTTTAAGGTCTTGTTCTGCAAATGAAACACTGAGATATGTGTGAATAATTTCGGATTTTTGACGTTAAATTGTTAAAGAATTATAGTGCCATATGTCTACTCATAATGTATTGTTTAACTTCATTTGTAAACCCCTGCTCTTGCGACTATTGCTAAGATGCTTAGTATCGGCCTCTAGAAATTAAGACTAACTAACTGAAATTTCATCAGTGATGAATAAATGCCAACTGACATAACTGTGAACAAAAACTTTTCCCCGCTATGATGATCAGGGGTAACGACTTTCTCTGTTAGATATAGCAAGGTTAACAGCATGCAGCTCTGGTGTAAATTGCTTCTCTTATCAGATTAATTATCATAAATAAACATCTAGGAATATATAAAAAAAACTGCATTCAACCCTGGTTTTTTCCCTAAACCCCGGGTAGAAACCAGTCAAGTTTACTAGGAAACTGAATTCCTTCATAAAAGTAAATGTACCATCTCATATTTACAACACCCATTTTTTTCATTTAGATATATAAATAAATCAAATTAAAATTTAAGAAAGAAAATAGATATCTATTCCCTTCACAGATAATTTACAACAAAGATGTAAATATTATTTTTTTTATCATAGAAGCAATGTTGAAAAAATCTCAAAAGTCCCAGAAGTTGTAATTGTCAGTAAATGCTTCACATAATTAACTGAAAAAACGACATTGTGTATTGCAATACACATCTATAAGATTGCGAAACATTTCCTGTATACTGTGCAAAATGTTCCTACAAACGGATCCAAACAGACACCCATATATAGAAAAACATAAAAAATATGCTACTCTACCTTTATATATATATATATATATATATATATATATAGTCCATGGCCCTTTGTTTTTCTCAAAACATCAATACATATATTGCAGGATCAATGTCATGTTTAAAGCATTTAATAGTATCTGTACTAGTCCAAAAAGCGCTACAGCACTATTACCACACTAGACGTTTGCTCGCAGATGGATTCAGTTTGACGTGGAACTGTTTACTGAAATCATTGGCTGTTGATATCATCTTATGAAGAGCACATTTGGTCCAAGCAGGTAAGGCAATTATTTTACAGCACAGCTCAGCGCATCACCGATATTACTCCCAAAGCCAGATTTTTGAACTCAAAAAGTCATCAAAATATTAACGAAACAACAGGGGCCCAACACATACGCCCGGAGAACGCCACATGTATTTTTTTGTTATCAGGTGCGATGGTATCATAGGTGACAAACTGGCATCTGTCAGTAAGATACCTCATAAACCATTTAAGTGCAACACCTTTAATTCAATAATGTTTATATTTTTTAATCATATTTCATGATTCACTCTGCCGAACGCTTTGAATAAGGCCATGAAAGCATCAAGCACACAGTACATACATGTTAAGTCAAATTAATAGAGCAGTGACTGTGGAAGGAGACTCTCTGGATCCAAAGTGCTATTTATAAAGAATCTGGTGCTTGTTCATAAAAGCTACAATTCGTGCATACGTTTTTTTTCTAAGATTTTGAAAAAGTAGTCAACACAGATATTGGTCTATAATTGTTACAAGCTGTAACTTGACCAGATGTCTAAGTAAGTGAAGCGCTTGCTACTTTATTTCAATTAACATTTTACATGTCAGCGTACATAGATATACCACTATATATAAATGTTAGAGGAACAGCTATATCCTTCCCACTTTCTACATGACTTTTTTTTTTTTTTTTGTAATGAAATCCGTCCATTAATTATACAGTTCACATTCCGTCCATTTACTTTGTACATTGACTACACTGATAACATTGTTATGTATTGTATTTATTTGCATTGTACTGTGGTGCAGTTTCTTGTTCACTACCTATGTGGACTGTAGTCATTAGTGAATAGTTGGTAGTTAATTTGGCGACCGTTAGAGGCAATACCTTGATGTAGCCAGCGGGCCGCTCATGTTGTATGTGCAAGGGCCCCAGGAGGGCAATATGCAATAAAGTATTATATACACCATCCGATTCCATACATGAGTGTTTAAGTTATATATATATATATATATATATATATATATATATATATATATATATATATAATCTCTAGTATTTCCTCTGGTTAGGCGAGAGTTACACAAGTAGATCTGCTACGTTTGCATTTATAATATGATGATGCTTCTGTTTCCCTCTATTCTTTCCGACAGTGATGGTCTCATGTTTATAAAGTAATCTTTGAATTTACTAGGAATTTGGGGTTCAGAGACAAGATTCTCACCACTCTTAACAGAATTTCGATGTTTTCGCTTTGTATCTATAATCATATGTATTACTACTATTTATTATTCTGTCAAATTGTATCTATTTGCATTCAGTAATGCACTTTTCTTGCTTTCCAGATGAGGTTTGTTACCCTGGTTTTGCGTCACATAATGACACTCATGCAAAGGAGTGATATTTTTTTAAATTTTTTGTTAAATTGGTGTTTCCTTCTGATCAAAAACACCAATTTTTGTGTTATTCAAGGCTTTTGTTTATTGAATTTTTTCTGTATGTTGGTAAGTGAAAAAACAGTTTTCATACATCCATTTAAATTAGACACTGTCATCACCATATTTAAACCATAGTCGCAATGAAACAAATCGAAGTCAATTCCGACCCAAATTCAATGTTCCTTGGTATGTATAGCTGAATCACATAAATATATTGTTCGTCTTTACCCAAAAGTCACGATGAAATTATCTTCCTGAGGGACTTAAAAATTACAAAAAATATCACATACATTATTAATAATTGCTGGGCAAAATCATTTACAGATAACCCCTTGAAGATGCGTTGCTGTGAATTACAAATTGCAATCTTTTTTGGTTCATTATTGCTACAAATATGAAAAACGGGAAAGGGATCATATGCATGTGTCAAAAGAATACCACTGCAGGACGAATCAGCACTTAGACTGTTGAAATTATATGATTAATGAGAGTAGCACCCTTAGATGCTACCGTGGTGGTACTGAAATAAAGGTTTCAAAAAGTAATATATCTAGGAAAGCTGTTGTGAGCAAATGTGATTTCTTATATCAGCGCAGCTAGTTTGGCAAGCGGAACCTGTGTTGTCATATTCTATATGGCGATATTCCTATACATATAATGATTCATTCCTTTCATGATAGAGGTCAAATAACGCTCAAGCTAATTTAGGTGCCATATATCAGCCTGGTGGAAAGACTCTTTTCTGTGTTGTGCTGCTCAACATGACTTATTGTCCAAAAGGATATCAGAGGTGTGGTTAATATATTCCACCATCAGACACATCCAGTAAAGGTTCATCAATATAAAAACAAAGATGTGTCTTCTTGGGTAACGTCTGCTGCACCAACAGTCCATATCAAAATGTATAAATACAAGAATATACCTGTTTGAAATTTAAATAAATAAATAAATAAACAAACAAACAAACAAACAAACAAATAAATAAATATATTATATTAATATATATATATATATATATATATATATATATATATATATATATATATATTTACAAGCTTGCTTAATTGTACTTGATATCTGGTTAATATTTTCATTGCATTCTTTTGACATAAATACAAAAGACTTCCATTCTTTTCTGACTTGTCCTATAATTCTACTGTTAACATCCAAAGATTATTAGAAAGTCTGGCTACAATAATCTACAGTTTTTAGACTTGTCTGTTTTGCTACTTAACTTTATCTTTTGGCATCTTTCTGTTTTAATATTCACCATCAGACATTTTAGGCTTACATGTTTTCTGTTAGGTAAACCCCCAGGGGCTACAGGTAGCAAGAAGCGGCCTACGACAGTTGCATGTTTGCCTAATTGTACTTAAAATCCTGTTAAGAAAAATTGTTTTGATAGCATGTTTTTGGCATAAATGCTAATGACTTCCATTCTTTTCTGACATACCTAAATGCACATTTACTCACTATTAAAAAATTACTCAAAATTGACAGTATTTTCTTAAGTGTCACAAACCTGACACATTAAGTTGACACATTGACTCAGGGTTGGCAGTTAAATAGAGCTTAATTGTTTGAGGAGTAGGTGTCATCATGGAGTTTGTTTTACATCTCTGGTACAGGATGTACATTGTTGCAGTCCTTGTTAGGATTTTCCTTGGTCTGTACAGGTGGTCTAGCTGCAACTGTTTATTTTACAATCACTGGGACTGAATATAATGCCCCAGCTTGTTTCCACTTCAGTTAAACATTGGCGGATGGTTTAACTAGGAAAAGCTGTCCAGCTAGAAAGGGTACATTTTGGTTCAGGGGTAAGTCAAATTGTTCTTATCTGAACCTGTACTATGAAAATTTGGTAATTATGGTTTGTTTGACAGGTATTCTTCTTTGATATGAAGCTCTGCATTTACAAGCAAAACTTCACATATTTAGCTAATTCATCAATTGCCACGTTCATATTTATTCATTATTATGTGGGTTGTCTTTGCTGAATATTTAGCTTAGGCAAGGAGCCGCTACTCAGAGAGACGTGTACGGGTAAAAGGCTCCGAAACATGTTGAGTAGTTACCCGCTGAAGACCCTTTAATTTATTTGGGCTGATACAGCCTATGTCTAAATTTTACAGAGGAACGTGTGCAATATAGACAATAGTAATTCCATATATATATAGGTTAGACAGGGACAGGTTAGCTTATGGAGAGTAAAGAGTTCGAACTGTGGAATAGGATATTGACTACTAGGAAGTGGTTCTGGGCAAAAAGACACAAATACAATATATAAATATATATATGTATATATGTGTATATATATATATATATATATATATATATATATATATATATATATATATATATATATATATATATATATATATATATATATATATATATATAATAAAGCCTGGCCTTTTGAGCTGAAGTGACCTAACAGAACACAAGCCAGTCGCAGTTCTGACAGATTTGAAGCGGACTTTGACAATTTTCCTTTTTTTCAAGCATACAGAGCGGGAGGCATATATTGATCATGGGGATTTTTACTTTAAGCGACCTTTATTTATTTTTACAATACCTAATCAATCAAGGTATAGTGTTACAGCCACCCAGAATGCAATTTGGTGTACACAGAGTCTGGGTATCATTTTCACGAATATTGAATTTATTTATTTACTTATTTGAACATGTTTATACAGGGTAATCCGTTCAGTCATAGACTGTCTTCCACGGTGCCGTGTGACTTACAATACAATGTTAAGACATTATAAAACAAATATACAGTGATGATAATAGACAAGCAGAGAGAGGAACATCTAAAAAAATTCACAAACAATGAAACGCATAAACTAGAGCTACTACATAGTTATACAAATAAACAAAATATTACTAAAATAAATATAAATTACACTAACCATCACAGAAATTAAAATACAATTACATATATATTCACATGAGCTGACGCATGTGGTTTTTGAAGCTCTGAACAGATTCCGCTTGGCGCAGAGCCTGTGGTAGTTTATTCTAGACCTCAGTGCCTTTGTATGCTAATGATTGTTTAAATTTTTCGTAATGTGGTCGGGAACCTGTAAATTGCCTGCGGTGTTACTTCTTGTTTTATAATCACGAATATTATATCTGAAAATGAATCTATTTTTAAGCTAATTGGGCACTTGATTATTAAGACATTTGTATGCTAAAGTGACAGTATGGTATTCTCTTCGTGTCACAAGAGATTGCCATCCTAATCCAGCTTTTAGTACATGCGAGGGAACAGCATAGTCGAAAATACCGGAGGTGATTCTGGATGCTCTATTTTTGAGTAGTTGTAAAATGTTTTGACGGTGGTTATTACAGTTTCCCAAAACCGCATCACCATAATCTAAGTGACGCTGTATGATAGTTTTGTAAATGGAATTCAAAAGGTGAGCGGGAAGGGTATGCCTCAGTCGACTGAGAAGACCTATTTTAGGTGCGAGTTTACTTACAATATAATTAAAATGCGCATCCCATCTTAGGTTTGCGTCAATCTTAACTCCAAGCAACTAAACTTCCGTATCTTGTGGAAGTGCTATATCATTAATTTTTAAATCGAGTTCTTTGTCTGATAGTCTCCTATCAGACCCGATCGCCATAGAACCAGATTTATCAATATTCATTGAGAGGTTTTTTATGCCATTCATGGGCATCAATGAGATCCTGTTGGATACGTGATTTCGCCTCATCGACAGAGGTTCCACTAGAATATATTGTGGTGTCATCAGCAAAAATGTGACGTTTAGACTGTTTATACACGTGGGCATATCATTAATAAATAATAAGAACAGTGTGGGTCCTAAAGAAGATCCCTGGGTGACATCAACACTTACTGCTCTTTTTCAGAGGATTTCCCATTAAATGATACAAATTGTGTTCGTCATGTAGATAGGATCTGAACCACGTATGCTCAATGTTATTAATTCCATAGAATTTCCTTTTTTTGAAGTAGAATTTTATAGTTAATCGTGTCAAAGCACTTTTGAAGATCTATAAAGGTCGCAACAGTAATTTTGTCATTATCGATATTATGTAACCAATCATCCACCATTCCACGTAAAGCTGTCTGTGTGGAGTGACTCAGACGTTATCAGATTATTATCAGTCAAGAAACTTGGTAAATGGGATCGTACATGTTTATCTATAATTCTGCTGATATATGACAGTGCTGATATTGGACGGAAATTTGCATATTCACAACGATCGCCTTTGTCAAAGCGTGCTCACTTCCAGTCAGCAGGTACCACGCCGGTGCACAAACACAAGCTCTCTCTCTCTCTCTCTCTCTCTCTCTCTATATATATATATATATATACATATATATATATACATATATATATACATATATATATATATATATATATATATATATATATATATATATATATATATATATATATATATATATATATATATATACGCCAGTGCACTCGCTGGTCGATGCTCGATTTTGCAGTCAACGTTAGCTCCTGACGGTCAAAGATTATCTAAATAATGTTCTGAGTAATAATTGCAAGCACGAAACACAGGGGTTTGAAGATAATGTTTCAAAATCTGTATAAGTTGGCACTTTCCTCTGGAGAGACCGTTTATCATTGTCCCAGTCTCGTCCTCGACCTACATTGAAAACTGCAAACGATAGTTACTGATACGAAGTTGAAGTAAACTCATTGCTAAAAGCCAAACATGGACTGGGTGTCAACCCATAAACATACATACATGCATGCATGCATACATACATACATACATACATACATACATACATACATACATACATACATACATATACATAGTTACTAGCTACGAATAAATGGTTTATAGGAGTAAAGTATTTTTTCTACAGAAAAGTACCACTTGTCTGTTAGAACAGAAAATGTAGTATTTGGCCGAAACCTAAGTTTAATTGCCACAAATATTGTGCAGATCATATAGACCTACAACTTTTGTATTATTTATCCTGTCAAATGCTTTATGGTGATAAGTATGGCGTATGTACAGTGACATTTACGACACCAACACTGTCGAATGAGGCATTTTATGATGCTGTAACAGAACTTACCTAATGTTTTGACAACCTTGTTTTTCTTTATTTCGTCTTACCTTTTGGTGACTACTATTTAACATTGGACATACACCTTTGATGCATTTGACCTTTCTGTACAGAAAAATAATATTTTTGTTTATCACACATGCCTGTAATAACCAATCTTATTGCTTTTCATTTTAAAGACCTGTGTGATTTCCCTTACACATATTTCCGTTTTTGTCATGTTTATTTCCAACTGCTCATTGAATGAGAAGACACCACTCCCTCCTCTTAGTTGATTGCAATAATTCCTATTACCATATTTTGTTCCAATTCGATGAAGGGACAAACATAGCATTTCAAGTAAGAAATAAATGTATGTACTCCACCTTGGCATCTATATATCACTGCAGATTCATGGCATTACATTGCACAGGTAAGACTGAAATGTTTGTTTTGTCAAAGGTTTTCCTGAATAATATCCATAGATTTGGAAAGGTATTGATACTAACGTAAACATATGTAAACAACTGATGTTTTGGCCAAGCCTTAAAGTTGCAAAACGTAGACAAATGTGTTTTTACCAAGCCACACCAAAGAAAAACATTCGAAATTTAAAACTTAAATGGACATGCAATATTCCAACAAAATAATGCTGTAAAAATCTGAACACAGTCACTGCCAAAACATTACATAGTAAATGTTGAAGACACAAATAACAGAGGAGACCTCTACCAAAATGTCACTAAACTCTCTCTTGTCCAGATATTGTGACGTGGACTCAAAAGGCATCAATGACTGCAATAACCATTTTACATCTTTCATGTCATATTTTGAAATGAACCAAGAGCTTACTTCACAGCCCTTTGGATACTGTGTCCCTCAACATGCACCGATTGAAGCTGTTGACCATGATTATTATATTTTGTGTAACCACAGGCAGGCTTGTACCTGTGTGAAAGCCATTTTGACAACAAACATTAATATGGCCTCTTTATCTTAAAACAGGGCAGTTTGCAGTGAAAGAATTAAAAGAAAGAGTTAAAAGTGTAATTGTAATGCTGCAAATACATTCATATTGAAGCGCAACTGTTACATGAACTTTGTTAGGAAATTTACTTTGACACTAGAAAAAGACATATCCGCCATAAAGGCCTCCAGTTAAAATTTCTCATCACCCATACAGGGTTTACCATGAACATTTAAGCTGGATTTTTTTTTTGTTGAAAAAAAATTACCAAAAAGCCAGTGTTCTCAAATGTTATGAATGTGGAATGGCTGTTTGTTTTGATGTGCAGAGGTGACTGTATTCATTAAGTGTGAACCGAATCACTCAGTTGGCCTGCTTTGTTATAGTGAACAATGCTTGAAGTGTTGACCTACAATCTGGCACAGATGTAAACAGAGGGGAAAGTTCTGATGTGGTCAAGAAAGATCACAGACAAGTATGATGTGTGATTAAGTAAAAAATCGTCGACTACGGGGGAGAGTCCTAAGCCTGTATGTAAAAAGCAGCTACTTTCAAGTCTGGGAGAGAATTCTGATATCTGACTCAAGCTGTGTGACTTCAAACCTGAGGGACTACGAGCTATTACTATTGCCAAGGAGATACTTATTTATACATTGTACCTGTGAAGTGTGGACAGTGCCTTTGAGTGGACTGGTATATTTGGTGTTTAATTATACAACATTGGAATCAACTTGTACATCTGCGATTTTGTACTGGCACCATGTTCTGTGTACCACATGGAAAGAAAGCTGGGCCTGTGTAGGATTTGGACCAGACCTACAAGAGGACTTAGAACTGTGGGATAGCATCTATCAAGAATATCTCACCAGGAAATAGGTTTTACCTACAGACTGGTAATTATTGGAATATCAGCATTACTAAGTGTTCAATTCCATTAGCCTACTTTGTTTTGATTGTTGATTGTAAATATATTGTTATTGTGAAAGTTATTTCATTGTCGTCATTCTTTATTGACTACCTCTACGAGCTACAATAGTTTGAATGGGGTACTGTTACATTGGTTAAGAACGATATCATTATTTTCTCTACGTTTCCTATATATACTTTATTTGTGCAACTCCATACCCATGTGACTTATAAGCGGACATCCTGAAATGATAGTGAGTAATTAGTCGAAAATATACATGCATACAGTCATTCCCAAAAAAACATCTAGTTTTGTGAGAGGGACATGTTTTCTGACTTTGTCTCCTTAACATAATAGGAATTAAAAGTCGCATGACATTCATTGAGATCGTAACACAACAAAAATAAATTGAAGCTTCAGAAAATGGCTGACCTGGCATCAAACTTCTTTTTTCTGCACTTTTCAAATCAAAAGCAGCTATTAACAGCTATTTATATGGTGCATACAGTCCAATCATCTCTAAAAGTTATTCATTATTCGCATTTATGTCTCTAAGAGATAAATAATTATGGAAGTCATTATGATTGGGTAAATTTCTTTGTTTGAGATACGCAACAAATTTAACCAGCCTAGAGAAGGAAAGTGTCACATGGAGTTTGTATTGGCTTTACCCATGGTTTGTCACCATTTGGATGAATTTGATGTAGTGGATGAAGAAGAGCTTTGGCTTTTGTTAAAGGTAGAACCAATGATTGTACCATTTGATCAAGGTCCAGACATTATTAGATGCATAAAAGAAGTCTAACAAGAGGGGAAGTTAACTACAACAGGGGTAGCCTGGTGTCGATTAAAGTGCCACTAATAGAGCAGGCGTGACAATTCAGATTGGTAACTCTTCTCACCATTTTCCCCTTCCCTATGTACTTGTACATTGCATATTTTGGTGCCTTTTTATAAATTGTACAATCTGATTGCACATAAATGATGCACCTGTTCAAGCCAATTTACTGCAATAGGCCTATATTTTTTAGCATTTTTTTTTTCATTTTTGTCATGTTAAATCTAGACATGAATGTTTTGACCTTATGGACCTTTGGATGTATGTTTTGAATCCTTTGGATACAGACGAACCACAAATGCATATGAGTGTAATTTACATACCAATGAACCTTGCCCTTGGTCGAAATTGACTTGGATTTTTTTCATTAGGACTACGGTTTTAATATGGTTATAACAATGTCTAATCTGGTGTCTGGTTATAAAGTCATCATAACTGACTGCATCTACCGTACAATCAACAGGGGGGAAAAAAACGTATACAGAAGCACAGATACTCCGTAAAGTAGTCCCGTTAAACTTAAAAAAAAATACACGTTAACGTTTACTTTAACATCGCTCCTCGTGAGTTGAGTAAAACGTTTTCTTTGAAAAAGGCTTGAAAAGTGCATTGAATGTCCGGCGATAAACGTATAAAAAGACCACCACATTCTTCAGCTCATTTCACTCAACTTTATGGTTGTTCAATGGTGCCAACCAAAAGGTTTTTTTATCTTGAAAGTCGTAATTACGAGATTTTTTTTTTTAATTACGAGATAAAGTCTCGTAGTTTTTATTACAAACTCGTAATGTCGAGATTTTATCTCGTCATTACGAGATTTGATCTCGCACTTACGAGATTTTAACGTGTAATTTCGAGATTTTAGTTCGTAATTGCGAGATTTTTTCTCGTTATTACAAGAAAAAAACCCTTCTGGTTGGCAACATTGAGCCACCATACAACATCAATTCTACATAAATTGCTTCAGGAACAAGCCTAGTCTAAAACGTCAAACTCTTATGAACATAATCTGGTAATCAGTCTCACAAACGACTGTTTGCCAATTTTCAATTTTGCTACCAGCACAGGTGCATCTTTGCTGGGGTAAAACTCAGGAATTATCCCAAGCGGCCAATGTCCGTGAGCTGTATACGGCTGAATAACAAGGACAACTTTTTTCACTTTTAAGTCTGTAAGTGTGGCATACCATTTTTCATAGATTTTAAGCCGGGGAGCCTTTCCTGCATCCACCAGTTCCACACTTGTGGATGGGTTCATGCACCCGTCTCCATCCTTTACAAAGTGCATAATCCCTTTGTTTGAGAGAGTCCGGGGCAATTCCTAATTGACCATGTAAGAGATGGTTCGGTGTTAACGGTGTCAGGGCCTTACTACTCGCCGCTTGATAAATGAGCGGTCGAAATTCAGCCCCTGTAAACACTGTTAAAAGTTCCTCATCTGTGATATCGGCATTTTGCAAAATTGCACAGGTAGCTCTTTTCGCTGATTTGATCATTATTTCATTAGCACCTATGAAATGTGATGCACGTGGGGGATTAGTGTTCCGTTTGCTGCCTTGGTTGGCAGTTGAACTCATAATCTTATTCTGATCTAATTGATTTCTGAGTTCGATTAACTCATTGTTTGCACAAATCATTTTTTTTGTTTTGTTTTGTTTTTGTTTTTTTTTTTTTTTTTTTTTTGTTTTTCTGTTTTTGTTTTGTCTTTTTGTTTTTTGTTTTTTTGTTTTTTTTGGTTTTTTTTCGTTATTCGATGTAACTGGTGTAGGTAATCCACGGCGATTCACCATACGATAAAAAGCATTCAGAAACGAGTCTGTTTCTTAACTGAATGCTACCTTTAAGTCAGGGGCGCGTGTTCTTGAATACAAACAAAACACAAGTACCATTTCTGTCGTCATTTTCCCCTCCCCTGCACAGTTATGGGGGGACATCCAAAGACCACTGCAATGTGGCCAAATGCGCGTATCGACATCGATAATCTTGATTTCGGCAATGCTGCCATAGTTTGTTTTGCTTCTTCTGCTTAAAGCCTTTTTCTTTTCCCCATTCTCTTGTCTCGCCACGGGCAGATACATATACAAACCATCAGGAGCGGTGTTTCTGGTCGGAACATAATTATTCTGACGTAGAGACCACGAGCCATATTGCGGCGAGTGGTTTCTGCATAATCCTTGGGTTTTAGGAACACAAGCGAATGATTGTTTGTATTTATCTTATGATATTACGTTGGATATTTTGCTTAAATATTGCATTTTAAAGTTAATGCATTTGCAATAAGGAAAAACTTGAAAAATCCGTTGATGACAGAAAAGTGTTACGCGCAGATAAATGTCATCAAATGTATTACAATGTTATTAGATCACATTCAAACGAAGGTGCCGGCCGGCAAATGTTGTTGTTTATAGCAGGCACGCATGATGTATTTGCTCTTCATTTATAGAAATGACCAAGGTCAACAAAATAATGCGGCGCAAATTTTCGTACTTGTAACTTAATATGAAAGTACCATCGTTTACGGGATAGCTGATCCCGTGGGCGAAAATGATGGCTTTATACATGATTACCACCAAGTGGGGACACCTTGCGATTAAAAGTAGAACTCCAATTGTGGGTCGCTTCCCGCTTAGATCATTTCTGTATATTGTGAGGCCAACATATTTGAGTGAAAGTATCCATCGCAAAACACAATTTTAGCTTTAAATGTACAACTGGTTGATTAATAATGGCATGTTTGAACGATTTTGGGCCTTTTGAAGTCATAATTATTTGTTTTGGTTTAATTGTGACCAGGTCATTCTGGCTGAAGCATTGCATTCCACGACCGAATCAATCGGTAACATCTGAGCTGCATTTTGCCCACCTTGTGGTTGTTTTATGTCACGTAAACACAAAAAGCCAACACATTTTGTTTACAGAGTAAGTACGCAACGTCATATCAACTTTTTGCCCAACAAGAAATTGTTTGAATACAGGATTAGACGCTCCTATTCCAAGTCACGATGGGTCGTCTGCACCTGTGCGAAGTACTACGGCACTCGTGCTATCGGTTGATCAAAAAAATATTCTGCTGTAATAGGTAATAAATGGGAGATTATGAGCCATATACTCCACACGATACACGATAGACAATAATGTTTTTATGTCATAGAGGTTGGATGCTGTACACTAACGACACAATGCAAAAACAAGGTAGTTGTGCTTGCCTCTTGTCATGGCATGCCATTGGGTTGCATGTAGCGGTCATGGACAGTTGGTCAGCGATTAACCACATTTCAAGTCACGGGCCAAAAGTGATGTTACAGCACATGCGTGAGGAAATCGTCTATTAGTCCCCCATACGCCCTACCATAGGATAAATTCCAATAATGGGCACTTAATTCTGGCAATGTGTGGTTTATGCCAGATACATGCTTTTTTATGGTAGCGTTTCACTATTAATTTTGTAATGCAATGTTTTCGTGGCAAAATCAAAGGATATCGAGTTTCATGTGGTAGTATATCAGCGTCTTTGAAATGTCTGTCAGATTGCAACGGACTGTCTTCGTTCACTTTGGGATGCAACGCTACAAGTTTACTGTTCCTTGGTAGTTCTTGCCTGCGTTACAGTGCATTACATTCAGACGAAAATACCTCTTCTGCACTTTTCATTGTTTGCATTTCAGCAAATGTTATATCATCTACTTGTAATTCTCCACTTGCATGTTGCCCTTTTCTGTTTGACAGTTTTGTAAAATCTGTTTAGCTAAGCACAAACTCTTGCTAACCCCCTCCAGCTGGAGAAATGCAATGGGTAAAGCATCCAACTATCTGTGTTCGTGGTTAGCACTGTTATGTTAATTTCATGGTCACGATCTGAGTCGCTTTTGCAAGCATTTTGCACACCTTTTTCCAGTTCTTTGTTTTTCTCATTGATTGTAGTGATTTTTCTTTCAGGCCCCTTAATTTCACGTTTCATTAGACATTTTGAGCCTCTCCACCAACATACACTATTTTTCAAGTCCAGTTCACTCATTCCGCGAGTAAGAAATCAGAAACCTTCCAGTTTGTTGGAAGGTGGTGCCACTATCGAGACTCCGGTGGTTTGAGTTTAACCTATTCTATTGGCAACAAAGGGTGTATAGCCTCCATTGCAGCCTTTTATCCAACAAAGCACATTCATACTGCCCGTCTAGAAAGTTGACTGACTTATAGGAACTTCAAATGTATCAGAAATTGATGCAGTCAATCCCCACCCTATAACTGCACCCTTCAGTTCCAGACGTGGTATGCTCGCTGCTATGAGCTTTTTGAAGCTACCAAATTGCACGAGATGAAGTTATTTTCATCACTGCTTTTTACATGCAATGCAGTATCATAGGAAAGCTACAAATGTATATAATGTCATTGACCTTGTTTCTTTTATCAACAGTCATCTTGCAATTTTCACATTCTCTAGTTGTTCTAATTCCGCAAACCATTTGTTTGCTTTTGTGGCCAGTTCCGCAGGCAATAATTCGTCCCAATCTGGCCCTTGAGACCGGATTTCTTGTAGTAACACTTTCGCTTTCTTTGTGTAGGGAGTTACAAAACCTATTGGATCAAACAACTTAGCTATTTTCTGTACAAAACTGCGTTTAGTCCACTTTCTTGTATTTCAGGACAGTTCATTGTGCAACTAAACCCCTTGTCCCTCTTACAACACTGAATCTAAATTATGATCCATATACGTAGATTTTAAAACAGTCTGAGCTGTGAGTGGAAGTTCATTTTCAATGTCTTTTGCATGCTTTTGCCCGACAAGTTGAGCCAAGAGTGGCGATAAATGTATACCAACACAACACTTGCAAATTCATACTCATCCGGTTCTATGGTTTTATTTAAGTCTCCACAAATATCTGTGAAGTGGTATGTCTTTTGGCGTGATTTCTATTTGAAATAAATTTCAGCAATGTCACAAACCTAGGCCACTGGATACTTGTGAAATTGCAGTAAAACATGAAGTAGTTCTCTTTGTATCTGGTAAATAGTGTCATTCAACTCATTACATACCGGTCCCTGATTATTCCCCATATTTACCTAGATTTAAGACGACAATTGCATGTTTAAATTCTTCATGGAAAAAGCTTTAATTCAAGAACTAACATGCCTATAGTCTTACGTCAGTGGTTCTGGCGCTGCCTGGCAAGTCACCATAGCATGCAATGAGTTAATAAACCGCGATAACATTGTGCCGATCCACCAAAAACGATTTGCACTTTAGTCTTTGCCTTATCTGGACGACCACAGGAAAATGCAGTCAAAACCATTTATTTGTGGGCTCTTCCTCGGACTTACTGACTTTGTGTGTGTAACCATTCTCTAGATATTGTTTTATGTTGTCCTTGTAAGATTATGCTACATCCAGGTTCTTGAAAGAATGTTTTTCAGTGTTTTCCAGGCGATGCAATGCCATGTCATAATTGCCTGACAGTAATTCTGGCCTGATCTCTTTCCATGGCAGTGATATTTTGTATCTCCCCTATTCACATTTCAGTGATAGTTCGACCTTGCCTAACGCCACATAATCCTAACTTTGAGGGTGTCTGGCTTTTGCCATGCCAAAATTCTAAACATCCCACAAAATATCTTGATATTGTCATTCAATTCACCAAATTCACTTTGCATTGCCACAAAATACGTAAGATTGAAATGCGTTTGTGGCACTGACCTTTCGTTCACGTAAGGAGTTCCGATACATGTTCAGTCGAGTGGAGCTGTTTTTTTATAGTTTCTCCAGGCGCTCCCGGAATATTCCCGAGATAATAATGTAAATCTGCATAACCAATTCTGATAATGATATTACAACTGGCGTTGCTGCACTTTCGGGGAAGTTCAACTCCTTCAAATGATCTCATTTTCTTGCACAGTTGTTCCAGCCAACAATTAACATGTTGCTATTGTATATAGCATCCTTGAGCTTATATGCACGCAATGCATCCTTTACCCACACTGTAAATCAGTATTTTAATTTATTAAAACTTTTCAAAAATTGTCTTATGTGTCGTGAATTTCGTATCAAAGGTATAACTGTATAAGTTTGCCACGTTTGCATTGAGAATAGATGAACAAGGAACTTTCCAAAGACATCTCTTCCACGATATAATACTATTGTTGCTTTACGTGGCATGATTTAAAAAGTGTTAATTACGACAAACTTCCATAATTTTGCTATATTGAATAATACGAGAAACTTAGCAAACTTAAAACTGTGAGCCCATGTACCGTTTGAACACTATAAAGTCCGATATTCTAAGAGCAAAGTCCTATTCCGCACCATTCACTGACAAACTACATAGTTCTAAATCATTATAGCGATTCCTGAATGTGATATGGCTGCCACAGCGTCGATAATTTTTCGTATCACAGTTTTAAGCATGGAGTGACGAATTTGTCCTGTGATTGTGATTGTGAGGCTCCCAGTCTTATGAGTGCAGTGTTACATCATTCACTTCACAATTTTTTTTCTACCAGGTTATCCTCGTCAAATGTTAGCAGTGCATGTATTAGTTGTACAAGGGAGCATCGCGTGCTAGTTAACCAATCCCTGAAACAGATATCAAACGATAACATAGTAAAATCTTATGTAAAATGTTACTCAATGTGGATGTGTTCGACGGAAATTAAACATGAAGTCACTTTTTATGGATACTTTCGTACTCATGGTTGAATAACAATACATTATATTAGAAAATAAAGCAATCTTCAAAAAGATGCATAACTTGACAAATCAACTTATATGAAATACAACAGCGCTTATATGATTTTCAACAATTTTTAAAGGCAATAAAGCACAACAATACTGAAGGTGCAATTTCCAGGGGTTATTCATATTGAGACCATTTCTGCCGAACATGCTTGATGGATTCCCAGCTGCTCTACCCTTTATCTATTCATTTGGCTGTTGAAACCTTCAACTTTTTAAATTTTGGATCAAATATTAAAATATTTATGAAGTGGCGAGACAGTGACTGACTGGACTGGCTATGGAGCCTAGGGATATTGGATCGCACCTTTTTTTTCAGAACTGCACGAAGGGTGCAGTACAGTTGCTCCTCTTTGTTTTACAATTTAATGGGAATTGGATTTTAGACGAACCTAATCGAAGTATCATTCCCTATGTCAAGAGCTTACTGAATGCTGTTTAACGGCCAACCCATCACTATTAGGTGTTAACTCGGGAGTAATTCAAGGAGAAATGTTTAATATGTTATACTCGACGGGTACTCGGACATCTTAATACCAGATATTATACTATTAACTTTCAGTGCCTTTTCCAGTTCTCCATATGTCACTGGGCTTACGGGGCTAAGGGCAAGCTGGCTGTAATAAATCCACAGAAAAAGAATGGAGTGTAGCATAGAGTTAAGTATACCACTTAAGAAGTATTGATTTCCAATTGTGTGCAGGCATTTCCTCGGAAGCAGGCAATCAGTTACACGATCAGTAACAAATAAAGTCCACAGTTACGATATTTGTTTGGGTACAGCATAAGACATTTGAGCCCTTTTGTCATGATAATTTGGTCCCTATGCATTCATGATGAAAATATTCTTTCAAAGCTTTGAAACCACGTCTAATTTTTTGCTGCAGATAACAATTCTAGGACCTTACACACGGTACTTATACAGTAACGGACGGCCATATGTTGAGATTGAGAAGTTAGTAGAATAGATGGCACTATACGTGCCTCCTCTTCCTCCTCCAAAATCTCTCCTCTTTCGAATTGTCCTCACAGCAAGTGAGCTCACTGTAATTGTGCAGTGATGTCAAGGTCATGTCAGGGTCAACCAGAAGTGACGTCATGAGGTCAATCGTAAGGGACCTCATCCTCCCTTCCACTCCTGTGTGGAGTCTAGTGGGAGGTCAAATGTAAACTGGAAGTGATGTCAGCATCCCTTGCAGTCTAGTGGCGGGTCAAGAATCCCTCCTCCCCTGGAAGTGACTTCACTGCGCATACGCAATGATGTCAAGGTCAACTGGAAGTGACCTCATCATCCCTTCCACTCTAGTCCGTAGTTGATAGGACTGTCAACCTGAAGTGACGTCATCAACCATTCTACTCTTCTACAGGGTCAGGAATTCTTCCTCCTCGAGGAAATGACTTCACTGTGCATGTGCAGTGAAATCGAGGTCATGTTGGGGTCAAATGTCAACCAGATGTGACGTTATCATACGTTCCACCTAAGTGCAGGCCGGCACACATGCTATGCATGTAGTGACGTCACCGGAAATGAAGTCAATGGTCAAGATCATGAACACCCTCTACCTGCACCCAACTGCAATTTTCTGAGAGGGCCTTTTGACCCATCTGTAAGCTTACCCCATGATGACGATGACGATGCCAATAACTCATCCAAAATGTTGCTACATTGTAGCGATTCATTACAGTATTGCTGCATGACCAGAACCAGTTTGATATATTTATTCAAGCCTACTGAATTCCCTTTGCATAAATTTAAGTTTACCATGATCATGATTCTAATTGTCCTAAATTCCGTAGACCTACAGTTGGTTTCTTCATAAAAATTGATTTGTTTGGTGGTGTTATTTTCATAACTCTAGCAAGAACGACACACCCAAGACTCCATAACGATGGTATAAAAATATAGATCTAAGTTTGGTCACCTGTGAAGTGTCACTTTGTTATTTGATCACACCTATTTTCTTTGCCTTCAAGTACAATATCTCGTTAAAAAGCTCAGAACATCCGCTATTTGACTCTTTTTGCTGCTTTTTCTTGACGTGAACAACCTTAATGCGAGTTTGAACCATTGAGTTTCACCCGTTTCTCAAGAATTTGTGCTGCTGTGCATTCCTAACTTTTATTTGATGCGTCATAAATATGTAGGGGAAACACCCTACCAATTAACGAGCTAGACAAATGCAATGTACAGAACATGAGCTTTCCAATGCTATATAATTGAATACATATTTTCTACGTGTTAAGGAAATTTTAACTTACTTTCCTAGGAGTATGTGATTGTTTCTGGCGACTTTCCGCATATCCCTCCCAACTTGGAGATAACTGCATACAGTGACATAAGGAAACGCTGGAGAATCTGCCAGAACAAGTTGAGGCTTGCATTGAATGATGTCACAGGATTTCTAGACGTGTGTGGACCTGTCCACAGACCCCATTTCAGAAAACATCAGTAGGCCTATAGGCATAATAACAAAAAATGAACTCCTTACTCCCAGCTCAGAACACGCTTTAACAATAATATATGATTATAGTTAATTCACAGTCACTATTTATTAAGTAAAGTCTGTAGGCCTACAGTTTTCCCTAAATAAGGTTTATTTTCTGTTGATCAAGTGGGCCTAGGCCTAGAATAACGAAATTCAAGTAGGAAGGCCTGTCTTTAAGTGAGTGGATAAATCTAAAAACATCCTGTGGTTTATCATCATAATCATCATCATGATCATTAATTGGTTTCTAATATAATCGTAATCGTTTCCTTCAAAAAAATTATCTATAAGGTGTTACTAAATAACATATAAGGTCACTCAGTGAAGATACAGCATGCAAAGGTCATTCAGTACATTTGAAACACTAGATCGAAAAAGGTTATGTTGAGGTCACAAGATGTGTCACTGTCTAGACAGTTCAAGGTCATTGGGTATAAGTGCATCCAAAGGGCATGCAACGTGTCTGGAATTTTCCAGTCCTCACCACATGAAACTGGTGTCTCTGGGTCATGTGTTTGCTTTCTTTCCTTCTGATTGGACAATGTCCTAGAAAAGCTCAATGAGTACATGTGTCAATACATCTGGAGGCTAGTCAGCTCTGTAGAGTTTGGCAGTTCAAACTGGTTCAAACCAGTTTTTCGTATAAAGCATTCTAATCGGTAACTTCTTTTGATTGGTCAATTTCTCAACTAATTTCCAATAAAAAGCAGAGTGCAGCTACGCTTAGGATCTTTGTCAAAATGGCATTCAAGTGCATTACTTGTGAGGCGACTTTTGGAAATGAAATGAAATTTAACTTGCCTTTTACAACATAATTTATCATGTGGGGACACTAGGCCACCCATTCAGATTCACCTGCACAAGAGTGTACAGAGTGTGGTGAGAAGTTTGGTGGAAAGACAATCTCCAGTGTCACCGGTTCAAACCCCACATCTACCAGCCAACTAAGCAACGGGCACACCCTGACTCGAGCTACCTCTAACTTTCCGGGGGAGGTGACCAGGATTGGGGAAAGTACTTTGGATCTGCAGAAAAGTAAAGCCAGGGAGACTGGCCCATCGGCCAGAAAAGCCAAGAAGCACAGAGCCAGGTATGACACCAAGCTGCAGGATGATGGAGTCGGGTTTCCTGTTTATATGTTACCAGAGGACATGCCTGACACAGCGTTGTACCAGGCGCACTGGGACCACATCTGGACCAATTCGCACCGCTCACAATGAATTCAAGATTGGTACAACCTGTGCCTGACCACTGCCAACCTCTGCAATCTGAGATCGGCCTTTGACACCATGTTTGAAGAACAAGACCATGGTTTCAAAGTAAACTTGTCCCTGGGATTCGTCCTCTACAATACTGTAGAGGAGGAGTACTGTTTTTATTATGCATCCCAAAATAGTCGGCTGTTTGAGGAACCATGTCTCATTAGGAATAGGGATGACTGGGAAGCCTTTCTCTGAGAAATGGAGCAACTAGGCTTGCTAGAGTGGGCCGGTCAACAGTGACCTAGCTCCAAATGGATCATACACCTGTTGACAAACGTCACAGTCTTCATCAACAAAGTCCAGTTGCATCATATCGGTGCTCTCATAGATACAACTACCTGGATACATCCAGACATCCAAAGAAAATTGAGGGCCTATGAAGAACAAAAAAAAAGACAACTGTACCTTGGAAGAGCTAGACAACTTCTAACCATACTACACTACTTTTGACTTCTTTCATCCTCCAGACCAAGGTCCAAACCGTCGCAACTCACCAAATATTGAGCTTGTCTGTCAATAGTAACGTCCCAGAATACACCAAAGCCAAGTATTTCATCAATCATGAAAATGCCAAGCAGGTAGGACTGGGCATGGTTTAGCATGTGGTGGAGACCAGTCAAACTTGGGCTTGTATTTTAGCCAAAAATGCAGAGACATTTTCCATAAGATTTGCGATGGCTTGAGTCATCCAAGGAGGCTGAAGACAAGGAGGATAGTGCAGAGGAAATAAAAGAGAAGGTGGAAAGTGATATAGAAGATGATGTAGATGACGATTTGGAGCATGGAAAGGAATTGAACGAAGCAGCAAAATGTAGAAAGAAGAAGAACCAGAAGGGATGGCACATGCTAGAAAATCTGGGACATATTCTCAAGGGTTGGAGTCAACTCCCAGTGATCGGATTCAACTTATCCCAATACAATATAAATATGATCCTATCCAAGTTCATGCCCTGCCTACTGGTAAACCAACTGGTACATTATGTGGTCAAGACTGGTGGCTCCAAGGTGATGTGTGTCTTAACAGAGTAACTCAAGTTCTTAAAAATCTTAAACCCTAGGCTTTAACTATATATGTTTCTTAAAGCTTACACGGCCAGGGAGGAGAAAGGCTTTTTTCCCTATAGATACATGGACTCTATGATCGCCTCAAGGAAACACAACTTCCACCAAATCAAGGTTCCTTTTCTTCCCCGACTGGCAAGACCACCTCTGCAGAAGAGTACGATTTGTGACTGCGAGTATGGCATGAGAAATGTATAAGGCCCCTAGAAGACTTTTTGATTTACTACAACAACAAGGATATCACACTGTTCCTGGAAGCCCTAAAGACCATGACCCAATTTTACCATCAGAAGACGCATCCGAACATGTTCAAGCAGGCCATCTCACTACCAAGGCTCACTCTCTGCTCATTGTTTGGCTCGGTCGAGAATCCAGATGCCTTCTTCCTGCCCTTTGTTGAGAAAGATTGGAAAATAAACAGACCAGTGAGAGACCAGATTGTGGCAGGACCAAGCATCATCTTTCACAGTCAGGCAGGCATCACCAACATCACAGAGAGGGAGTACAGTAATGTATGAGGATTTTGGCGTTGGATGCCAATGCTTTGTCATTGTGAAGCCTCATGCAAGACCAGCCCACGGAAAGCTATTTGAGAGGAAAGGCTTAGAACAACTTCAAACCTGAAAGACCACATTATTCCGGATAATTGGCCCAGGAGTGGTTGGAATGGACAGCACACACAGAAGGTATCCAGATATCGCATCACTTTAGGAGAACAGAAAAGCATATCGGTCCCTGCCAAATACCCGTGGATGGCTACTGCAGGGCAAACAACACCTAGTACCATTCCCACATTGCTACTGGCACAGTCATGCATGCCACCTAACCAGAGAGATGGCTTGCGAGACCAAGTCCCACAAGCCACCAAGGGAGGCAAGCTGTTTGGTCTCCTCCAGTGTGACATCCATGTACCTCATGAACTTACCTGTTGTATCCAGGAGATGCCTTTTCAAGAATCTCAAGATAGGCTAGAAAGACATTGGGGGGCTACATGTAGCAGTATGCTCAAGAGAACTACCAGTTAAAACAACCGAGACTGTCATTCTTTGGCAGCATGCAGGGTTAAGGACCATGGATTGAACAATCAGATTTACCAGACCATAGAGTACACACCAAGGTCTAGTTTTCGAGTCATTGTGGTGTGTGTGTCCAATGCCAGGCAAGATGGCGATGCTGACCCCGACATGAAATTGGTGGCCCAGCCTATGAAACTCATTGGAAACAGTGGCTATAGAGAGAGAGTCACCAACAAGACCAAACACCATGACATGCTTTTCTGCAGAGAAGCAGGAGGCATTCTGGAAATGTACAACCCTTCTTCCACAGGATGGATTCTGTTGACAAAGAAGAGACCACGCATGAAGCCCACCTCCACAAAGAAGACTATCTCCTTCAACTTGCCCCAAGCAATTGGTTTCTTTATGCTTCAGTACACCAAACTCCACATGCAGCAGTTTTACTTCAATTGAATGCAAAGCTACATGGATCCACACGATTTCCAGTATGTGGAAATGGAAATTGACAGTGCCCACATGGCCTTGGGTGCCGCCACACTAGATGAAGTGATTCAACTGGAGATGCCCCAAGAGTACTAAGCCAAAAAACACCTGTGGTTTCCCCGAAATGACACACCAACCAATGCAGCTTACAGTAAGAGGACCCCAGACCTCTTGAAAGCTGAGCGGATAAGACGTGGCCCCATTGGACTGTGCAGGAAATGTTATTTTTTGTTTTGGCTGGGCCAACAGGGACAAAGTGGCTTGCAAAAGACTGAACAAGAAACCGAATCCCCTGGACAAGGCTGCATTCCTGCATGTCCTGCAGACAAGACAGCCAAGTTAAGGAGCAGACAGAGGGTTCAGGACCTGGGACACCTCCATGATCACCTACGTACAGTACAAGAGTGCCTTGTCTTACTTGTACCTTAAAAGGAGAGTCCAGTCTGAGGGCATCACTACTCTTACCTGCCATTTTGGGTGCACTGCAGGCTTTGTTTGGTAGGTAATTGGGTGAAGAAACCTGGAACATATCAAAAAGATGTGTCTGGTGCTTCTTGAGGTACTCGGACTGATTGAGCATAAATGGGTATAGCAAGTGGCACCCCTTACCAAGACGGGTGGGGGGGGGGGGCACCTTTGATCAAAAGCTGTAAGATTTTTTGGAATGATCTGATCTCCCAGTCGATACCCAGATGTAATTATTCTATCAGCAAGCCCAAGCACACTTATCGAGAGAAGCAGAATTGACCACTGCCAGTGACCGTAAATGAAACCCCTGACAAACAAAACTTTAAAGATAGTTCACAGGTGGGATACCCAAGAGCTCCAAAGATGAGGTGGAAGAAGAGTTCTTGGAGAGTGTGCCCAACAACATGAGAGGAAAGGCCAGATTTTCGAGTTTTTAAGTACTATATTTTTCGTGAATCCCAAGAAAAGTCTCCAAAATGAAACCTTTTGTAAAATGTCAATTTTTCACCCAAAAAAAGGATTTTTAAAATCTATCTTGGTGTATATATAATGTAAAGATACCAAGCAATAAGACTTTATATAGTTTTATGGTTCTAAAAATAAAAACCAAAACAGGAGAGCGGGTTGAAGACAGCACTCCTCTAAGTGCCTAGCTTTGTTTGTGCCACCTTAAATGGAGACAAATTGGAATTCCATTCTTGAAGGACAATGGGTTGAATATCAACCAGTCTCCTTGATTGGAGACCAAGGGCCCATCCTATTCCAAGTGGAAAGATCCGCAGACCACCACTAGCCCCAGCAGAAATGTCACTTCATCTACAAGTCAAAGTCATAAATGGAAAAGGAGCTGATTTAGCTGCTGTTGATATGGTGGGACCCACAAACCTGTTTCTTCATAGTTTCTTTGGCCAAGTGAACCTTTTTCTGAATTAACATATGGTTTCCTCATTGAGCCCCACCTACCCTTACAGTGCCATGATAGAAACCCTGTTATATGATGATAATGGAGCCAAAATCACGAAACTACAGTCTGCTCTTTACTTCAAAGACACTCAAGGCAAAATGGACATGATGGATACTAAGTTGAATGATGACCAGACCAATAGAGGACTAAAAACAAGGGCTGCTTATATCCATGGTGGACAGAGCTTTGATATCATATGGGAGTTACATGGAAATCTCTTCAGTCAAGAAAAAATAGCTGCTTAGTGGTGGCGATCTCCATGTGAAATGTATTCAGAGCAGCAACAGTTTCTGTCTGGCTTCTCCATGTGGCACTGCTGACTACAGGGTGGTCTTCCGATCTGCTACTGTATGGGTAAGAAAAGTCCCAAGTGCCTCATTCTGTAAGACTTGCTCATGAAGAAGCCCTCATGAGAGCAAATGCTAAATATCCAGTCAATCGAGTGTTGTGCAAGGTGTACTCCATAGCTCACAGAATATGAACATGGTGAAATACACAATATCTGGAATGGACAGCCTCTCAACAAGGTCGTCATCACCATACTGGACAACCATGCTTACAATGGCAACTTTCAGAGGAATCCCTTCAACTTCAAACAAAAGGACATCACTTCCTTGTGAATGTATATCAAGAGAGAACCCATACCATAAAAACTACTGGGAACCAAGTTTAGTGGAGTAGGTCATGATGTCAGATTTACATCAATGTTTATCTAAGCTTGTTCCTGGAAGCAACAGTTTTCGTCGAGACCATGGAAACTTCATCTCAAGAGCTGGTTATCCACAAGGATACACCTTGTGTGTCCTAGAGTTCACCCAAGACTTGTCTGACAGTGGTAGTCATTTGAGTTTTCTCAACACAGGCAATCTCAAGCTGGACCTAGATTTTTCCAAGGCCCTTCCTAGAATGGACTATTTGCTGCACACAGAATCTCGAATCTTGTTGAAGACCAGCAATGGTCGAAGAAAACACAGTGCTGCTTCATTGTCAGATGCATCTGATCGACCAGGTGAACATAGGATTGCACTTTTTGTCCAACAAAAGGACCCGTGGAAAATGTTTATTGTTATGCATTACCACTGGTTCAATTCCGGGGTTTTTTCAAGGACAGCAAATACCAACACTATGAGATGAGCAGCTATCAGGTGCAGAGCCTGACTAGCTCCTATGGTGGTCAGAACTGTTATCTTCATCAACGATTTCGAGGATTGGACATATATATATATATATATATATATATATATATATATATATATATATATATATATATATATATATATATATATATATACATATATATATGTGTGTGTGTTTGTTTGTGTGTGTGTGTGTGTGTGTGTGTGTGTGTGTGTGTATTGTATTTCTATTTGTCTTTTTGTCCAGAACCTTTCCTGGCAGTCATTACCCTATTCCGCAGTCTGAACTCTTTGCTGTCCATAAGCTAACCTGTCACTGTCTGGCCTATATACATATGAAAGTGTTATTGTCCAAATTTTACATATTCCTTTGGATATATTTGACATAGGCTGTATTAGCCCAAATCGTTAAATGGTCTTCAGTGGATGACTACTCGGATCCTGTACCCGTACATGTCTCTCTTAGTTGCAGCTCCTTGTCTAGCTAAATATTCAACAAAGATAAGTGACATATTAATGAACAAATATGAACGCGGCAAATGATGAATTAGCATAATAGGTACAGTTTTGCATATAAATGCAGAGCTTCAGTATGAATAAAGAATACCTGTCAAGCCAACCATAATTACTTAATTTTTATAGTACAAGTTCAGATAAGAACAATTTGACTTACCCCTGAACCAGTATGTACCCTTTCTAGCTGGATAGCTTACCTAAGTTTAACCACCTGCGAGTGTATAACTGAAGTAGAAACAAATTGGGGCATTATAGTCAGTTCCACTTTTTTTAAAAAAAACAGTTGCAGCCAGACCACCTGTACAAATCAAGGGAAATTCTAACAAGTACTGCAACAATGGACATCCTGCACCAAAAATGTAAAGCAAACCCAATGCTGATACCCACTCCTCACTTATAAAGTTGCCAAACCATAAAGCCCTACTCCGCTGCCAACCCTGGGCTAATTGTTCAACATAATAGGTCAAGTTTGTGACATTTAAGTAAAATCTGTCAAATTTAAGTAATTTTCTGACATTGAATAAACGTGTTCTTAGGCATGTCAGAAAGGAATGAAAGTCGGTTGCATTTAAGTCAAAAACATGTTATCAAAACATAATTTTTCTTTTCCTCAACCAGATTTAAAGTACAATTAAATGAACTTTCAACTGTCATAAGCCGTTGCTTGCTATTGGTGGTACCTTGGGGTTTAACGTGACAGAAAGCATGCAAACCTAAAATTTATCAAAGGTAAATATTAGAACAGACTAATACCAAAAGATAAAATTAAGTAGCAAAACAAGCAAGTCTTAAATCTTTAAAATATCCCAGCCAAACATTCTAACAATCTTTGGATATTAACAGCAAAATGTGTAGAGCATGTCAGAAAAGAATAAAAGCCATCAGCTTTTTAGTCAAGAAAAAGTAATCAAAATACGATTTTACTTAACCAGATATTCAGTAGAATTTGGCAAGATGTAATGTGTGTGTGTGTGTGTGTGTGTGTTTGTATGTGCATGCATGCATGCGTGCATGCGTGTATCGAAACTCTGTATAAAGACATGACTGCCCTGGCCTAAAACGGTTTTTCCTCTTCTCTTAATCTGTAGATTTTGCTAGGTACACCAATACGTACTACATTCATTAATTATAAATTCTAACGAAACAAATTCTCTCACAACAAAGTTCAGAGGTGAGACAGGTCATATACCCAAAGTGTAACATGATGAAATGGTGTCACAAACGTAGCTTTGTCAATTTTTGATGAGTGTTAAGTTTTTAGGTATAGTTTTCAATCTGAGGTCCACATAAAAGGGATATTATCTATTCACCGGTCCTGAGTAGGGAAAAATCTGGAGGTACTGAACCTCCCTAAAAAAACGGGGGGGGGGGGGGGCGAAAATTTAAGGAAAATAGGTCAAACAGCTCAGAAAAAGGTCACCCTCAATTATAAATTCCGAGCCAATAATGACAACAAAGTAAAACAGCGAAAGGCAAAGATTCAAGGTTTACCAAGTGTGTTGACCATGTTCCCTGAAATTAGAACTGAGACCGCTTATGTCATATTGTAACAAACCTTTAATAATTCTCATTTCTGAAAAAAATACCGTAAAATTGCCTCAATGAGCATAAATTATACTAATTGTTGTCAAAAATAAATATTTCGATCATTTGGCATTAAACGTGTTATTCCTTTGGAGTGGCTTATTTGAAGATGTTAAATGCATTTGACATTAATATCCACAAACAGGATGGCTGCAGGCAGGCTCATAAACTATGCATTCCCCATAGGAGGGATGCATATAATGTTTAATCTCATCATCTGGTGCCGCCACGCATCTTATGTTCCTTACATTACTATCCCCTCTTGACCTGTTGCCTTCTAATTTGGTACATCAAATCTATGGGTTCAAATCATGAATTTTTCGAAGGAATTTGATTTGAAACAGATCATTATAGACCCAACCAGAATTACAAACTGTTTTTCAACAATCATTGATCTCATCTTGGTGTCTGACGACCACGAGATCTCACAATCTGGGACCATTTCAGGCAGTTTGAGTGACCAGCTTGGTGTGTTATGTTACTAGAAAAAAATTATAATGGTCAGTTCAATGGTCTAAAAATAATACAGCTCTGGAGTATGAAGGACTATAATACAGATTTGTTCCCTGATGCTCTGAAAGACTAGGACTGGAATAAGGTTTGCTCTTGCGCCGATGTACATTCAGCCTGGCTATGTTTCAAATCCACTTTAACCAAAGTTTAAGACATGGTGGCTACCATAAAAAGCTTAAGAAGGAAACAAAGGAGCAAATTATGGTTTCATGGATATCCTTCAACACTAATCAGCAAGAGAGACAAGGCCTGGGCAAAGTTTTGAAAAATATGGATCAGCTGAGCTGTACAATGATTAGAAGTTTTTGCGTAGTTTCACACAGCATGAAATAAAAAAAGCAAAGCAAAATTTTGTAAAAGGCCAGATCGAAAAGAATGGTGCCTCTCCAAAAAGGCTGTGGAAAACCTCTTAAGTTTTGGGCTTCCCTCTAGGTTTAAGCCAAAAACGGTCATATTTGGTTGAAAGATTTAAGCTCTACTGAAATGATTTTTGAGAGTGCTTCTGTTGCTGAGAGATTCAATGTTTTTTTCTGTAATGTTGCGAAAAATCTAGTGGTGAAACTACATTACAGAACTTTTGATAAAGATACCTTAAATGACGACTACTAATCAAGATGTTATTCCCATTTCTTTTGGATTCAAACCGATAACTGAGGAAGAAGTACCTATTCCTCTCCAGTCCCCTATCATCTCCAAAGCCAGTGGCTGTAACAACATAAGTGCCAGATTCCTACGAGATGGTACCAGGATTATATACAGCCCACTAGCTCACATCCTTAATCCATGACTTATATTCTCGGTTTTCCCAGAGGAATTTAAAACCTGTCGAGTGGTCCCATTGATCAAAAAAGGAGACCGTAGCTGTAAAAACAATTACAGACCTGCGGCAATTATATCCATTGTATCTAAGCTGTTGAAAAAATTGTTTATACACAACTTCCTTCCTACTAAGACAATAACAACCTTTATTCAAAATATATGAATATGGGTAATGTTTTTTTTAAACCATTTGATAAACACTTCATTGGCTATGTTGTGCTGTGGGCTGTGTTCTCCGACTCATAGTTATAATGGAGGTAGAGTATGTTAATGATATACCAGATTCATAAATATCACAGCAAATATATAAACCTACTTTCTTATTTTGCTGTAAACTCAGCTGACTGAATAATCAGGAAAACCAAAAAGTGATAGCTTACCAAGTCTCTTTTTATTTTTGGCAGAAGTGATAAAATTTGGGTTTTGAGTGGTTAGGCCTCTACAGTTTTGAACACTATAGTCTGTATTTGATGAGGAATATTTCAAAGGTTGAGAGAACCAGTTTAAAACCACCAGTTACTTTTTATGGGTGACTGCCTGCCTCAAGTCAGGACTGAAATTAGTTTTTCTCACATTGGTATTGGAGGATGAATGTTGATGTTTTTGTAACTCTGGAATCACTTTGCTGTCATTGTTGGGTTTGAAATTTATGAATATAGGTCATGTTTTTCCTAAGCTACAACATCAATTCATTTGACTGGTTTGAGACGCTCTAACATGGACAGGGGTCTCTTTACTTGAGTGTTATTATAATACCTACAAAAGGCGTTTGATGCAGTCAACAATAATATTTTACTTCATGAATTCCAGGGGTTGGTCTTGAATCATGGAGCCTCTTCATGGCTGCATTCATACCTAGATTCTAGAAAAAATATACAGTCATCCACGGTTCAAGCTCAACCATCAAACATAAAAAATATCGACTGTGGCGTTCCCCAGTGTCTATTTTGGGGCTGCTGTTATTTTTAATATACATCAATGACATGTCAAGCCACAACTTCTTGCAAGTTATTTTATATACAGATGACTCAGTGTTAGTTTCTTAAGGCAAAGAGATCCCAGAGATTGGAAATTCTCTAAACTCTGAGCTTCACAAAGTTGTATTATGACTTGAGAAGATCAAGCTCTCCATTCATCTTGGTAAGACTGAAATTATTTTAAATGGTAGCAAAAGACAATTTAAGTGCAAAAATTATTTGTCAGTCAAGGCCAAAGATACAATTGTGACCCATAAGAATTCTATTAATTACTCTGGGGTGACCGTTGACCAAGAACTATAAGGTACATCCCATGGTAAATCCGTCACTCAAAAGTTATTAGAAACATAACTTTTTTTCTATAGGAAAACTTTATTTTTGACCCTCAAATTAGGAAGATGCCGTGCTCTTCTTTACTTCAATTTTTATTATGGCTGTGACTCATGGTACAGGGACCTGACATGTGGCTTAAAGCACAAGCTACAAACGGCTCAATACAAAATCAATCGTCCAGGTCTTTATGTCCACCCTCGTTATCATATTAGTTTTCAACATTTTTAAGCAACTAGGATGGCTTAATATTAAGAGACGAGTGGACGCCTTTGCAGTTACACATATGTATGATATTTTTCAGGGGAAGGCTCCATGATATTTACAAAATGTCAATCGTTTATCGGCCTCTTATTAACATCAAACTCGAGACAGCTCATTGAATTTTGTTGTGGCATATGTTAGGTCTCAAGAGCAAAAAGAATTTTGTTTAATGCTGTACGTCTATGGAACAAACTCCCTTATGATATAAAAGCTTGTAAGTCTTTTAACATTTTCAGATGCAAAACTAAGATATTTTATATGGCAGAGATGGGAGCATTAGAAGGAGGGAGTTTCTCAACTTCCTAATCTGTAAATGTAGCTTTCTTTCATTACGTATAATGTATAGTACAAATCAGCATATTTGATAGATTTCATACATTTTCCTGATTACATATTTATGCAGAAGTCATATTTTCTTGTCTTCAATATTCCCATATGGTGCATATATTTCTTACTCTTGGTGCTCCTTTTTTCTCCATATTTTCTATGTATTGCTGTATGGTATCCGTGATAGTCCACTATGGAAACAAGCGATTGGTTACATGCCTTCCACTTTTTAGTGCTCCCATTTCATGGTACATGGTTCAATAATGGCGTCTTCTATCATTTTTATATTTTTATTGTACCATGCCTTTTCTGTTTTCAGGTGCTACTTGCTTTTGAAATGTATATATGAACATGGATGTATTTTATGAAGTGTTAACATATCTATCTATCTATCTATCTATCTATCTATCTATCTATCTATCTATCTATCTATCTATCTATATATCTATCTTACTTTCTATCTATCTTTCCATCTATGTATCTATCTATCTTTCTATCTATCTATCTATCTATCTATAGGGCTGTAGATTTTTCACATATGATAACAAATAACCTTGAAGTCAAAGGTCAAGGTCAAGTCCTGGTTGCATTTTTTTGCTAACTCAGCAATTTTCACATATTGGGAATTTCTTAGCGGTGCATTGTAGGCCCTCACTTTACTATTAAACGTTGATAGTAAAGTACTGATGGCCTTTCAATTTGTATGGTTTATTTTAAACCGAGGTGCCATTGAAAGGTCAAACTGCATACCTCATTGTTGATTACAATGTAAGTCAGTGGAGGTTGCAAAACTAATTCACATTTTCAACCTATCCAAAACAATTGGCCATATTCATTTCAAACTTGGTGGGAATGTACATCGGGTAGGTATTTATCAGTTGCGTGAAAATGACCACGCTCCAGCGATTTTTAAATTTTAAATTTTCTTTTTTTTGGGGGGGGGGGGGATTTTTGCATTCCTAGTGATTACCATGTGAGTCAATTGGATCAGCAAAGGTAGTTCACATTTTGACTCCTTGAAAAACGCAAGTCAGATTTACTTGAAACTTGTAGTGCAGATACTTCATAGATTTAGAAATTTTTTCCATATGATTGTGATGACCTTTAGGTCACAGGGTCAGAGCACAATGCCTCGCAAAATAAAACTCTTTCGCTGCACATCTTCAAATAGGTATGATTGAAGCCCGTCAAACGTTGTCATCATTTACCAGGTGAGACTCCCCCTAAATTTGCTAAGAGGTGACCTTGAGGTCAAAGGTCAAAGTCAAACTTTCTGCAGAAGAATGGCGGCCCTCTTAGAGGGGTGGCCTCTGGTGAGAGGCGCCTGCTCCTCCCTTCCAGTTTAGATATATAAGTCTCCTTTGTTTTTGCAGAATTTTGTTCACTACAGGTTTCTAAACCCTGAATAAGTCTACAGCTGTATTCTACTTGTATTACTGCCTTGATTTTCCACTTCTGTCCATCTGTAGGGCTATGTCTTCTAACCACGCCATTCATGGGTAACCAGTTAAATGACAAAGTTAATGAAACCACCAAAGAGCTTGCCATGAATTTTATTGACAAAGACATGCATGACTGCAAGTGGTCACTTATCATACAGGGTGTAAAAAGGTGAGCCGGGGAAAAAAACAGAGGAAACCAAGCAAAAGTGTTTTGAATTGGCAAATGATTTCCTTGAAGTTGGTTATGATGCTGCTACAACACAAAAACGCTGCCTGTCACCATCTCTGCAGGGAAAGGGATGCTGACATATTCCCTACATTCACAGACCTCGACCAACGAAATAAATGGCTATCAGGTGCACAAAATCTAAAAAAATCACCCCAACAAGATTTCCAAATCCCCTGACATCCCACTAATCACCCGACGCCTGAAGAAGGAACTGATGCAACAGAGACGAAACTTGACAGCTGAACTTAGCTCAAAATCCAGGATCAAATATCTGAAAACGTGGCCCTATGTACAACTTGCAATAAAAGGAAAAGGCCCCGTTGCCTGAAGACTAAAAAGGAAGAACTAGTGAAAGACTTTTTACAAACTGACCTGAAAGCTTCATTTTATTTTGACATGGAATAATTATGCTGCCTGCTGAATGACATTTTTTGTTTTAGGGATTCTATCCATGCCTTTTGGTTTTTGTCAGTGACTATCCCATATATCACAGCATGATGGGAAGGCTTACAGTAGTGCTGGTGGATATATTTCTTTCTGGTTTCTTTTTCACCTTCATTTTATGCCGGGAAGGGTATCAGTGTGTATATTTTTTCGAAATTTATTTTCAACTCGTCCGTTTTTCAATGAGCGATAAGTTACTTTTTTATGTCATATGCAAATATCACGAATATGGTACTCTCCTATTTAAATTCATCTTCGTGCAACTATTGTTCCATGATTACTCACACTTTGGTCAACGATATTCTCAAAAATTTTGGCGATGTCACCCGAAATAACCTAAATGAAATTCTACAAAACATAAATGATTTAGAAAATGCTATCTCTTTTATCCTGATTCACCGAATATTGATGTTGACAAACTTACCGAGTATTTTAAAAACTTCCGACAGATTTTTTCTGTCTTAGGCCTGAACATTCAATGTATGAATGCAAAATTTGACAAGCTTAAAATATTATTGGATAGTTTAGCTGATAATGGGTATGGGTTCAGCGCAAGATGCATAGAGGAAACTTGATTGAAGGTGACTAGCTACATATGTCATCATATAATCTGGACAATTTTATTGTCATACCAAAGTGTGCTGTATGTAGCTCCCACTGTGGTTTATTGATATATATACACAAGAGTTTCCAATATGTTATCAAAGATTTTCTCCCTCCAAATAAAATTTGGGAGGGTCAGTGTATTGATATAATGGGAAATGGTCTGAAACAAAAGGTAACATTATTAACATATATAGACCGCCTAAAAGATAGAAATGAAGATATTGAAATATATTTTAATGGATTTGCCTCTATCATTTCCAATTTATCAAATTAGTGATCAGACAAGTTTGTTATTGGTGATACTAATCTTGATTTACTGAGGACAAATACCAGACTAACGTTTTCAGATTTTTTTTATATAATGCTATATCGTGATTTCCTTCCTAAAATTACTTTACCAACTGGCTTATCTGAAAGACAGGCCACCTTAATTGACAATATGTTTTTTGTGATTTATCCAATTATTCAAAATTTTGCTCATCTCGTATTATTTTAACTTCCTTGTCAGACCATTTCCGATACTTCACATGTCTGAATAAAAACGTCAATTTCCAAGGACAAACTAAATTCATTAAGGTGCTAACTAAGGACAAACAATCATATGACAAGTTTAACCAAGGGTTAATATATGCTAATACAATGGAATCACTAGATAATGACCCTACTAATGATCCAAATTTTAATTATGATAAACTTAAATATATTATGTGTAGCACTTAAGAAAAATACTTACCTGTTAGAACTGTCAAATTTAGTAAATATAGGCATAAACGATCCCCATGGATAACTTACGGTATCCTAAAATCTCTTAAATTCCGTGATGATATGTATGAGAGTTCCAAGTGTACCCTCCAAGACACAACGCGATACAATACAATGAAACATAATCTCCGAGTTTACAATACAGTTTTAGATTCAAATATACACAATTTATAACACAATTTTTACTGTGGCCAATTTGAAATGTACAAGAGAGACTCAGAGAAAAAACATGGGACCCTATAAAGTCAATTCTAAATATAAATAAGAGAGAGGAAGATTTTTCCTCTACTCTTTAAAATTCAAAATAACCCAGTAACTAATAAAAATGAAATTGCTAATCGTTTCAATGAATTTACTTGCCAATATCGGTCCTAAGATGGCTGCTAAATTTACTGCTGGTGATACACCTGATTTTTCTATCTTTCATACAGACCATGTTCAAAACAAATTTTCCTTTTAACAAGTATCGGTCACTGAAATTGAATAAATAATTAGAAAATTTAAGCCTAAGACAAGCACTGTCTTAATCCAAATCAGGTTTTTCCTTGACTTATCTAAGGCATTTGATACGTTAGACCATGACATTATTCTTCAAAGATTATGATATTATTGTATCACCGTTACGCCTCTAAATTGGTTTAACAGCTACCTCTCAGATAGGTCCCAATATGTTTCGTATGACAATGGTTGCTCTAAAGTTCTGCCTATTTCCACTGGTGTGCCTCAAGGGTCAATTTTGGGCCCTCTTTTGTTTGTCATTTATGTCAATGACATGCCCTCTGCTGCCGCTAATTTTGAGTTTATTGTATATGCTGATAATACCACCCTCATGAATACTCTGTGATCTTTTCAAATTTCTGCAAGGCCTTATTTTGACAGTCTGTATGAAAATATAAACTTTGAGCTGAAAGGGTGTATGAATGGTTAGCAGACAAACAAATTGTCACTCAGTATATCTAAGACTAAGTACATGGTGTTTTATTTTCCTCAACGTAAGACACATATGAACTTAAACCTAAAAAGTAATAAAATTCCTGTGGACGAGACTAGCGAATTTAATTTTCTTGGATAACAAATTCACGAAACTTTGTCATGGACTCCTCACATAAAGAAAATTTCTAACAAACAGTCCCGCATAGTTGGTATCCTAAACAGACTTCGCAATTCCATGCCTATTAGTGGACTTTTGTTTATATATAGCTCACTTTTCCAGCCTCATCTGAATTATTCTATTTTAGCATGGTGTCACTCTTGTGACAGAATCTTCAAACTACAAAATAAGACAGTCCGCTTAATATGCAACACCAACTTTGATGCTCATACTGAATCCTTATTCAAACAATTGAATGTTTTAAAAGTCCATGATATTTTGTACTTGAAAGCCCCGCAAAGCTTATTTTAAGTACTCTGAAAACAAACTGCCGCTGTATTTTGTAGATATGTTTACAGCTATCCCCCTAACACATTCCCATTACACCAGGCATAAAGATGTTCCTCGTTACGCTACTCGCTAAAGAAACTCAACAAATGTGACCATACGTTTTTATGTCCCAACCCTACTTAACGAGACAGCCCCCATTGTTAAGGAGAAGGTCGATACTCATTCGTATGCAGGTTTTTCTAAGTACGCAAAGCAATACCTCATCAGTAAATATTCTGAAGCTTTCACCATTGAAAACTGTTATGTTTGCTCATAATTATCATCTCTAGAATACTACTTTTGTACATGTAATCTTCTCTGTAGTACACGTTAATTTATATTCCACCAAATAATGATCATTTAGATTGAATCAGTTAAATCTTTTGTCTCCAATACCTATATATCCAATATCTTTCTTGTCCTATATTTTACCGGGTGTAAATTTCCAGGACCAAGTTACGACAATTAACGTTCGATTCTACACCAAAGTTGAAAACATATGTACTACTTTCTTCCAGGTGCTAATTTGCATAATCTATGCTAATAAGACGACTGTGATCAAAAGGGATGACATTCTCTCACAAATGCTATGATTATCGGCGCACATAAACGTACGGTACTTCATCTCTAATATCAAACATTTCTACCAACAGTTATAGAAGTATAAGCAACCATGGTTTTTTGTCTTGCCAACAAGACAGGTATTTATAACCCCAATAATCTACATTTATTCTTATGCTTGTTTGGGACTGAGAGACTGAGACTGACTGCTTCAGATAATTTGTAAACTGGTTAATACGTACAAGAAATTACAAATTCTCAGTGAGCCACAATAATAACAACGTACATGTGCATCACGCATGCAAATGCTGCAGTTACGTTACTTCTATGATTCCCTTAAGCTATAGGCCTGAGCATACTGATCTGAACATTTCTCACCGAATATGCAAGCTGTTTGGATTAGAATAATGGGCAAAATATTCCCACCACATATCAAATTTCAAATGTTAAATATGTTTCGTATAGATATGCTACATTCATTTTGATTAGATGTTATTAACCGCGGCACTCTTGCTTTGCTAAAAAATAGAAAGGGGATCTCCATGGCACATTGTACATAAAATATAATAAGTTTCATTTAGATAGTCTGTGTTGTCAATTTTTACTTTGCATTTAATTTCTTACACAAACAAAAAGAAATGGTTAAAGACAAAGGGTGTAACAGAGATTAATAAAATTATCTATGCACGTTTATCTGAAACGTATATGTATTATGGGTGCCGTTAACATTTAAGGTGAAGGAAGGTCAGTGCTTTGATATTGTTTTGCTTGGAAATTACAGGATTAATCTTTCCTTTTAATGCAAAATTGAATAGGTTAAGATTATAAGCGTTGGCTCTTGGCGGCAATCGCCTGTCAAAAGGGACACGAATGCATTTTTACGAGACTTGAGTTTAATATATATTTTCATGAAGCATTACGGTTTTGAGACATGTCCTTCATGCGCAAAAGAAAGAGAAAGTTGTTACACTTTTGGCTTGTATTGGTACACGTTTTTGATCTGTTTCTAACGAGAATAGAATGATTTATAACGACACCCACAGTCTTCTGACGGCGCCATGTGTAGCTGGATCTGTTCCAAGTGGCATCACTTGGAAATTTTGTTGTGCTGTGATCTTTCAAGCGGTACATTGCACTTGTAAAGTAGAAGTGGCGCCACATTGGTGTAAAAAATAGTTCCTCGTGCATATATTATTGCATGCACTTTACATCAGTGAGTAACCTTAAAAGTTTGTCATTTTAGCTTTCAGGTGTCTCACAGCTGATTATCTTTCATGTTTAATAACGTTTTACAAATACATTTACATATACAATACGAAAGATGATGTTTTTTACAACTATTTATTTTATTTTGGCTAATATACAGACATTGAACAGTGTTTTCAAAACAACGCTAAAGTGAGTATGACCTATGTACAGTGACATTGCATATTGTTACACGGATCTCCACAGATCAAACGTCCTAGGACGTTATCTTTGCAGTCACAAAGCGTTGTCTATAGCATTTCTGTGTCAGTATACATGAATATACATACATGATGTTGATTACATACGGTGGTATATTTGTTTTCTGTGTCATCCATTACAACATACTTATATATAATTGAACATAAATTACCTTTATCACTACATCACGGTATTACCTATATATGGATATTTTACAAGAAGCTTCAATATAATAGAGCAAACTGAGGTTCTGAATGTGAAAATATTGGCAAAACGGCATTGCACAAACATGGATGTAAATTGCGGTCTATTGTATAGTAAGATCAAGTTGACAACAGTTAAATAGCAGGGAATTAGTTTGTGGTAACTGCATCTCAAATAATCAGTTTCGGCAAATCACAGCACTTGCTTAATTGGAACATAAAAGTGCACCTTTATACATGCAGAATTACATTAAGAGGAAATTATGTCAAGATGTAACCAACAAGTTTACATCTGAAACAAATAAACATTTGTTGCTATCCTAACTCAAACATAAAATAACACCTATTTTCGCCTGCTGTTAAACAATTACAATATCCTTAATATATACATGAAATTCACAATTACCTTTTAGAAATGTAATGAAACCTGACGCCAGATATGAGTATTACCTTCTTAAATGGTGCCATATACAGCTCGTTTTAGATGAAGTTGTCTCCTGTACTTGTCCAAACACCCATTACTAGTACTCGTTATTAATGTCCTTCCAATTAAAGCATCCTAAACTCTTGAAGGTCCACAATTGCACAGAGCACGAATAAACGGTCCGGATACACTGAATCACACTTTTTGTAAATTAGCACATTAAAATCAATTTTATTTACACATATTTATTTGTAGGTATGCCATTCAAAATTGTATGCAATCTGTAGAGATTGGGACCCATTATTTGTTCTCAATTCCAAAAAAAGCTTCCGTGCTACCAATTGAAACGACTGACTGTCCGCATTATAAAAGTGGGTTGTGCTATATGTGCATATATTACCAGCAAATAAGGTTCAATTTCTTCTTGTCCAATCAAACGCCACATTACGCCAAAGGTTTAACGTGTATACTCCTTTGTTTCTCAACACCAAAACACTACCATTTGAATCAAATGCAATCAAATAAGATTGTGATAAGCCATCAGTTGTGACGTCACCGTTAAAGAAGCATAGATCGGCCTTACGCATACATTCGATTTCAATTGTCGACAATGAGTGATAGCCGGAATCCCCATTTTGAATATATGAGCACCATTTTTCTGGTTCAGTTTATAAGACCTCTTGTCTAGAATTGCCATATTTGATATATGATGTTATACTTGCGAGAATGCTGACTTTATTCAAAAGTGAATGCATGAAATGTTTAACCGATTCAAACAGACAGAAGGTTAGTGCATGCTCCCCACACCCCGCCGGTGACACAAAACAAAGACGAAGGTACAGAATCCTTTTAGCCCAAACAAGGCTACACCAGCTACTTTAAGCACTTTAAAAAGTTGCACCATGTTTGCAATGACCATATTTGGGCTTAAAGAAAATAAAAGCACTTGTAGTGTTGGGAAAAGTACAGGTGAACTGTTGAAAATGAACGGCCAAAACTCAGAAAATTCCCCGAGGCTATTAAATTAATTGCAATTGCATCCGCTTTGAGCTGTTTAATCACATAAAATGTCATTTCCAAGGTGGAACTCTTGCAATACAAGTTTGGGAAAAAAATCTGGTATCGACAATTTATATTATGCAAAATAGCATTTAAGAAGAAATTATCTTATAACAAACATTTTCAATGTGCTTCTTCTAGACCTAGGGTTCAACTTTTCGTTGTAAATATTCTATAATTATCCGTACAAGCAAGAAGAAACAGCAACCGGAATGTATTTTATGGTAAACAATTTTCAACGGTTGTGAACTTTCCGTACATATGGTTTTATCTATGCCAGCTCTAACATTATGTATGGCTCACATTTCTTCACACGGACTACATTGAAGAGTATTATACAGGTAACCCGACATATTTTACAATAACTTGACATTTCAACACTATATATACATCACTATTAACAACATCCAATTTACATCAATATACAATTTGGAATGGGAAGATCATATCATGTTTCTTGTCTACTAATTATGTCTATGGAAGGACGCCAGGCCCTGTGTACGGCAGTCACCTGTAATATTATGAAACTAACCTGGGATATATATTTGGATGTATTAGATAATCATATGACTGGATATTTTCCATTTCATTATTTACCCTGAATAATATGGATCACGGTAACTATATTTTTTAAAAATGATTACCTGTCAACATTGAAGTGGGTCTCGTTGTTTATCCGCATATTGCTTATCGCTTAACTGTTGAATTCATACCTGACAACATCCCTGATTTTGCCTCTGTATAATTCGCCTTTCTCTGTCAATAAATTTATCTTTACTTTTGATTGTTTAGAATTCAATTGACTCTCATGTCCACATTTCTTATCTAGACTGTGAGTTGCTCATGAGCGTTTAGAATCTGTCTCAAGTTAGTTACTCATGGCGGGAAAACAAAAGGACGGCACGTCCGCTTTACACATTGATTTGACCTTACTGTTTTCTTAAATACTGGACCCAAACAGCAAACTTTTCGGAATGGCTGATGGATTAAAATATACAGGAAAAACTATCTAGGCGGACAAAATAAGGAATTAACTTGATACGCATGAAGACAGTAGAACAACAACGTAAAAGATCTGTTTCGACACTGCAGCACAATACACTTCACAACTTGCCTTACTGAGTATGACCGTAAAATGGTTTATCAAAGATAAAATTGTAATCAAAGCGACAGTTTCAAAATGGTCATTTATATCAGTGGAATTTCTGTATTAGTACCAGAGTTCGGTGTACTTTTTTGCCACGTCAGTTGTATAATAGTTAATAAAAGAAATCAAAAGCTTTAAATACCAGATGAATCCACTATTTCTTTTACAAAATCATGCTATGAACACATTTTCCGACGTAGTAGCTTGACCCTTGATATGTTGCAGTTAATACGATGCTTCGAGCGTAAGGCACTGGTTCTGGCTCCCAACTTAACAATCTGGTAGGATTTATAGTATATCCGATAAAACCATATTTCGGTGACGACTTTACAGGAGGCGTTATAATTATATTTTCTTTGTCAAAAAAGCTATTTTGAATTGACTGTGAGGTACAATCATTTGCCAGAGATTTGTTATGTCTTCACATGATGAGAAACATTGAAATTTGCTTTACATGAATTAACAGTAGCAAAGATACATCTGAAATACGGTTATTTGTGAAACATGAAGACTATGCGAGGCGACGTCAACACACTGTTAGGGCTATTGTGTTGGTAATATTAACCTTCCCATTAAACAGCTATACAGCAGGAAAGCCGAGGTGCAGATCAACTGTACCCAAGCTACAATGTGGCTATTTCCTGTTGAAACACATTTACTCAATGTTGGTTACAACAGTCACTAATATACATTGTACCAATGTTTAAAACCAATCGTTCTTAAATGCCGTAATTATCTATGTTGAAGAACACTCATATTTCCTAGGCACATGCAGTCACTCCATATAGTAACAAGTTATCATTAGTCTGGTAGTTTTTTTTTTCTTTCATGCGGCTCACATGTCTTTTTTAACATTCGACGTGCCTAAAGCCGAGCAAAGTTACACGTGTAGTGCGCATCCAGAAGCATGCTCGGTCTTCCTTGTGTCATCTAACGCAAAAGCTACTTTCCGGACTTTATTTCAGTGATCTACACCTGCTCTCTATGTGAAGCTTTTACAATACAGTACCACTCTATTTTCGCTGTGTATCTATTTTCTTTTTCAGCGCGATTTACGACGGTTTAGCTTTGATTGTTACAACTGCACAATGCACTTCCTCTTGTCACGTCCTTTGAGTAAAATCCGTTATGCTTTCCGGGTTTTCTCACACAAACATAAGAGACATTAACTCGACGGGGCTTCAAAACAAACCAACATGTCGGTTTCTTTGCTCAATTAAAGAAAAAAAATGTTCCACGTAGAATCCAATGAAAACTAATCATGCAAAGGCTTCCAAAAACTGCAATCAATAGCTCAGATTCCTTCTCCCAGTATCATCGCACGTAACATGCCAATGTTGCAGTATCCGTCTTCATCTATACTGATATCTCACTGATCATGATTGGCTGTTTCATTCAAGTGATACTCCATGCGATCATTTATACACTGCATGATCATTCCAACTGGCTGACAGTTGTACATACTTCATCACCGATTGATTCATCCCTTAATATGTACATAAATAAAACAACTAACACGTCATTTCCTGACATTATATGTCCATTACATGCGTGTCTCGTTTCCCATCGCAAGATCCCGTGGAATCACGAAATAGTATACATTTCGCGTGAGTAGCACTGGGTTTTAAGTTTGAAACAGATGTGGTTAACTAATTGACAGTTCATCTATGGCCCGCCTTTAATTTGCACCTTCAATGATATACAAGCTACTAGACCAGATTCCTTTCCGGTTATAGAGTAACTGTTCCACCAAACTGTAAACATCTGTGCCTCAGCGATGACGTATCAATCCACGTCACACGGCGTCGATTGGGGTGTGTGGGTTATTACCATTTAACGGAACGGCAGTAATGCTATTTAAATCAGTATGCTGCTTTACACAGTCCTTCCAAGGAGTGGTCAGAATTTTCAGTCGCTGTAATGAAACGGTGAAGCGAAATGAATTTCTCTAGTCAAAACAAAAGGAGTAACCAAAAAGCACCTACTATGCAAAATTTATACGTGTGGTGTAGGTTTACTTTCTTCGAACAGCCATATGAACATTTATTGATCTCTCTTTCAGGTAATGTTCCACCTGTTTTGGACTTTACATATTTGGGAAGTGTGCGTAATTTTGATTGATACGTTTGTTTAAACATGCGCGCGTAAGCAAGTTTTTTGTGAGATATATATGAACTTGTATTATAACTTTTCGTTTCATTCTCTCAAAGGATTTATACAAAATGATAAGTTTTTTTTTTCATCAACAACTATGAAACTAACTGCAATACCGCAAATTGATATACTTGTAATACATAATTATAATCATTTAAGGTACTGGCACCATTGATATTTGGTCTTCCTACGAAAAAATCCTTTTGGTTAATTGTTAAAAACAAGCGTATGACGTAATTATGTGGCTCAATATAATGTAGCGCTAGGGTGGTCTACACGAGAGCGACTCTGAGGAGTCTTAGTGCAGATTCTTCCTGGTGTAAACATTTACGATGTATTTTTACTGTATGGATGTATGTTCTAGACCAAATAAAGCTTTTTCAACTTCAACTTGAACTTCATGTGGTTCTACGCGAACCCTGTTAGGAATCCTATATAAGATCTGGAAGTGATTATTTCTGTGCTTCCGTAAACAAGTTACACCAAATGAACAATACTCGTCTGCGAAAAGAAGAAAGTAAAGTGCTAAATTGCAAGACATGAATACAAGCAAACCTGCACCAGCGTTCCTGGAGTCCTAATTATTTTATAGATTGCCATGCCCGGCATACACAATATGGAGGAGAGGGCAATACACCAACCAACGAGAGACGCCCACCAAGGGTAGTCATAGTCTTCATATGTTAAAGGCTCGTATTTCGCAAATCCGAATATCAGGATGCACTGAAATAGTTGTCCATAAATTGAGTAAAAATAATGTCAATATCACGTGTGTCGCGCTGTTAATGTTTTGAAAGATATTGGTAAAAATGGGGATGACAGTCACCTCTCCCAATGGGAACTAGCACGCGACTCGTTATACGCTGTACCAGGTAAAACTATTTGTAATTCTCTTTTGCTTTCAGAGTTTTTACATCAATCTTTTGTTCTCAGAAGTCTGAAAATGACCTGTTTCGACCATTTTAGATTAGTTAAAGCGTCCAAACGACAATCTCAGGTCTTTAGTATTATTTGTACGCAATATGTTTGTATGTGCTCTACTTGAGCTGCTCTACTTAGTCTTTACAACTGAATAAATGTTATGCACTGTTATAGCTATAATATTAGATTCCTACGGAGTTCTTATTGATTATTTATACGTCATATATCTGTCCTATAATTCATACCCTGTGTCAATTCAAGTCAATGTCAGTCCTCAAACATCTATCTTCCAATTGTACGTTTACATACATAGATTCACACACACACACACACACACACACACACACACACACACACACACACACACATTGTACGGTGTACAGGTAGAATCACTTCAGGTCTAAGAAAAACATTTTATGAAAAATAGATCCTTTAAGTGATAATGAACTCATACAGTCAAAAAAAAAAGAAGTGTAAAACAACGGTAAAAAAGAAAAATTAAAAAAAAAAAAAGTTTAAAATGAGAAAGAACCCTAACATATCTGTTTTATCCGTAACCTGTTCATACTTTTTATGTGTGAAGATCTCCTGATTTAGTCTCTGCTGCACCTATACGTACCAAAATAAATACTGGTGCAATATATTTCCAACATATTCGCCAGTACCTTCCCGGTTTGAAACCCAACATTTCCTTTATATCATTCGAAAAACGATCCACACCTGAAATAAAGAACCAACAGATGTTTGTCAATTATTTACAGACGCTAATCAAGTTCAAACTTATTGCATGGTGAATTAATGAAGTCCTATTAATCCTGACCGAATAGAAATTACACTTCTACTAAGCAGTTTCTACGTGTCAAATTCAATGAAGCTCTATTTTTACCACCGAGACTTACATTTTAGTTTTATACAGGATGAAAACAAATGCACACGTGAGTGTCGGCATATAATCAGATCCATATCTAAGCACGACTTTGATCTGAACTTTTAAAACGCCGCACACTAACTCTTTTATTGCGAACTGCGACTTAAGTCGAACTGCATCGATGGATTTGTTCTGAATTATGATTAGAGTGAAAAATTCATATTCCTTGTTAAATGACCTTCATGCATGTAGCAGGATGCCTGTAGTTACGCCGAATATAATAGTCTAGGTCAACAGCACAGTGTTACATTGAAAGAGTTAAATGTTTTTAATGCAAGAAACAGATAATTGCAACTTTACCGTAAAACCAAGAGAGTGCCATTGCTTCGAAGAAGACCGCAAATAGAATGGAGTAGCCGGCCGCAAATTTGTCAAACAGCGTCACCACATACGCTCCGCCCTGTAAGAAAAAGTCAGCATTATAAGGGTTGACTTTACAAAGAACTATGTAAACTACCCTACAATAAATGCAATTTGCACACTAAAAGAAAGGCCATTACCAGTGCAAAGATTATATTGGAAATTTAAGGCAAGATCTAATCGATTTTGGATAATTTTGTTCAATTTCAAATTTGAAGACATTTTGGTAGACTTACATATTATTTCCCATATGTCCAAATTTAGTACCTCTTCTCCAATACAGTCTGAGAAAATTAAAAACTTACTGTCAATGTTTACATGGCAGTCGATCAATACTGTTAACCTTTGAATCTTGATTACTCACAATTTGGTAGACATACATATTGTTTCCCATATGTCCAAATTTAGTACCTCTTCTCCAATACAATCTGAGAAAATTAAAAACTTACTGTCAATGTTTACATGGCAGTCGATCAATACTGTTAACCTTTGAATCTTGATTACTCACAATTGATATCTGCTCTCAAACGTCCGTTTCACATGGATATTTTTTAAACAAATCCTCTGATTTTAATTTTAAAAAAACTGGCATAATCTTAAAACATCTCTGCACCACAAAAGCATCAGTAATTTTCTAAGAAATGACCAGTTCTTGTTTAAATGCGTATCAAAAGTAAAGAGTCCCAAAAACGTTATAAATTATACAAAAGCAACCATTTTCCAATTTTGTATTTTTACCATGATTGTTAGCAAGCGGATAGAGTTATAAAAAACCCTGGTAACCTTTTGCAGAAACACGTGTTGAGATTAAAATAGCACAGATTTGACCATTTTATCTTGAATATTTTTTGAGAAATATAAAAGAAAAATGTTTCAAAAACCATATTTGTTCGCAGAACGTTGGTGTTTGAACTATAAGTTTGAATACTTCAGTGCACACACATTCTAGGTTTACAATGTCAAGCATGCATGTTGCTGTGATATTTGACCCAAAGGTGCAGTCATTTTTCTAGGTTGGCCATTATCTTAAATAATGTAGACAAAAACAACTGTCAAAATAGTGTTGCTTTCGTAGCAGTGACTGTACATGCAGCGACTCATGGGCAATACTTACATATGTACAACTGCCTAACCCAATGACGTAGTAAAAGGCAAACAGACCCGCAACAAACCACTCTCTCTTACGCTTGATGATTGGGTACTCGTCACTTAAAGCTGTAATTATGGCCTCTGATCCTCCAAACTGATATTGAAACAAAACGAATCCAAAAAGAACGTTTCAAATTAACATCCACAAACACATTAATATATAACGCCTGAATTAACTCTTTCAGTGCCAAATTTTGGACAGAGTCAACAGTTTTTCTCGGTACGCATTGGGCAGAATACGCCCAATGCGCGCCGAGAATGCAAATAAATTTTGGTCAGTGTCATTGGTCATGTCAAGTCACCGCAAGGTGGCACCACCGTACCATCTCCATGTGTGCACGCATTAAGTAATACATTAAACAAGAAACCTAAAATAGCCCATTTTGTAACCCAAATCATCACAAAGGCCATAGACGTAATTTAAACCCCGTAATATCAACATCAACATGTTGACGAATTGAGATTCTGCGAACTACTAATTTCCATCACTGCTAAGAATCTTGCCAAAGGGACACAATGTCATGTTCTTGTTATCATAATACCCTGTGACAGCATTAGCAAAATTATAAACTGGTAAACCTGCACGTTCGGTTAAATTTTGTAATAAATGTAATGCATTTTCGCCATAATGTATTATCATTTGCCGTTCAAAATATCAAAATAGCATTTGAAGTGCGTCTGGAGGCACATATAATCCTGTTGAAGCAAGCAAGTATACGTGATGTAACACTGTAAGTGTCGCTGTAAGCAATATGAATGTCAGTTCTGCCCGACTCAGACGCTTCTAACAATGGTAGGCTAGAGTGTGGCGGGCTGGTGCACACATGGACACACATTTTGCCCTCTGTGACCCGCTAACGAACAGTACGTGAGTATCTTGGGGGGAAGAAGCGGGGCCTGAAAGCTCTGTCGCCGATGAAATACCGTAGGGGGACCCCTTCCAAGGTCAAAATACCTCATGAAAGCAGATCTGAAAGCAAGTGCACTCGCTTTCTAAAATGTTATGCGATACAACAAGCCTTTGTGCCAAGGTTAAATCATCGCTACTGCCCTGACCCTCTTCAGGTGAATGTCACCAACATGACCATCTATCATTGATACTCGTATATTTTTTAATTGGCTTTTGAAATCAACATTGTTAGTATGGAACCAAGCCTCAGGCAAAGTGCGAAGTGCTTAGTATCACTTAACCAATTTGTGGTCAGGTAACAGTTGATATTGTGGAACGAACCAAATAAAGTTATCATCTGGAAGACGAGAAACGCTGTGTGACCGGCTGTTGCAGGTTACATTCTTGTGTCAGCAGTATGAAGGGCACACAATCCGCTTTTAATGACAGAAGTGATGTATTTTTTGGTCACCAGATGGCAACACCTGTAAGGAAAGCTTTCCGTGTATTTTCTTCATCATGGCCTGGATGAGATTGGCTCGGTTGGTCAGTTCTGTTAAATTTGTAAAATCACCGATTTCTGGTGCACACAGAAAACTGAGTATATTTTAGACCAACGTAAGCACCAAGACAAAATGGAAAAAAAGATAGAAAGCAACCAAAAACAACTACCCACAGAGCTGTCGAGACCCAGAGTGAGGAGCATCATAAAGAAGATGAGAGCCCAGAAAGTGGACGCTGGCAATGTTGCAATGGCTTCTGGGTAGACCATAAATACCAAGCCCGGTCCTGAAAGAAATTTACATTTAAGTTAATCAAGCCTATTTATATTCTACTGGCACGATATCAACACCGACAATCCACACACCAAACACAAATACAAAGAATTGTATCAGATGGAAGTAGATATTTCACACACACACACACACACACACATACATACATACATACATACATACATACATACATACATACATACATACATACATACATACATATATATATATATATATGCAAAATGGTTTACGAGATTGAATTACGTGAATTGGCATGTTGTGATGTACATGTCAATCCATATACAGAGATTTGGCTCGGTTGTAGATAATATAGTAAACATATAAACATGTAGTTCGCTATGCACTATGTCATTACTGTCCTTAGTTTTAAAAAGGACTTAAGCTTATGAGCGAAAGGCTACCAAAAAAAATGTTTAATGTAACATTGTTTGCCATTAAATTTTGGTAACAACCACGAGTCATTCCAGATGTCTACCTCATACTTTAACCGTCTATTGTGTGGTTTTAATGACTATTTTGAATGAAAATATTAGAGGATCCCTACCAAGATCCAATGATAAATTGTTTGCTGCGTGCTTACAGAGAAAGCGGTTAAAAGAATCTATCCAAAATTTAAGCTACCAAGCTAATCTCTGTCTGTTACTAACAAACATCCACTTCTTAGCATGATGGATTTTTCGTGACACGTCTACATAGAGAATCTTGTGTAGAATGGTGGATTTAACGTAAAGATTGGTTAAGTATATGACAGGAGAGTGCAAAACATTATGATGGTCAACTGCTATCACGCAGGAAAGGATCCAGCGGTCAGCAGACGAAGCTTAGATGTTGAAAACTAACTGAAAATTTCAGTTTTGTAAAATTAGCCATTTCGTCTTTAAGATCACGCTTCGTCACTTTGTTTTCAGAAGATCATCTAGAACGCTTGGGATACCCATACGAATTTTACTTGTTATAAAAGCTATCTTGGGCGGGACCGGACAAATTGATGAATGAAGATGTGAGCGTCACAAGCTTGCGCGATTCAAGATGCCATCCACGGGCGGATTTGGTCTATTTTTGAGTGGAGGGAGTTTCGTATCATAGGTTTGTCCGGTTACATCGGTGTTTTATGCCATCAAACTAGGGCTTAGTGCCAGGCTTTTTTAATGGCAGAGCTCCCCCCCCCCCCCGTGTGTCATTGAGTATATATATACGCACCTTCTGTCGCCACCTTGTCTATAGGCTTCTTGCTTTTCTCAGACATGTAACCAAGCACAGAGAATATAACAAATCCTGACAGGAAGCTTGTTGCACAGTTAATCAGGCTGGTTGCGATGGCATCCCTGGATTCGAAAACAAGATGACTGTGACAATCCTGTGATCAGCTGACCTTATATTCACGCAGAAACTGAAGAAGGCCTGCGAACTTCAGAATGACATCAAGGCCATCTTTGTTAAACATCCTCATCACTGTAGCTAACATGTACATATTCTGTTACCAATTTTTCTCATTTTATGATTTATTTAAAACTAGAAAATGAAAGCACCACAATGTAGTGGCCGATTAGATGGAGATCAGGTACATTTCTGAGACGTTTGAACATTCTTAAAACAACGCCCCGCCCCCTTCTCCAACAAAAGGCATTACAACGTTACTGTTTAAAAAATTCAGGGGTATGGGGGCCCCTTGCAGTGTCCGTATGCAATATCAAAGGAATTGGCCAGGCGGTTTCGGAGAAGTTTTTTTTAAACATTTTATCCCAATAAATAAGCAAAACTTCATACAAATTTGTAATTCGTTGGAACCTGACCATCTGGACAAGCTTGGCAGAAACCTCCACATGATAACTCCGCACCAAGTTTGAAGTGGACCTAGCTCACCGTTTTGGAAATGTCGAAAATGTAAGTTTTGGAGAGACGACGAACGTTCGGAAGGGCGCACAACGGATGACTGACTATCCTATAAGCTCAGTTGACTGACAAGTCAGCTGAGCTAAAGTTGGGAATCATTTTTTAAAATCCTTTACGTGTGGTAGTCTTGCTTATGCCTCCAATGGTTTACTGTCAATCGAACACACATAACAGCAATGCACAGTAACATATGCTAGGCGACTGGTGCCACAGGTTGCAAGTTCGAGTCCCGCTCGTTCCTAACATAAAACATATGCCTGAACTTCAAACATATAAACTATTCACTTATCCCTCCATTTAGCAGTTGATCAAGATTTGTTAAATTATTCGAAGAGACATACAAATAAAATTGTCCGATCTGATTTATGAAATTCAAAAACATTAATGGCTTTAATTCAATATAGGTACTACGTTTGTCACTTTGAATCCGTTGAGGGGTCTTATTCTTTCATAGCCGGTTTGTCCACATTTTAGCACCCAAAATGGAATAACATACTTGTATACGTTATTGTGGAATTTGTTGTAACTGGAGAAGGCCAGAAGGACACCAAAGCCAGGCCCAAGCGAGAAGAAAACCTGAGTTGCTGCATCCACCCACACCTGATAATTGAGAAACATAAACGGCGGTAGTAATAAATCCAGTTAAAATGGGTGTTCTGAGAGAATATTCATTAGTTTTTACCTGTAGCATACTTGACATTGCCACCGGAAACGGTCATGTTTTCTATCGAGCAAGACAGATCGCTGGAATTATTTTTGTCTTATTTTAACCATGATACTAGTTGTAATTTCTTCAATTTATAACTCGTTTTGGATGGGGACTGTAGTGTCTTGTTAACTCATTCCATACAATGGTCACAGGCCTTGCTCAGTGGTCTGGCACTGACTTAAGACTATAGGCATGTTGGTACTTGAATGGAATCTCTTTTCATGAAGAATTTAAATAGGCAATTGTCATCTTAAATCTATGTAAATATACGGAAAGTCGAGGACTGGTATGGAATGAGTTAACAGATATCTTATGCATGAAAAGATATAAAATTGGAGTACCCACAAGAAGCAAATTTGAAGACAAAGAATGCAGAATATATTTATAGGATGTACATTACAGGATTACATTGTGTGACAACGTCCATTTTAAATGGTGCAGGAAGTCCTTCCAATATACGTAAAACGTTTTATGAAATGACCGCACACATGTTGATAAGAAATAAATACAACCCTGTCAAGATCTGAAGACATAACGGGCCAGTAACAATCAAACCTGTGAATGGGCCAGACGAGTGAAGTTAGGAGTCAAGTAGTACTTGATGCCGGTAGCAGCCCCAGGAAGAGTGGCGCCGCGCACCAACAAAATCAGCAGCACGACATAGGGGAACAGGGCCGTGAACCATACCACCTGCACGAATAATAGAAAAAACTATCTTGTCAAAACATTATTGCACGACCATAAAACCTGTGTGTTGTAGAAGTCGCTCTTTATTTAGATGATTATAAACCAAATTAGTGTTATGTGGTATTAATTACTGTTAATTGCACCAATTAATTCTGATTGTTTTTTTTTCTGACTTCATTGAAACGGTTGGATTCTGCAGAGACAATTATATTTTCTAAGTATAGTTAAAATGCAATTATTCAAGGTCATCCCTTTCGTGTTGTACGTCATAGTAGCTGAGTAAAAGGTAAGTTAGCACAACCAGGTCAATTAGCTTCAAAGTTGTCCATTTCAAGCACCCATTTCTTATTTGGGTACAGGCTGTTCCAGATATTTTGGTCTTTACAATAGATGTATCATTTGATATTTCCCATGCCCTTTTTAAAGGGTGTGTTTAAAGAGACTTGGTAATCAATGTTTGTGCTCGAGTACGCACCTTTCCAGATGTGGAGATGCCTTTCCAAAGACTGAAGTAACAGATCAAATATACAGCCAGCAAACATAAAGCCAGTTGCCATTTGATGCCACCAAGATTGTGGATGCCTTGACTTCGATGTAACTCCAACATGGAGCGCCTGAAAATTGCAAAAATGTATAGTCTTCTGGTAAAAATATTAACCTAGTGGTTTTATTTTTGTCTGCTTCCTCCATTTCCTCCTTGTTTGTGTTGATGCTTTTATGTAATCACTTTGGACAGAATATCATGAGAGCGGCCAGAGTGGTACGTGTGTTTCCTTGGTCGGGATCTTTCTTGTGCGTGGTCTCAATGGTTAGTGCGCACTGGATTGTTGTCTCTTGAATCAGTTTTATTCTGACCGACCAAGGGTAATTGACCAAATTAGACAAATATGGTATTTTACCCCTTTTGTTTGTGGATTCTGCGTAACAAACTGAACCACTCTGATGTATTCTTGTTTGTTCAATTCTTTTGATGCATGTTGGTTTGTAAATATTTGATTTGAACCAAGTCCTTCTGGTCACAGAATATGAAATTTCACAAAGCCCCTGGTTTGTATTAAGATATGACTGAATCGAGATCTTTCCTTTGCGTGTTGTATACTTTACTTTAAAGAAAAGAGGACAATCCATAAGAATCTATAAAGTACAATATCATTGTAGTCGTCAATAAATTACATTGTTATAGTACAGCGCCAGCATATTCCATTCAGCCATCGTTTCAGCTGCAATATGTGGACTAGATACCGACAAAACAAAATGGAATCTCTCATCTAATAATTATAAAAAGTCCAATGCCTTTACTACAGACGCTGCATCTTCACAACTTCGATTGTGTTTATATAATATTATATCACCAGCCATATAGTATCGGTCCATTTGGTAGTTTGAACAGAAAATGGCGCGCTGTTTCTGTAAATATGTCTAATAGCCACAAACATATGACCCTTCAGACTACAATGTTCCTGAACTTTGACGAATTCATGTATGCAGAAATGTCCGAAACATCTTTATAGAAAGTAGAAAGAAAGAAAAACCGTTTCTCTGCTGAAAAGGAGACAATTATGACGCACAAACGATACCACAGTGGAATTACGCGCAGCTTAAAAGGAGTGAACAACAGTGCAGAATCATTGACGTAATCCATGCACTGTCGTTGACAGTATTTGTTGTAACTTACTCAAAATACTCCCGCGCTGGGGAAACTCTGCTGTCTATGTAAGACATATTGGTTCCATTTATCACTGATCCATTCAAGATCGAGTAGGTTGTCATGTTGATCATAGAAGATGCACGTTTAGAAATATCCACAATTGGTGACGACATATTACGTAGCATGACGGAACCATTAAACGTGACGTGCGCTTTTTTAGTTTCATTTGAAAGCCCATCATAACAGTTTTTGGTATTCCATATATTTTCGCATGAGACCCATGGCAGGTTACTTGTAAAAGAAGCAAAGAAGAAGTAGAGTGCCCACGCAATGATGACGTTATAAAAGAAGTCCGTGAAGAAGGCAATGAGTACCACCGTGTAGCCTACACCTGCAGCAAAACAGTCACGTGACACACAGTTATCTTATGACGTTTTGGTTGAATGACACCAATGTAAGTCCGAGAAAATGGCGCGGAAACGAAAGTTGCAAAATCCGTCAAATATAGCTTGATACAAAATATATCGATAAAATAACACTGAAATATTCCCAGACGTGAAGAAAAATGCACACACGCAGTTGATCTTATATGACATGTCGTAAACATTTCAAAGTATAGTTCTCTTTGATAATCAAGGTACACCTTTCAAAGTATAGTACTCTTTGATAATCAAGGTACATGTTACGAAGCATATCGCCAATAAAAGACAAAAACTGGTGATATAAGCTTAATTTCATTAACAGCAGTAGATTTCTGACTATGGCCACAAGAAATTCGTTATCTAGACAGAATATCATGAACACTGGAGGCAGTTGTCTTATATCATGCCCATAATGTATTATTACCGAAATATTATATGTAAAAGCAAAAGCACACTTTTATTGGCCGTACTTATTAGAAATAAAAATAGTACTTATCTTTTTAAGTGACACCGTGCCAACTCAACCGACTGCTGATAGTTATTAAATATGTACAAGACATTCATAATAGATCTGAATAGATGGTTACACTGAGCACGTGTGTTCTTTGTGTACATTCCGGTATGCTGACACAATGTGAATAATGTTTCACTGACATATTTCACCGACACGGAAAGTTCTTGGGGTTTTTTTTCTATTCTATCAAGTGGTTGTTTTCGAAACGTATTCACTTCAAAAATAGTTTTAACCTGGCTATAACTAAAGTAGCAACGCCGCAATTGCCACATGAGTAAACCATGGCCTGTACATGTTTGGGCCGTGTGGAGTCAATACATCGTATCACCTCCGTATGTGATGGCCGACGTTGTTACCTCTCTTGCATTCCATTGCATAAAAGGTTTAAATTTTGTTTTAAAAATAACATAGAATTCGGTGATTTGGGGGCTTCAGTTAGGAAATCTTACTAATAGTTTTCAGTTACTGAGACTGTGAATTGCCATTTCACTTTGCAGAAGTTACATTCCACTAAAACCTTTTAATTCATCTCTCTCGTGCTGCCAAATGGCGGGTCTTTCATATGTGAAATCGTTAAGTCAAGTAACTACCGCACCAGGATTACTTGGATTGATCTGGATCTCCATTTGCTGGAACGCTTTGATCTATCGGGCGCAATTGCATGATATTCATTTTGCTTTTAGGGGGTATCGGCTACGGATGGTCTGATGGGAGTACAAACTACACATTTTATCCGCCCCACTTTTACGCTTGTCAAAGAGAAAGTTATGTGTTCTGAGATCAGCTGTAATCAAACTAAATTTATTATACCGAGCAACGGCCACCAAACCCGCAACGGAAAATGATGAAATTTACCTACATACACCACCCTAGAAGCAAAAAAAAAAAAAAAAAAAAAAAAAAAAAAGAAAGGGGAGGGGGGAGGTGAGGACTCACCATAAAGCACGGATAAGACAGATATAGTGACTCAAATATATCTGACTTGAATCAAAATAAAGACAGTTACTAAACTTTGCATTGGTATTACTGCACATTTAAATGTTTGATTCGAACCTACAGATAAGTATCGAAAGGACTGATAATGCAAGTCGGAATACAATATGAGGTTGCATCTTCTTACAGTTTGATTTTTCATGACACAAAATGTATATGTACGTGGAATAGTGCTTGGGTAAAATTTTCGATACCCCCAGAGTGGCGCCATTTCATGTCATAGAAAAGGTCAAGGTTAAAGCGTCCCCTCCTTTAAAGCTTTTCCTGTATATTTCTTAACACCCATGGTCAAAATAACTTAACTTTCAGTTAAGTTTTCAAAATGGCGATACCTGCGTATATATCATCACAGGAGAAGAGCATATTTCAAATTCATATTCCTACAGTTGATAAGTATAAAGCATCAAAGCCTCTGAATGAAGCACTCCATGAGGGTTTACATGCATTCCGCTTTACAAATACTTGGACCCAATAACTCAGATCAGTCTTATCAAATCATTTACCAAACATTTGTGCAAGCTTCATTAAAGAGATGCTATTTTGTCCTTCCTCGTCATAGTTCTTTTCATGTTAATCTATCCATTTCGATCAGTGTCAAACAGAAACGTACAAAACGAACACCCAACCAGAGCATTTGACCATCCTTAGGCTTTGAGCAAGACTGAGAAATGTTACATGGTCCATTGATAGTTACCTCTTGACTTGATACATATGTTATTGGTACTATTACAAATGATAGATTTCAATTCTTGATTCCATCCCAATATTTGTGTTTAGGACCGTTAGGTGGCTTCCTTTTGTTTGCTTTACAGTTCTAACAGCGACGCCACCAAGCTTAAATGTTACGTCATCTTATGCAAGAACAACCAGCTACATTGTATCCAAGTGCACGTTACATAGACGGGAAAAACTGCTGCTGACTATCAGCACGCAACTAGATCTAACCAATCGATTTGGATGATATAATTGCACAATGCAAGTCACCTCTATCATAATAAATCTCAACCTACTCTGTCAAATGCCAGCATGCCGCGGACACGGCTCGGTAGGTTGCGTAAACAACAAATCCGTTCTCTGCACCGGGCCCTGGGAGGTAAGCCCCAGTATCATCGTCTAGACTTACCTTTAAAGAGCGGACAAATTCTGCCCCAACAAGTAATAGCTCCTTTGCGGTTATACTGGCCCAGAGCTAACTCCATGTAAAACAAAGGGATACCGCCCAGTATCAGCATCATCCCATAGGGAATTAAGAAGGCCCCTGAAAAACATAGGTACTGGTCGGATCATCAAAGTAACTGCCATGGCTTAGAGCAAGATTTTCACAATCAATAAATGAACGTATGGTGAACTTTGGTGGCATAATTTTAACTTCCTTTCATATGATATATTTTCTTCATGTTACGACAATTGACTGACGATTTTTGACCGTGTCGACAATATGCCGAGCATCCATCTCAGTTGCGCATGCTCAGCCAGGTGTTTTGCCCTAATTAAGTCACAGGCCATTCACTACAAACTTCAACCGCTTAACAGAAACGTACATAGGTGAGACATAAAGCTTTGAAAAGAATTGTTCAAATAACAGCTTCATTTGTTAAGAAGTTTGCTAGTGTTTTTCATCATCTTTAGGGTCTACTGTTTTTATATATCCATGAAACTAGTTTAAGAAATTGATAGGAATATAAAGATTGATCATGGTTACGCGGGGCACTTAACTAGTTGAATGGACAAATGTTACTTCCTGTGTTGAATGACCTTTGACCTCAACCGGCCTGTTTCTGGGCTGGGCTGAGATAGCAACTTTGCTTATTATCAGCGAATTGCGAAGATCATCATTTTTATGCTGACGAAACTTCCTTGATAGGATTTATAACAAAAATGATGGTCATAAACAGCATTAATTTGTACAACCTGCTGAAAATATCTGCCTGTTCGTATTGTACTAAAAGTATGGCCTAGAAAAGTATCCCGTATGGACCTTCCATGTCCCGCATATTCTGGCTACTTGAATTCAACTTGCCTGCTCACATGAGAACAACTGAAGTGAAAAGGGACAATGGACTTCCTTACAGCAGATTGTTTATACCGAATATGTTCTCTGTGTTTCGTCGCTAACTCAAAATGTACTACTGGCAGAGATCACATCACATGTTAAGTGGTAATTGTTATAAAATTATAACCTGATTAGCTCTTTTTGTATACATCGCAAGATTGTTTCTTCCAACAACTACTAATATTAATGTAAAACAATGGAGCAGTTGACTCTGGCTGCATGCTTCAGGTCAGATTCAATTCAACGCTATGGGGATTAATACATCACAGTCAAATAACTATTATGTTTAACCATTGAATCATAGACATTTTTTGATGCTATGTCCCCAAAGTACCAAGGCCTAATGCGTAGACAACATATCAGAATATTTTCAAACAATGTCTGCATTTATTTACAATTTTGCGTTTGAATGGAACTAATCGACCCTAAATAACCACAGGTGTTGATTTTTGTGGTTTGTATGAACGTGCATACAATCGCTCTGTAAAGAGGGAAAACATTCTTCAGTCACCGTTTTGTTAACTTTGTTTCCGGTCAGGCTAATGGATTTCCTTCATCTGGAGGGTTTTACCGCACTCGTCTATATATATACATATATATATATAGATTAAGAAGACGGTCAAGGCTGTGCAACACTTAAACCACTAATAACTACCGTTCGTCCAGTAGACCTGGTGAATGAATTAAACTAAAATCCCCAATCAAGTTGAATAAAATATTTTTGAATCGCCACAAATATCACTCGTGCGCTTCACGGATTGTACACTACTTTGGTCCAGGATTACTGACATATTCAAATGGCTTCCAAAAGTTGCACAATAAGTAATACGAGAGTCCAGGATACAATTTCAAATGGGTGTCAAAATGAGAACAGCTCGACTTGGTGGCAAATGCATATATTATGTATGAATTCTTGTTACTTGCTATATTTATGGCTAAACACTATACACACGAGCTAGAAAATTGTTCAAATTAACGAACGCTTACTTTCAAAAGCGAATGTCACGGGCGATGGCAAGGTATCATGGACAAATGTAATCACATGCCACTATGATACTGGTCCTGATCATTAAACGTGATCTAAATGGAGGAATACTGTTTGCATAATGTCACGGGAATTTTTAAGCCACCTAACAGAATTAATCATGTTTGTTTTAGCCCATTTACTTTGTCATTTTCTGCTTTGTGGATGCATCGCTGCAGGATACGGGGAAGCATTGGTGGTCACGCGCATGACACCCTATTGTATGTCGTTGCTGTGCTCCTCTGTGTGCGCAAAGTGACGTCAAGAAAAAAAAAGAAGTACATAAAGAACTGACGGCACGTGATCTGCATCCACTGATCTCGCGGTTTCCTCAACAGCCAATCGCGTTGTTCCAGATTATACCAAAACAAAAAAATATTGCTCTTGCTATATCGGCTGTGATGCCTCATGACGCCAGAAGTCGACATTTCGTGCCGCATACAAGAATTAGTTGTTTGACACGATTGCAGCTTTAATTGTAAGCTAGAAATTGGGCGTATCTACCACGTTGTATCCAAGAGTTATCGACACCGATTTGTCGGCAGACTATTAACTTTATGATGTTTGAACTATTGGACAGAAACTGATGGTTTCGAGTTCAATACATTACTGTATTGTCAATATCAAATATCACATTTCTTAATGTGTAGTCATGCGGAAACGATCGTTTCCTCTAATTCTCTGTAACAGTATGTTGGCGAATGAAATTTAACTGTCCAGATTTTAATTTTAACCTCCTCTTGGCTAAAGCATACTGAATTGACAGTTTTCTTGGCGCCATGAATGGCTGTTTGCCTGGGACACGTGATCATGATAGATATCTAAATTATCTTCAAAGTGTTTTCTATTAACGATCATTCCACGTAAAGACGTTAAAGCGACGACAATTACATCTCAACTCTTTTGGGTAGTTTTACCGTTAAAGGATTGGAACGTTTCTAGGGCGTGCAATGTCAGATCAAAAGCAATTACCAAGTAACTATGGTCGCACCGATTCCCGTTGCTGATTGATTTCAGTGACACCATTGCTGCCAGTCAGAAAATGTGAACTGGTGATATTTCATTTTCTGGGCAATTGTGGGATTCAAGAAACATGCCTTCACTGTAGTAAGGCGATATAAAAAAAAATTGAACGAAAAACAACATTATAGTCTTGTTGGCAAAAAGTATCTACAGGCTCTATAGCCTTTAAACCAAATCACACTCAGTTGAACCAAAATTATACATATCCGATATCTTGTCGACTTACACTGGTTGTGACAATCATCTGCATACAATAACAATGCGTCATTATCACATGGACTAATCCGCGCTATGACGTGAATGAGGCGTTTAATTGCATACAATGACATTGCGTCATTATTACATGTACTATTCTGGCCGCTTTGACCTGGATGAGGCGTTTAATACGGCAACCCCCAACACTTGCAGTGCCAATTACGACAAACGTCGATGTGCATTGAATTGACAGCGGAATCCTATTCCTGTTTCTTGTCAATAGAGTGTCAACATGGCTACAGTTACCATAACAGCGCAGACACCAAAGAATGAGCCGTGTCAATAGCTTTCCTCGGTCAAAATTTGGCACTGAAAGAGTTAAACTATACACCTGACCACATCACAATATATCAAACTACACGTTCATCTACACATCTGCAAGACAAATATATACATCCTTATGAAAAATAGGCCGGCAGGGCAGGTTTAGATAAATGTTTGATCAGAAATCAAATCGAAGACTGCACAATATTGTGCACTGAAAAACTAACGTTATATGATATAAAGATTAGATAGGTACGCCTGACAATATCTGTCAATTCACTTCCAAGTGTGCCCCGACTCTCCCTGCCCCACCCCCAGTTCGTTCAGAACAGAAAGAAAAACATCGCGAAATAGCCAAACTAAAAAAATACAATTTCCATTAATGACATTCAACTTACCATCAAATGTTTAAAATTGGTATTGACACGATGTTTTAAAGGAGTATGACGCTGGCCTGAAACGTGTGTGTAGTTCCACTTTCATGTTGAAAATGTATGTCAGACCGCAATGGTATTGTTTATGACCCAGTATGAACAACCTGCTAAACTGATCATCATTGATACACATCATCGTGGACGGCAAGTCTGTATTTTTTGTGTGAAGAAAGTCCTTTAATGAAGGATTGGTTACTAATTTCTTGCTTTTCTGACTCCTTCATTTACATGCATGCAAATTCCGTCCATTGCAGGAATATTACTGAATATTGCCAATCTGCCACCGTAATCATACCAATAAAGCTATATGTAAGTCACATGTACGTTTGTTTATCTGTGAAGTGATGCATCAAAATGCATCGGAATGACTCAGAATTAACATATTGGGAAGAGAGATGGTAATGAAATACATTCACTTCTGTTTACTGTCAGAGTCATGATTTGTCGATATTAAAAGAGAACCGAGGGACCTACCAAACCAATTTTGAGTAAAAGTCACAACTAACACGGGGTATAATGACCTTCCGCGCAGAATTGAAAGCTAGCTCTCTCTCTCTCTCTCTCTCTCTCTCTCTCTCTCTCTCTCTCTCTCTCTCTCTCTCTCTCTCTCTCTCTCTCTCTCTCTCTCTCTCTCTCTTCTCTCTCTCTCTCTCGCGCGCGCTATGCGTGTCTGTATCTTTCTAAACGTATACAATGCCATCACATAATTACTAGCAACTGGCATGCAGCCTTGTTCATCTCCCTTTAACTTCTCACGCTGGACTGGTACGAATTGAGATTGAGCACTGATTTTGGGCTATTTCAAAAATATACTATTTTACGGTTGCACATTGCCCAGATCGTTGGAAATAATATCTCCCACATGCAAAGGCCTCAAACCATAGTATAATGCATTGTATAATAGTCAAGAAATGACAGGTGTTCATAGGTGCTGCAAATCAATAAACAAGGAAGCGCTGTCCAAGAAAAGACAGGCTTGCCATTAGGTACTACCGGTGGCTAAATGTGCCGTGACAGGCCGCATGGAAAGCCACAAGAGTGGCAGCACCCGCCACCTTTGACGTGCGGGTCAAGTCAGCTCCCAACACAATCCCCAAAGCAGCTTGTCAGGTCCCAAAGCATCTGACTTCAATCTTATTTTACCTTTCACTTTATATTGTGTTCTATGGATTTGGAGGTAAGTATCAACAGCGCTGATTCCTGTACTAATAGTGACATGTTTGACGTATGGCCTGTGCAGTCCAAAAACTTCGACAGAAATCGATGTATTTCTACCGTATTTCGAAATACATGGTAGCAGTGCACGGACAAACCCACCAGTTCGAAGACTTTATAATAGACTCCCCGCAAACATATCGGAGATCATTCTATTGAAAACAGAGCAACATGGATCATGTATTAAGACCCAGCGACTGAATGAAACCCTGGGACACAGATGAAAGTCGGACACTTGTGTTTCATGAGCTATCGACTTTGGATACATAATACGCTTTCATCGAAATTTTATTTATTAAGCTATTAGCACACACATATCAAACGGGTCGGATAGCGGCACTCACAGGTCGCTGACAGCAGCTGAACGGGCTGATAACCATTCAATGCGATAAAAGTAAGACGCATGGCTTTTTTCAGTTATATTCATTCCCAGCATCGAAGATATATCAAGATAAAGAAAGTGTATTGAATTAAAATGACAGGTAACACAGATACAATTAGCTTTGTCCAAGAGAGTCGACCTCCTGCTGTGAACCATTGACTCTGCATCAAAAAAAAATATAATGAAAGCTCTTAACCAGCCTGGTGTAATGACACCCCACACATCGTGGGTAAATTCAGGCTAACTAGGCATATTATGTGTGTCATGTAGTTATTAACAGTGATTAATGTATCTTATGAGTGTCGTGCACGACCATTAAGACAATTCGATATTCTAATTTCTAGAAAGATGCATATTAAATCGATGGGCTGGTTGGCTTCAGGTACCCACATAACAAACAAGTAGCTACGCTATTTGGTTGACCGGTAGCTGAAGTATTGCCTGCCATACACGTTTTCTATTTGACCATATACATGTATCTACACTTGTTTACACATTTTTTGCATCTTCAGCTTGGCGGGTCAGGGATGGTCTATTTCAACCTGAACAGACTTGAAAAAAAAGCACTTCGATTGGTCCGTATATTCTGACAATACTGCAGTGCGCAAATTTTGTTGGGAATATTAATTCTAGAATTTTATTAAACTGTCCCTCTGACCGGAAAGGAACATATTTTCTCTTCCGGCTCAACAAAATTTTCAATGTCAAAACAGCCGTCATAATGCGCATATTGATGGGATTGTCGAGTTAGCAATATTCACTTAGTATGCAGAAAAACTATGAGGTAAATTGTTGGGTATTGTCAGGATACCTTTATTGCAAAATATGAAAAACGATCCAGCAAAATGTAGGGCGAAACTGACATTTCGCCCCCCCCCCCATAATGCTTGAACATAATGCCACCTGTTCATTTTATTATAATTTGCATTGCAGAATGTTTTTAAGCAAATAGGTACACAGAGTTATTATAACTTTGCTTTATAATTTAAAATGTGTTATATGGCAACCCTAAAATAAACATACCCGCAATATCGTAAAAAAAAATCTCTCTTTCGGTTACTGAAAAGTTAAATGTTTAAAAAATAAATATCCTACTTCTGAAATATCTAGCCAAATGATATATTACATGAGGCATATGTCATCGTAGTATGCTTCCCGATATACGCATTGATTTTCTTTTTCTTTGCTGTAAAACAGAGTGAAAGTCACAAAACTGACCAAGAATTTATAGTTGTTTCACGTCTGTTTTCGTTTTGCTTGAGACAAAATCGTGAAAATAACAAAAGTGACTTATTAGATCTTGGTATTCTGAAAATAATGATGATTTGAATTATTTTCCGCAAACTTAACTGAAAGATATTGTCAATGCGTAAGGATTGTGATATATGCGTTTAAATTGTGAATAACTTGTTATGGCTTTCCAGATAAATTTGTACGATCACATTTTGAAAATGTTGATGTAAATTTTTTAAATCAGTTTTGTTATTTTTGCTTACTTGAGAGTAACCTAGACTTAGTTTTTAACTGTGAAATCCACCACTAGAGCGGTAATGACTTTGATACTTGAAACTGCCTTTGTATTATGAAATGGGTATGTGATCAATTGTTTTATGAAACTAGAAGCAAATGCATTTCCAAACTGAGGAAAAATGTAGAATAATACAGTTGGTCTCACAAATAAAGGAAATCCATTTTTACTTAATGTTTAAAAACAAATGATGTTTTTAATTTTTCAAAGGAGCCTCTCCAGTCTCTCAAGGGGTATTTGTGTGATGACGCCAAGGTATAAAAGATGCCGTGCCCATATATTGGAGCAGTGCTATTTGCTTCAGGAATCGAAATGAAAGGTATGCATATGTCAAAACACTGACTTGGCCGAAAAGTCTCTAATTGAGCGTCATTGAACGAAACGATAGAAACAAGTGCCGGCCTTGTTTAACCTCTCCAACAGATCAAAAGCTACAAATTCTCTCTACTCAAGTTTGAAGCTTGGTATAGCCGCACACTTACCTCCTCCATTTTTGTAGCACAGATACGGGAAGCGCCACACGTTGGCCAAGTCGACAGCAAAGCCGATAACAGAGAGCAGGAAGTCCACTTTCTTTCCCCAAGTTTCCCTGTCGCCGTCGTCATCCACTTTGGCGGCCTCCTTGTGTCGTACATCATTAATTGGAAGTGTTTCCTTCAAGTCATTACTGTCCTTACTTTGCATCAGTTTCTCTGTGGGAAGAGAGAATCTAAATTTAAGCGAAATAAGTTATCAATATCGGTTACTTATGCTTTTATTCATGGCGAAGGTCAACGACACTGGTAAAAGAACGAGGTGTAGGCCGAAGATTTCCCAAATATTGTATGCGTATATCTGAAACCTATCCTCTGATATACAATGTGTTTATAGCAGCTAAAACAAACCTTATTTCGGATTGATACAATAATATAACATTGCTGAGAACTACTGCCCATGTCCATCTTTACAAATGCTTTGACAGAATTCCAATTGGGAGAGATTTCATACTCAGGTGCCATTCATTTGCGAAAAGAATTTGAACAAGTATCCAAAACACTACAGTCTGTATACATAAAAAACATAAAGCACATTGCATATATCATAATCAGGATGATAATCACAAATATACGTCCTTGTATCGACACTTTTAGCGACGCTACTAGTGTCATTATTATCCTGATTTTCTCTCTTATACCAGTGGTATTTATCATTAGTGTCATGTCAGCAATTGTTATCATTCAAATCATGTATAAAAATCGTCTTCGACTGGTCAGGTTCCCTGTTATAGATCGGTCTTCCAAACTGCCACATTAAGCCAACCTATTGTTCCATTTAACCACCTGGGCCTTGCAACTGTGTTGAGGTGAATCTGTTTTTTAACTGCTCCGTGATCTAAATTTGAATCATTTATATTAATACGAAGTAGTAACTTTGTTCAAACTGTGTCTGCTCCCCGCCGCTCTTTTGCTATTTCCATTCCTGATTACAAAACACATTTTGTCAGTGATTATTAGCACGGCAAGGTGCAAGTAGTCTACTGCATTTAACACAGCTCAAATGTAATCCCGCTTTCCCGTGCCGTGCTTAAGGCAAGGCATTTGTCAAATGAATTATCTAATTAACAGATCAATGGAATTATTTTGTATCATTGTGAGCCCCTGGTGGGGTAAAATATTAAAACGTTCTAAAACTGATTAAAAATCAATCCATATGCATTCTAGTAATAAGTTGAATTGAAATATCTGTGTCCAATCTAATTCGACGAAGTAACTGAATAGCGGGTTGCCTGCTTCAACAGCACAACTCTACATCCACAATTATAAATCAGTAACCCAGTGATTTTAAATTATGTCCATAACCAAATGCCACCAAACAGACAATTGCACCATCATGTATCTATTCCTTGATAAAATATGACAGTCTTAAAATATGTATTCAATTTTGCCCTTGCTTAAACTGATGAAACACTACACAGAAGCAGTCATTTAATCCTTATACTTTTCCACTACAGTCGTGACAATGATTATTATAATCAGAGGTATATGGTAGCGAACCGCTGAAAAGTAGACTCTCCCGGTCACTTATGCATGAAGGAATCCTATGTGCTTACTTTTTTTTTTTGTTTTTGTTTTTTTTTTGATATATTAACCCTTAAGGCGCTAATTACAGCTAAAGTCGATTTCTCATTGTGGTTCAACGTATAATGGTTAAAAGATTCAAATTCGTCGCGAAGATTCCTTTCATTCAAACACCAGCAAGCCTAGTCTTAAGGAAAAAGTAGTGTTAGTCAACAGCTTTCTTCGGACACTTTGCGCGCACTTCGCACAAAGTGATCCGAGGAAAGCTGTTGACAACCTGAAAACAGCGCTTTAAGGGTTAAACACGCTTTAGATAGAACATAAGGGGCCTGACAAATTCCTGTCTATTTGACTGTAATATTAAAGTTAAGGTGACTGTTATATATCTGTGGATAGTATGTCACTGAAATCTACAATATAAAGACAAGTCAAATGTTGTCAGATTCATGCACGATGCTGTGCAGAGAATTGAGGCTCATACGTACATGATGTTGCAGCAAACTTAACTTGACATTGACCACTTAGGAACACTGTAAACACCATGACAGCAATGTTAAATTTATTGTTTTGTGTTTTTTCAGGGAATGATCTCTCAACAATCTACTATGCGGAAATAAATGAAATTTTATCCGATTGAAGTAAAAAGCTAGACGGGAAATCAAGGTTCAACAGTCTGTGATATTGGGGCAAAATGACTGACATCGACTACTTAGGAACACAGTAACTACTATTATAGGTAATGTTAAATGTTTTGTGTTACTCTACGTTTAAGGTTTATTTATAAAACATTGGTAAAGATTCTTCTCTCGAATTTTTTTCACCATCATTTTATCACCGAGTACCTGGCGAAAAGCCAAAGCTCGATCTGATCCAGTCAACAATGGATTAAGACTATACTATACTGCACTATTCTGTACTATGTTATGCTCTGCCGTGTTTTGTTATGATACCATACTGTACTATACGAATGAAATATGATTCGTTCCAAAGATTTTTCACAGAAGCCATTTGCGTTAAAATATGACAGGGATTATTTGTTACCCAAAGTATGTGTTAGTTTTAAACCATGGTTCTACAAATGTGTTATGTTGATCACAAAGTATCATTTTCCTTTCCTTGTCGATTGTCTGATGAACCATAAATCAAAATAAAGTGAAACGGATGACGATATGACTGAAATGTATCGTGACTTAAACTACTTCTGACCTGGATTCAATTTCCGGGACTTGAAGCACATTGGGAAAGTGGTATGTAAATATTAATGCTGAACAAATAAACTGCATTTTCGTTTACCAGTTAGTCTCTAGCAAAAGTTTTAACGAAGGATACCCGCAGCACGGTGCATGCCCGAGAGATCCTCAACGGATGCTCTGATTCCATCTTCCTGTGGTCGTTGCCTGAAGCAATGAGCAAGGTCCCATGATGTTTATTTAATTAGCATATGTTGATTTTTCAAATTGATATGCAAAGTATAGATGTACCGGTTTTGTAAGCAAAGTGTCGACATGACAGATTTACATGCAAGTTACAAAATAGTATCGCCATAAGGGCAACAATAATTTTCATAGCTGTCCATGGCTAATATATAAAAGTTTAGTTTTGAAGGCTAGCAGCAGGATATCTTGACTTAAGTGTGTCGTTTTACAATATTTTCGAGGATGACCCGAGAATCATTGATTTAACAGACCATACCGGCACCTTTCGCCGGAATCCCTAGCAAGTATATCGCGGTGAGGTCCAATTTCGCGTGCCAATGCGCTCCAATTCTTTTCCCCAATTGGGTTTTACAGCTTCATGCGATCAGAAAGCCACTTGGATGACTTTAGTATACCATTCATAAAGCTCTTACACTACGAGGATTAAAGTGTCTTGGACACATTTCAACGGAACCTCTGTCAAATACAATGTCAGTCCCTAAAGTCGCCAGGAAATCTATCTGATTGTTGATCGAGCAGAACCAAGAGTCCGTCGATTGATGACAGGTTTTGAAGCTTTTCTAGCAGCATTATTCACTCTTAAAATTGCCTTTGGTCGCAGGAGAGACATTTTTTTCATGCTGGTACCAATTGGAACCGTTATGACGTATAGATCTGAAACAGCATACCGTGCATTGCTACCTTTGCATGGGAAATTTTACTCACGCTTAATGTGATTGGAGTACAAAAATATGTATGAAAATATGTGCATTGTTAAAACGTTTAAACCTTTCCTCTGATCACATCTCCAGTTGCTTACAGCAACGCTATATTTTGGTAATGTGATCAAAATATCCCTTCGTTTTAAGCACCTGGCATGGAGTTTATACAGGAGAAAGCAAAAAGAAAAAAAAGAAAAACAAAAGAAAAACAAACAAACAAACAAACAAGCAAACAAACAAACAAACAAACAAACAAACAAAAAACCCTAGCAAAGTTAATTTGTTACAATCTGTACAAAGCTCCACACTCAAATCTGTTCTCAGCAGTAGTCGTTTTTAATATTTTTTTTACTTTAACAGTGCCTGTGACATGTAATGCTAGAGTCGAATATACCTGGACATTACTTGGTAGTTTCAATTTACATTTGTCCTTATGATCACGGACAAGACTTTTTAGCATTTTATGCATAACTATAATTATATGTAAATAATTATACACATGTGAAATCGATACACACAGGTGAAATTCTTTTACACATAATATATGGGGAAAAGATTTATGCATATATGAATGTTGGACAAATTTGTCTATATCTTTTACAAATGGATGAAGACGATTAATACATGAGTAAAAGAATTTCACATTTATGCAAATAGGTTTCACATATAGGTAAGTAAAAACTTTACATTAGTAAATTCAGTAAAGTCTCCAATTCAAATCATCTCCACAGATACACCATTTTTATGTTAAGACCACCAATTTATTGACCTTTTTTGTTTATAATAAAATCATATCACCTTTTAAAACCACTCCTATTAAGAAAATATTTTACATTCCCGCAGATGGTCTTAATCGGCAGAGTCTTAATTTAGTTTTTACACACACGTGAAAAAAATTAGACATAAGTATTTTTTTTTTCAAATATGCAAAACAAATGTAACTTTACATAATTATGTGAATTAGTTTTAATGCACATATGTGATATAAATATATATAGACATATATCACCTATGTGAAAAGCATTTACGCTTATGTTTAATAATGGATTGCATGCTAAAATGGCTTGGCAAATAATTATGCTGTGCAGGCTTGTGGGTAGCTTTGTCATATTTTCATAGTTAAAAGTCCTTTACGTTAGAGATTCGGTCATGAGTATATCATGTATGTAAGTAATTGCAAAACTACACCGCAGTGCATTCAAGTCCTACCCGAGCGAGAGAGTATACACAAGTGTTAAATAAGAATATCTGAGTTTTAAGTACACTGTAGTGTATTTATAAATGGAATAGATTGCAGATAGTTTTTATTTCAATACAGAGAGCCACAATGTATTTAAAAGTGACATAAACTGACGACAGTTTTTTTTTTTTTTTTGCGCAGAGAGTTTTAGATAGTGTGCAGAGAATTTTCAATTCATTGCAGAGAGTTTCGAATAGATTCCAGCGAGTTTTAATTAAACAGAAGTGTGTTCATAAGTTCAATAAACTGTAGAGATTTTATACACACTGCAGATAATTTAAACTGTCTGCAATATATCAAAAACTATCTGACCTGAAATGAATACTCTCTGCAGCCCAATTATGAATATTTGCAGGTTTGATTTGCCATAGTGACCCACATTGTCTCCTTGTCCACCAAGGTAAACTGATGAAGGGTTTCATGTAAACACCGAATAAACATGGCCAGAGACTATTTTAGAGGTCAAGCATATTCTTGCCAGGGGTCGTACAACACAGACACTGTGGAAGGCACATCAGAGACTGAAAGAGTCGAATTCACTCATCTAGATTTTGTATAGGCTTATGAAGCAACTTGCGTGTAGAACAATTTGTAACATGGGTGGTAGCAACCGACCAATAAGGAGCCGGAACAAATGATGATTATATCACGTAATCCATTCTTTCTGTGCCCCTGGTGGGGGCATAAAATGTTTTTTTTCTCCGATAGGTCTCTTGTAGCGTGCACTCCCGTCATTATGACACATACTCCCCTGAAATAGTAACTATTGGGTGGGAATACTGCCCAGTTCACTGAAATCATTTGCTTCCACAACGTAATCTTCCTACTACCATATCGATAAGAGGGAAATACACGAGCAAGCAGTCAAACTTGACTGTGCATGTGACAACTTACGTGAGTGGCAAACTACACCATGCACAAAAGGTAAGGCAAAAAGTCATGCACCAATGAATATCTTGGTCAGTTCCTATCACCCTGGTTACAAGTCATTTATAACATGTCACAATGACCATTGTGCCATCCTAATCAAGTCTGCTTTCTACCTCGTTGATTATGTGGCATAATGGTCATGTGACCAGTTGTATGTACTACACCGTCTACTATCACGTAGAAGATGATCTCAATATTGCGTTACAGCGTAGTGTGGTTTGTACGAGTAGACCAAATGCATTTCAAACACAGTACCCCCTAAAGGCTAGCACTTGAGCCCCCCCCCCGCCTTCAGCCGTGTGACTGGGGTCGGCGTTGCCGACGTTCTACTCCTTCAAAACAACTAGAACTAGATATATCAGTACTTTATTCTTTTATTATACTCCGTACTTGCTGTGCTACGGGCAATGGCATGATTGCTTGACTGAATATCGAAATGTGTGGACTGTCGAAACAAAATATGCCATGGAACAAAGGCATTGTTTTTTTTATAAAAATGACCAGCAAGTTGGACTCGAAATAAGATTCGTAAGCTGGGCATGACGAGAATGTCAATGACATGAATGCAGAGTGAGGGGCAAAGTGATATGAGGAAAGGACAAGAAAGGTTGCGGCAAGTGATTCGTCAGCAATGTTTTGGAAGTAGGTTACCAAGAGGGAAACAGTTCAAATTAAGAGACTGACTCATAGGGTGAGAGTTGTTGAGCGGGAGATAAGGGAAGCACTATAGGAGCACTGGGAAGAGAAAAAGTATCTACAGATGGTCTGTTTTGATGTTAGGCAGGACACATAGGACCAGGAGTTGTGTAATGGGCTAGGGAATGTGGAGGTTGAAGTAGCAGTTGATAGCGTGAAAGCTATGACATCCCGAGTACCCAATGGCGTGTGGATAAATTTTTCACGAAAGGTTCAGGGAAATTGCTGAAAAGTATGTGTCGGCTGATTGACAAAGTATTAGGGACACGTGAATCACCAAGGGCATGGAGGGAACTAATAATAATTTACGTCCTAAAGAAGGAGTCAGTTGAAAAGCATGATCAGTGTCGAGGAACAGCAATGGCACTAACCTTTGGGAAAATGTTTGTACGCTTGATGTACAAAAGACTGCTAAGGGTAATTGAAAGAGAGGATATACTTAAGGAGATGCAGAATGGTTTTGGGTCTTGGGGGATGAGTTGTTGATCATGTTTGTACCTTTCTTTTCAAATATTAGAAATGGCAAGAAAGAAAAGAAGAAAGGTATATATGGGATTTTCGACTTTTCAAAAAGCATACGATAGGGTGTGGAGAGATATATTATGGGAAAACATGGGCCGGGGTAGGCTTTGAGGGCAGATTTCTGGAAGTATTAAAAGTTTTGTATGCAGCTATAAAGTGTACAGTTTGGGGGAGGTCAAAGTGGAAGGAGTGTTACCGCGTATTATGGTACAACAAGGCTGTGGTTTATCTCTTAAATTGCTAGGTTTGTATCTATATGAGTGCGATGAACAGTTCCTAGACAGTAGGAGAGGTACTATGAGCCTACCAAGCTTGTCTATCGCAGATGACACTCTTATAATGGGTAACACACAGACGGAATTGCAAATTTTATTCAAAATAGCAGGGGACTATGGGGAGAAACGGAGGCTGGAATAGTGTGAGAAAAAAGAGAGGTCATGATTCTGGATCAGAAACAGAGGCAGGGAAAAGAGTGGAGCGTTTGAAAGTTTTACATTGCAGAAGGGCACGAGAAAGTCATTAAGATAAGAGATCATTATGGAAACGTTAGCGTAATCATTCAAGCCATAGGTCACGGGATGGTTCGATATTATATCGTTAAAATCGGGCAGGAGATCAGTCAAACACCAGAGAAGCCATTGAAGGCAAGGTGTTGAGTTGAAGGTAAGGGTCCAAGCTTACTATCCGTAAGGGAAAGCACGGGGAATTGATCTGAGGGAGCGGAAACAGAAGCAAAAGTAGACAGAGGGATGTGATGGGAAGAGCCAAAAAGGTGGACAATTGTGGACGAGAACATGAATATTAGCTTTTGTGATGTTCAGAATATCAGGTTTCAGAGAATGAGACTGTTTGTGGGTTGCACAGAGAAAGATGAGGCGTGTAGGAACACAGAAAAAGTTCAAAATATGACACAAATTAATAGATAAGCTTGGATGATGGGGCCAAAGGTAGAAATGCCAGGAAGTAGAGTAGGGTTAGTGAAGGGCTAGTGAAGTGCTGGAAAAGGAGATGCGGTGTGTTGGGTTGCAGGGAGACAGAATCTAGAGTGGAGAACTAAGGAAGGGAAGGGAGAAGGTAGTTCAAAAAGGGGCCCCCATTACTCTGGCTGTGGCAAGACTGACAGAAGCTGTGGGTATACCTTGCATGAGATGCAACAGTGTGAAAGTTACTTTTTTCTAATGGCTTCCTGTTTTCTAGAGGACCATGGGAAGTAAGCAGCACACCACAGCCTAATACTTAGTCCACAATAACTTGGACGCACCACGGGATTGATGTCCATTCACGAAAGACTATACCTTGAACGGTAAGTGGCCATTTTGGACAACTGTGGCCATACGGTTAACACCCACACATAACCATTAACGGTCTATGCGTATACGGGCCCAGAGTGAATCCAATTTTCGCCATTGATATGACCATAAAATGGCATGTTCGTATATGCAGACCTGCTTGCATGCAATTTATGGCTTGCTGTCTGCGATAACTTATAAACACAGATGCAAGCCGCACACTGCAAATAACGTAATTCTAAATAAAATGTAGAGAGTATTAGATTCACGGCTGAGAGTTCTTTATTCTCTGCAGAAAGTTTTAAAATCTCTGCAGTATATTTGAAACTCTTTACAGTAAATTTAACACGCAGATACACTGCAGTCTACTTGAAACTCTCCGAAGTCAATTTCAATTGTCTGCACTTAACTAAAATCTCTCTGCAGTGTATTAAAAACTATCTGCATTCTGTTTCATTCATAAATACACTGCAGCCTATTTAAAACTCTCGGGAGTGAATTAAGAACTCAACGCACTATTTAAATCACTGCACAAAATGAAGAACAATCGCCAGTGTATATAAAAATGTGCAGTCTATTTCAAAGATAAATGCACAGTTTTAAATACAATGCTGAGATTTTTAATTTTGTGCATAGAGTTTTAAATTGACTGCAAAGAGTTTTAATTAGACTACAGTCTATTTAGGAATGAAATTAACAGCGACTTTTAAAGACTCTGCAGGGGGTCCTGAACAAGAAAGGTCACAATTAACAATTATCTGTGTATTCGGCTGAATACATCGTCCAATACACAGAATTATTCAGAACCAGAGATGTGTGTTCCCATTGGATTGTGTGTTAAATAAACTTCAAAGTAGAAGACTAATTTTGAAGCTGCAAGAATAAAATTTACGTGAACATTTAAACTATGTGCATAATTTACCGCACAAATTTTGCTGTTTCTGCAACGTTTGGTTTTAAAATTATTAAGACGTAAATTACAATGAAAAGTAATGGGAATACACAACTCTAGCCCTGAATGACTGAAATGTCCTCTACAGGAGGGCAGTAGAAGCTTCTGTTCTTACTCTCCCCTATTCTGTGCGGAGAGTTTATAAACATGATAAATTCAGAGTTTCAATATACCGCTACGTTTTCTAAACGCAAGACTGCCGCATACTAATACATGAATCTCGTCATGTCAGTTATGTAAGTTTTCACCAGCGTGACACTATTTTTATTTCATGGCGTCCATGCTGACACAAAAACCTATTGTACTCTGATGCAATTGATACATTTAAAGTAAATGTGTTGTGTTTATAGGATCATAAATTCCAATTTCATTTCACATTAGACAGGAATAAATGCATAAGCTTAAAATACCACAGACTGTGTACAGCTTTTAGTGCCAAAAGTGGAACAGAATGATCTTTCAACAGAGAGCCGGGAAACCTAATGTGAGCAGTGATCTATTGGCTTTGCCATTAGCTGTTGAACGCCCAGGAAAGCTTCTAAAATGTTTAAACATAACAATATCTGAATCAGGCGATAATCTAGTTGAGAAAGTGGCTAGGAATGCATATAGCAACCCTACCACTTTCATCCTCACAAATTTCGAACATGGCTTAGCCGGATGACAAACACAATATTTCTGTATTTGAAGTAAACGAGCTTCCCGTCACTCATAAAACAGTTTAAGGAAAAATTTGAAGGCAAACATCGACTTGTGTGGTTTCAGCAATTGAGTATATTATCGGATCGATTTTAGCTATAAAGAGAGGTTTCAATAACAATTATAGTAATTTCACGTGTTGCAAATCTTGGCTGAGCGTTCTGCATTTGGTCTCATTTATTATCATTATTTCCAAATGGTCTGTTGTGTTGATCAAAACTTAAGTTGTAAAAGGGTAATAGTTAGATCCACGTTTGATATATGGGTACGGGACAAAATGAAACGAATTTAAAAAGTGCTTTCCATTTTTCTTTTCCTTTCAAGACATTGCAAGGTTGTTCTAGTCTGTTTTCGCACAAACATTCTCCAGCATAATAGTTCCCGTTTGATTATAAATACAAATTTGGCTTTTTATATTTTCCCGAATATCCAATCTGAAAAAATGCACTCACAAAGTATCTTGGCAAAGGTATATTAATCCACGGAGACCTGAGCTCTATGCTACAGTCACATGACCCGCATGCCACGTACAAAGCTGTCAACATAGTTAGTACAATCACTATAGTATCTGGTATTTTCTAAATTTTAGTTTATTCAACCATTAGAGCTGGTCCATACTTTAATAGCCCTATTTATTTAAAGAAAACTGTTGAAAGCTGCTTCCATGCCGTGCGAAAAGTTTGCGTTTTTTTATACTTATGAATGGTGATCATGGAATAAATTCGGGTAATTAAATACATGGGGAATATCTGGGCTTATACAGTTTTAAAAGCATTACATTCGACAAGTGTGTCAGTGTACCTGCGGTTCGTCTTTGTAATTGTACCATCTCCGATTTGGGGAATAATTAGCGTGAACTCACCTTTGTATGCATGTCGTATATGTTCACATAATTTCAAGAGATCTGCTTTCTGCAGGATGAGATGTCAATGTACTATAAATCGACTTAGGAATCAATTAAGTTATATGTAGCAGGTTAGTTTACGTTTTCACTGTGATTATGGTCAAGGGTTATATTCTCTTGGTAAGCAAAACATGGTATATATATATATACAATACTGGGATATCACACGGTTGTGGAATAACTATTCACAAAATTCCAAATGCAACACAACATGATACGGATTTCTTTAGGTTTAATTGGCTTGAAAGCCCCAGATAAATGATTGGCTGTTTAAAACTCCACAAACAATATCAAGCAAATAGAACAAATATCGGTACCGGCAAATCTCTTAACTCTTTCTGTGCCAAATTTGACTGATTAAACAACTTTCCTTGGCGCGCTAAACATGTCCAATGCGCGCTAAGTGTGCCCAATGCGCGCTAAACGTGCCCAAAGCGCGCCAATGAAAGCTGTTCATCTAGACCTTTTTTACGGTTTCTGCAACCTGGTACTTAAATGAAAGATCAATCGGTTTACTGATGACATTAATGTTGTATCGTCATGTCTATTCGGAGCACAACTGATTCTAAACGTGTTGAGAACATAAAAAACCAAGAGGACACCTAAAAGTTATCCTGGTGTGCAAGACAACAAAAAATTGTTCTAATTACTTAAGTAGTTTTACTTTTTGATAACGTAAATTTCGAAAGTAGATATAAAACTAGACAATAGTCCAACTTTTTCACACTTTCGTGCGAGAATAAATTTATTTAACAAAGCTTTTTCCCCTATGCTACCAACGCTTAAAATTTCCTGCAACTAGAGGTAAGAAATTCTAAATTACTTTCGGTGTGCTGAGATAAAATTTCAGTTTAAGTCCTTCGCCCATTAAAGAATATTTAATTGTACTACGTAATAGGCAAGCGTAAGGATACGTATGGGCCACAACCAAGTGAATGTTTATCTACGCGAAACTGGCGAACCCGAATCGCCTTACTGTAGTTGTAATGAAGGCACTGTAGATGTTTCGCATAATTTTTTTCATATGGTCATACTATGCAGTACTGAGACGAATTACATTGAGTTATTAAGCAGCTTGCCACTTTATATTCCAACATGTGGTGCAAAGCAATGTATGTTTTGAATTAAGAACTGAGCAAGATATTATTTTTCGTCGTCGAATATTCCTTTTGCACGTTTCAAAAATTAAAATTTTATCGTGCAAGTTCAAGTTTAACTGAACAATGCGCGATTTGAATTATTCCATTCAGTTGGTGATATGCCATCTTGGACCTCCTATTCTGCCCATCTGTCATATTTTTATTTTTCCTTATTTTCATTTTTTTTTAAATTTATTTTTTTCTTATCATTATTTTATTTTATTTATTTATTTTTTTTTTCTTTTGTTGTGTGTGAAATGTGGCTCTAGCCTCCCTCCGCCCCCAAAAAGCTGCTTTTTCATTCTGAAACCTTTCAGAACTACTCACATAGCCTTCTGGGGTTCAGTCAGTCCCATGCACTGTCGGACATGTTTATATTTCTTCTTCTTTTTTTTCTTCAGTAAAAAGAGAATTATATAGCCTTGCTTCCCAATTGTTTTGCTTTTGGAATAAAGAGGGTTTGAACCAATTCAGAGCATATTTGTCAAAGTAGGCCATGGGAGACTTAAGAGGCAATAGAAGACTTAATAATAAGGCATGGCAGACTTAATAGGCCCCGAAAGACTAAATAGGCCATGGAGGACTAAGTAAGCCATGGTAGACTGAATAGGCAATGGAAGACATAATAGGCAATGGAAGATTGCAATCAGATAAGTGTATTCAACGTTTCTTTATATGCTAGGAAATTAATTTGTTACAATAATTTACCCGAGGCTACCAATTTCACAACTTGTGCAGTGTATTTTTTTAAAGTTGATAATATCATGGATTCACTCAATGACAGTAAAGTTGATATAGTATTAACAGAGAATGTGTGGTCTAGGCTGTGACTCGATTGGAATTATAGCCCCGTGCAAACACACTTTTTCATTTCGAATCATCAAATAACACACCACGGAAGTAAAAATGAGGAGCAGGTCCACCATGGCGATAGTCGTCGGTATCACTTGGGCGCTGTCATGAGCCAGGGGTGCCCCGGGAGCTCGTCATTATTTACACTGGTCTTTTAGATCGTATGCCAATAGACAAAAACTATGTAATAATCGTGATGTGTAATATTTTGTTTGTAATACTACTGCAAAAATGCAATTATGATGTCTGACTTCAGCGGGTCCATTAATCAGGATTAAAACGACTTGTGTTACTGAAGTCAAGGCGTCTGGCTCTATGTCTCATCAATAGCCAATTATCGCTCAAAAGGCAACAACGGCCACTATCGATGCGGTCAACATCAACGTGTTTGCGTTTGTGATTATCAGTATACCGCTCCAAGTACCGAGTCCATACCTGGGCTTCACAAAGCAAATTGACACGTCAGATGAGAAATAGACTATGGGGGAAATATGAAGTGCCCCCTTGTTCTAACTATCTATTGTTACACAAGGGCTGGCGACACGAGACCGCAATGTACATTGTTAGACGAGCTGAATAACAATGTACTACAACACCAAATAGTTGTGCCGACCTCAAGCGTTCGAACACGGGCGTTTGTGACTCCAGGCTGCCTCAGTATCGTCTATATGATGTGCGTTTATGACGTTCTAATGTTGTAAGTTTCGCATTATTGTCAAGGTTACTCAGGCAACCAGAATACTGTTCTGATGTCTATTACACTGATCTCGGACACTGGGTTTGCACACACATACACATCAAGATGTATGTATGTATGTATGTATGTATGTATGTATGTATGTATGTATTCATGTATGTATGTATGTATGTATGCATGCATGTATGTATGTATGTATGTGTGTGTGTGTTTGTGTGTGTGTGTGTGTGTATGATTGCATCATCTTGCGTTATGAAATGATAGCAAGAAAACACACAACCTAAAGCGTCCAATTATACGTGGCCTGTTGTGACCGTGATAGTCTCAGTCTGCATTCATGTTCTGAAGAAAACGAATGCTAACCGTTCTTTCGTTAGTAACCTCTAAGACTCAAGGTAAAATGTTGCTTTGGCAGGAGTGCATTATGATAAAGAAACGGCATGGCGCATCAAAGTGCTGTGCCGCAATGTTCTAATACTGCATCGTAATTCTTAATCAAAAACAAGACGTGCAGGAAAACAGTGTCAAATGAAAGCAAATAAATGCAATCGGACACAGATGCTGCACCTAATTGTTTTTAACTTGTTCATTGCTGACACCATGTGCTCATGTTAGTAATTGTTTTGATTCCAGATTCGAATACATTTAAAAAACAACTTTATTCAAGCACAAGCATGGACATCTCTAAAGACAGGAAACACATTAATTATAAACAGCTTTCTGTAACTGATGTTCGACGTTTTGCATTCAAAGCGCGCTGAAGGAAGCTTTCGACTCAGTCCCCAACTACCACTGAAAGGAATAAAACATACTTCTTTCCCTATGAGCGATACTATTACATCATTGTTTCAAAAAACCTCTGGTATGACACCTAGAAGTGACGCATTCCATAATATCAAATGCTTTCGGTGCATATAACTAGCGTGCGTAAAATGCTTTGGCTGCCTTCAACTGGCAAATTTAATAGGAAAGTTTTAACACTTTATATTTTTGTAATGCCTTGCAAATCGTCTCAATAGTGTTTCAAGGTTGTAGAGCTGGAAGTATGGACAATAATAATAATAATAATAATAATAATAATAATAATAATAATAATAATAATAATAATAATAATAATAATAATAATAATAATAATAATAATAATAATAATAATAATAATAATAACAACGACAACAAAGTCAGCATGCATGTTTATGCCTGTAACACTACGTTAAAAGATGATGGTTCAGGAAATAAATCTGATCTCAACATTTGCCTGTGCGCATTAAAGCCATACGCACTTGGTAAATAGTCATATATAATGAACCTACCACAGGGAAATTAAATACTAGACTCTGCTTTGAATGCAAACAAAAAAAAATGATTTGAATAATAACAAGCAGCTGCTAAAACATGGTTACATTATTTTCATCAGGGATGTTTAAATTCAGCCCTATTTACCAGCAACGGCAAATTGTGAAGAGTAGAGGAAAAAGTCCGTACCCTTTTTCACTCTCAAGTGATACATCGTTCTCAATATTGTTTCTGTCCATGCAAGTTAGTGATTATTAATGGCAGCTCCATGCAATTTATCAAGCAATTATTCAACTGTATGAGTTCCTACATTTCAAAAGTGGAATATCAGCGATGAGACAAAATTGTCTTTGGGGAATTGCCGGTTACTGGCAAACACCTGACAATTTTCAAAGTAGCCAACCAAACTACGCATTAAGTGTGTTATCACATTAAATGCGGTATAATGTGCTTCGACTTCGTCACAATGGGCAGTATTATCGTATTAGAAAGTCATTCAAAAACTCTCATTACCAGTATATTTTGTGCTTGACCCTATTTTATATAATATTAGAGGTAGCTGGTATGATACTCATATGGAAAAAAACATTTGTCTTATTTTTTATATGCAACGAGAGACGCAGAATTCGTCTGGTGCCACACATGTATGCCATAAAATCGTTAATGGTATAGGGGCCCACGGCAAGCATTGATTAATAGCAAAAGTCTGTTCTATGCGAACATACATATAAACTTTTGAACTCTCGACAGTCAAGTGCTGCCTATTGAAAGTGTTTTTCAGCAATAATCTTTGATCCCGCTGGGTTCGTAGAGCCAAAACCAATATGTTTTCAACGCCAAATCCAGTTGTTGATCCCGTTATACTGATACTGCTAAAATCTTGTTGACCCTCAGTATTTATAGTGTCAAGAATCAGCTGTTGCCACAACCCGTGTTAAGCAATAGGTTACGTTCGTGGGAAGATTAAGAAAGCTGTAAACATATTGGCAGGCAAAATAATATTACAAACATTATTTGATGTTTGTGTTATCTGGTGTATTGTACAGGGTTCTACGCTGAACTATCCACAAGACTGAGAAAGGGGGAAACATATAGAAAGAGGCACAATAACATCAAAATGTGGCATTATGTATGTAACAAAAGTTCAAAATGGACTGTCATATTGGTTTCTTGTGTCTATCGATGTATTACGTGGTGACACATTCTTTCTGTGATATTCCTTCAAAATGACTTAGGTTGCCAAGGGTACAATACAATTACAATGCGTTATTTAAATATGTTAGCTTATGTCAGTCAACTGTTAACCAGCCAAATGTCAATACTGTTCGTAGTCGCAACCCAAAACCATTGTCATAAAATGGGATACCTGATAACAGCAAATATCCAGGTGAGCAAGAGAGAGTGCCTTGTACAGCACAGGGCGGCTCCAAAGCAGGGGCTTTGCAATTGGGTTTGTCCAGAACTAAGCTTCATGTTCAGCTTGTGGTTATAGATTAGTTTTCGTTTGCTGTCTATTTGGTACCTGGGTCCCGATCTTAGAGCGAACGCTTTCAATTGAAACGTACTGGTGTTTAAGAGGCTCATTTCTGTTGCCAGGTTGGGTATATTAACGTAGGTTTTTATACTTTATCGTCGACACCGTCATGATCTCCTACTTGCGTTCCTCGATCGTACATTTGCCTTTGACCGTGGATATACCAACAATGACCCTGTGAACTTAAGTAGCCTATAATAAAAGTCAAAGCTGCAGAAATTATGGAATTAATCATAAACATCCATCATTCATAAATATTTAATTATCTTAACTTCTTATAATGGGGCAGTAATGCTACGCTAAAAGTCGCGTGTGACACAAGCTACAGTATACAATGATAATTTATGAACTTTAATACAACTCTGGTGTGATTATACTAAAATATACCATTAACCTTTGTTTTAACGCCAATATGGTTGAATCTACGCCACAATGGATTGTTATGTGCACACATTAATGTAATATTGCAAAATGTACAAAATAGATTGATCCATTTATAAAATATAAACCGCAATCAGATAAAATGACTGCCTTTGACAATTTCAACCATGTTTAGAGTAACGCAAAACAACACAGATACTTGCTAGTAAGGGACATTTTAACCAGGTCAAGATATATGAGAGAGATGTAAACACTTCATGTAGATTCATACATGAACATTTCATATTCCCCAGTAATAAGATCACTTACCAGTAGGTATCAGTGATTCTCATAAACATTAAAGTACAAATATTTATGTTCTACAATGAACAAATGGTGTCTGTCTTGTTTTGTATTACCCTAAAAAATGCCTTCCAATACTTCTTATGAATACTTTTTTCCTAGAATTTTGGAAAACGCCAATGAATGGAGGTCTCCAATCCGTACCTAGGCATTTCTGGGCGAAGATGCCGAAGAACGCCGAGATGCTTTCGACTCTAGACATTACCTCGCCATTTTTGCCGAGAAACGCCGAGGTAAGAACAAGGGAGAAAGGTACCCCGGCATTTTTCGGCAAACGCCGAGGGGAGAGAAGCACTGCAGTAGACCTCGGCGTTTCTTGCCAAAATTGCCTAGTGATGCCGAGAAAAGGATTTTGTACAAATTTCCTGGACATCTCTCGCCAAAAAGCGCCGAGACTTGGCCCTTTTCGGCGTTTTGGCTCTCATGCTGTGAGCGGTAATCTTTCAAAACCGAAATCGAAATCATAAACAATATCGTGTAGAGATCTTTTGCAAATGAACTGATGAACGATATGATATATCAGGGATTTAGTATTGCTTGGGAGAATACACGTGGAGGTAAAGTCGACATCGCTCTTGACTCCTTGTCTACAGTTGCTTGTATTGATACAAGCGTGAGAAACAAAGAGTTTGTCTGATCAATTCTGCATTCAGTAAATTGCGAAAAAAGGCGTCTTGAAAATTCAGTTTCTGTACATACTACGTTCCAGAGCAAAACCTCCATTGCCCACTGGTAGCTCATTTATGGAATCTTAAGATTTTACGTTTCCAATCTCATGTATATCATCCCTAATATAGACATAAAAAGGCAAAAGGAGTTTCATCGACTTATTTTTCAAAGGTGTGTAACTCAATTTAATATGTTTACCCATCTAAGCATAGAAGGCAATTCAGTTTTCTGTTTTTGAACAAAATATTTTATCAGCAGAGTTTATGCAGATAGGCCTGAAGAATAAATAGTCAATCTATCAATCTTTCCGACATGATGATTAATTATTTTTAGAGAGATTCCCGGAATCAGATCTAGAGATTCTGATTACTCAGCCACGTTTTCACCAATAATTTCTGACGTTTGTCAAACTAAGGTATATTAGCTACGTAGACCAATTAGCTTATTTTGCTGCGGACCAGGTGTCATGAAAATATGAGGTTGATATCGAAAAACTAATTCATATTGTTTGGTTTGGTAACAGACGCCGATGAGAAAGTAGCAAAAATAAGGCCTTAATAGCTCAACAAAAATACGAATAAATGATAAATAAATAAAAACATAAAAGTAAAAAAACAAAAACAAAACGGGTATAATATATCAATTTTGACGTTTGTATTTCAAGGTCAACACATAGGGTTCGGAGAGTTCACCATAGTTGTATATTCATGATACTCGCAAGTCCTTTCAGTCTATACAAATAATAGATACATGCATGGGACGTTTGCCCCAATTGTAGCTAAGCATACAGAATGTATATCAATTAAACAAACAGAAAAAAGAGAGAGGGAAAAGCCTGAAACTCAACAAAAACAAAACAAAACAAAAGCAAAAAAAAAACAACGAAACAAAAACAAAACAATGCAAAAACGAAAAACAAAACCAAACAAAGCAATACCATATCGCAATATATATATATATATATATATATATATATATATATATATATATATATATATATATATATATATATATATATATATATATATATATATATATATATATATATATATATACACCAATTTCATACCCAAATATCAGCTGTCAATGCCATAGCGATACAAAACGTCAAGTGGCCATATTTCGAGCACTGATGAGGGTCTGTTGGGTTTGTGTTGAGGCAACTCAACCTCCCAGCTGAGATATCATTCATATAGTATATTTTTCAGAGTTTACCTGTGGAACTTGCTAGGCTGAAATAAAAGTAATAAAAAAGAGGAACATTTCTTTGCTAGCGATAGGCAGACTTGAACGTCCAAAAGAAGCGTACACAGAGTTTGAGCTGCTTTTTTTAGGACGTTGAAACCCGAGCCGCAGCGCGGCTCTACGAATTTATCGTGACGGCGCTTCTCGTAGATCTCCTCAATAAAATGATCGGCTCAATGTGGTATTGAGCATCCTATTCGTTTTCGGAACTACATGGGAATATCTGTAGTTAAGTCAATGCTTATGTTCTCTCTGTGAACGCACCTACTTAAACTCCCTGTAAATATGGACAGCAATTCTTACTTTACATCCCTTAATGCAGCATTTGAGCCTGGGTTTTCCTATGATTTACACGCGAAGCGTACAACTCGCTCGCACGCCGCGAATGCGTCAATTCTGCAGCCGATTTGCTACCTAAATATACGTTAAGCACGCGCACCTTATCCCGATTTAAATGTACTAGACATAGAGTCTACTTTTGGGTCTCAACCACCATTCACTGCTAAATTGCGAATGAATGCAGTCTCGGAAGTGCGAGCAATGACGACAAAAGACTCTGTCACATTTTAATAGTGCCAGCTTTGAATACTTAAAAAGGATCTATTTACTAGCCATAAGATGGAAAAAAAATGGCGCCACTTAAAACTGCACTGCTTTTCTACGTCATTGGTCTTTGTGAACTGGAAACGATGTTCGAGACAAAGGTGTACTTGATCGAAATTGACTGTTGATGTTGTGAACTGGAAACAATGTTCGAGACAAAGGTCTAACTGATCGATATTGACTGTTGATGAGGTTTTTTTTCAACGATCTGGGATTGTATGCTAACAAAATTACAGGTTGTAGCAGTGGTTTGAAAAAAAGTATATATAGGCCTGCAGTATCGTGTAGCAAGGAGGACTTAACCCATTACATAGCAGTTCCTGATATTCCCGCATATTTAGCCAGATTTAAGACGACAATTGCATATTTAAATTCTTCATGAAAAGAGCTTTCATTCAAGTACCAACATGCCCGTAGGCTTGAGTCAGTGGTTCTGGCACTGCATGGCAATAAGTTAATGTAAGCCGCACAATGTAAGCCACTCACACCACCTTAATGAATTGGAGAGCTTTGAACTTTGAAAACTGGTTAAGATAAATTTAGTCAAAATCTGAGAGTACCCTGTCATCGGATGACCATCACATGGAAACGCTGGGCAGTATTGAAGTAAAAAAATTGACATGTAAATATGGTACTTTAACTAAAATTGACCCTAACTATTTTTACAGATGTGATTACACAAGACCTACCATAGTATTCACTGTTCATATAGATGTAAAAAGTCATTCATAATCACAGGAACTTCTGAAGGGTTCAGACAGGATACGGTTTCTGTCTTGAATCATCATCAGGTATTTTCTGTTGAGAGCCTATATTTTTTTTAATTGTTTGATTGTTGTCAGGAAAGAGCCAGTGTGGCTCTACCAGGATATTTGTAGAGAATTTGTATAAGAATTGACTTTCTTCTGAAGTCAGTAATAGAGTTCCGCTCCTTTTGGTAATCTCTCAACTGTGAGGGTTCTTGTTCCATGATTTCAGAAAGTCAAAGTACTAGCTTCGCAGCAGCCTTTTCATTAATTCCACTTGAGGAAGGTGTGCTGGTGTGTTCGAAAGAGTATATATATATATATATATATATATATATATATATATATATATATATATATATATATCCCCTTCACTGTCTGTAGTTGGTTAGGCCGAATTTTCACGTACCCCTACCTAGGTACAACGCCTAGCCAAGCTTGGTGACAATCTTCAACCTGGGTGATCATATACGGGATAAGTGTAGGGGACAACAATCTGTATAAGACGTAAGAGCAATGAAAGAACGATCCAAAGCTAATATCAAGGGCATACATGTGGCATTATGATAAGACGCACCGCGGCCAGGAGCGGCTTCTTATGTCGGAAGAAACGAAAAACTACAACACGCGAAGCGCGCAGTGGTTTTCATTCATTTTGACACAAGAACCAACAGCTACCAGTTGGCATCTCAGTTAAAAACCATGCTGTTTGTACATCATCTTTAGAAAGTGACGTTCGTTCTTACTTTGAACTTCATGTTGTTCCACAAATTTAGGGATAGCAAAAATTAGCCATTTCATCTTACTTGATGAATTTGACTTCAACAATCGAAGTAAGTTGATTTACGCAACAAATAGATCAACAATTCCCTCATTGTTTCACTTTCAATGGGGCTGATTGGATATCTAAATCAAATAGGAAAGCTTGTTTATTATTTGTTCCATTATGTTTTGTCGGTAGAGATGTCGTGAATTTATAAAGTGCAAAATTGAATAAAACAGGACCTAATGTAACAGTATTTTTTTTTTTTACACAATTACACAAGTTTTTAATGTTAACATTTGAGGGCTGATTCATTGGAACGTGCAAGATAGGATGGGTTTTCTGAATCCTGGGCACAATTGCAAGAGGTAGTCACATGCACTTGGAATGAGAGAGACAGTTACATCTCACAGATAATTCAGCCACCTGCGTGTCTCCTTGTTTATCAATGACTCTACAACCAGTGCAGAAGCTATCTCCAACCACTGTATTGCATTCAGGTATGAAATCATTGTATTTTTGTTTTCGTATTGTTTATAACCCGTGTGGTGTAACCTTAACATTTCTCTAACACAGCTCTATGAACAAAGGTTTGTTGCTGTAGGTTGATGCAAACGCCACCATATAGCAAGTCATGACGTAAGTGAATACCCGGAGGAGCAAGACAGTGCCACGTGTACTGGTCTTTCAACAGAACTGAAAATTTCTGACATGTGGATCATAGAGCTACAGAAGCAACAATTGA
>OZ026620.1:7098601-7155997 GCA_964020975.1 Hermodice carunculata
ATAATGGTTACAATATGTATTCTACATTAGCCCCCCCCCCCCGCCACACACACACAAACACACACAAAACCGTCGTTTTTGTTGCAAAAAAGCAAAACAAAACATCATGATATAGTGTTTTGACAAGAACAATTACACAGCGTTTGAAATTTCAGTACCTCGTTAGTATGCTCCTTAGTTACTGTACGTTTACTGATAAGCTTGTGCAGAATATAGGCTACCAAGAAAAGATAAATATATTTGTTTTCAGGATCAAGTTTCAAGATAAAAAAAAATTACAGAAGAAAGGTTATGGAAGTCATTAGTATTTGGTGGCAGAAGTGAGACTTGTGAAGTCATTCTATGTTACAAAGCGCTATGAAAATAACAATAATAATATCCGAAACTTCAAACTCCGCAGGTATAAATCCTTGTCAACAGCATCGAAACCCCAAACTAAATATTACATGTGTGTCTTAATATTCTCACGGAGCGCTGGCTTATTTTAAAATGTCTACAAATAGGACAAAACTATGAGTTTTGTCATTCATCTACACCAACTCGTGTCATATCACTTGATGGTCATATGGGACATACTCATATAAACAGTATCTTGGTCGCTCTGCTTCAAAGAGCTGTATTTGTCTTGTTAAATGCAGATGCAAGAACTTTTTTCAAGAAACATACCCGACATACAGATACATGTAACAATTGCAAAAAAAAACATAGCACGGAATTCACATACAACTCTTGCAGCTCTTGTACAAAAGTAGCGGTATGGGGTAATAAAGATACATACTAAAGCTGTTAGCATCTTTGCAAATCGCCCATCAAAGGTTGCTATTGGTCAAACAAGACACGTACCTTGCAGGGCAATGTCATTGGGCAGACTGCCCTCCGTGGAATTATGCAGGTTGTCCTGGTTTTTCGTCATATTGGTATCTGTGCGGGTTCTTCACTGCACTGGATACAATCTGTCTCCTGCACTCAAGTTAATTACAAAATTACTCACAGATCATTGATTAGGTTCCAGTCATGATGTTTGAACTGACAAAATAATATCTAGTTAACTCTTCGCGCATGGAAAATAGGTTGACAAAATCAATATAGTCAAAGTATCAATTTGAGATCTTGTTTTCATTCTGCTGGAATGCATGACTTTGTTGCAGCTTTAGTTTCATGTGCAATTATTTGAGCCATTGCTATATTGAATATGAATAGCAAATTTGTGCTTTCCTCCCAAAAAGCCAATACAAATTATGCTTTATTAGACTACAGCAATATGCAAAGTTTCTGCTCTAATAGTAATCTGCATAAGTTCGAGTCAGCAATGGGACCTTTAAATACTACGACATGCTAAAAGTCAATTAAATAAAGCCATTAAGGTCCAGGGACAATAGATCAACGGGTAGCATCATCAAGATTTAATATATATAAATGCCCTAATCATAACTGTTCACAACCATTTACAAGTGAACATAAGTCTATGATATTGTTCACATGGACATTATAGCCACAACAGAATCAGTGTCATGTTAATTACGCTGGCAACAAGAAAACGACAAGAAGGTGGAAAAGGCTACAATAACCGTACTTATAGTGCTCTGTGCTACAGTGGGGGTGATTGATGGGACAATTTGTGGTATCCGGTGTCAGCGTACCACCGCAGCGAACCGTCCAATTTTATAGGACAATGTATATGAATGTTGTTTCTTGCGTAAAGAAAGATAGTTAAGCAGTTATCGGTACCAGGACTTTGGATGCCAAGATACTGAATATATAAAATGTAAATAGGAATCACAGGTAAAAGTATGCGTTTCTGTTTATATCTTTGAGAATAAACATTAAATGTGAACTTTCTGCCCAATTAAATAGTCAAAACATGTAAATGGCATGGGTGGGGCTTAATATTTGGAGTGGCCTACGTGAATGCACTATGACCAAGTTTTACTTGAGGTTAATGTCAATAAAGTTGATTCAATGAAATCTTCCCCTTTCAAACATTTTACAACATGTTATTCTCCAAATAATTTGTCAACTTCAGAGTTTGTATCACCATGCAGAGACCTTATCTACAACAAATATGTAATGGTCCGTTGAGGCAAGGTAGGCCCAGCAGAACCAAGCCACCCTGCATCCTAACAAACATAATGGGCGCTACACAGAGGTCCTTTATGTCGATTGTCAGAAAACCATGATACTAGGCGTGACGAAATGTGGATGGATCCTTAAGCACAATCAATTGTACCATGTGCTGTTAACTTTTGGGTTCATTCGTCTTCGCGCAAACAGCTAAATTATATATAAAAAGAATGTATGAATCCCTGTTTTTTAAGTTTTGCTTGCCAACAATTAAGTTTTCCAATAAAGTACAGCTTTTCTACATTTATGAACAATATTGTTCATGTGCATATCAGATATCAGACTCGCAAGAAAAAGTACTGGAAAACTCTATGTAACTATTTGTTCCCCACACATTCAAAAGACCACATTTCTGTCGAAATACCTGTGAGTTCCTTTACTTTGTGGAGAAAGTTGACATTTCCAAGTTGCCAGCAAGTAAGTTCCTCAGTATTCCTATAAGGGCCGTGTATAGATGCGTTACTTGTTCTTGATCATCCCCAGCGTAAACATGTTTAAAAGATGGAACAGGATTGTAGAGACTGAAATGCGTTGCTGCCTTTTCTACGGAATAAGGTGAAGTTAATATGTCCGTTATGAGCTTGTGGTACATCTGTGTTATTGCACACCTGGCTTTGGAGTTGCACTGTGTATAAATATCCTCAACACAACAGCTGCAGAAAATGTATACCTTCTTGGAAAGTGTTTTTTCTGAAAGGCATAAAAACAACTCACTGGATCGAGAAAAAGATTCCCCTGTACAATCTTCATCAAATAAGAATCCCCATACGCATACGTGCACAGTTGTATGGACCTCAGTAACCTTCAAAAGCATTGAATACCACGTGACCCCAGTAGAGAACGCGCGTGGATCAAACCCCAGCCACTGTCGGTTTAACGTGAAAAGGTACTGGTGCCACAATGTACTGGAGCTCTATTTTCATATGATTAGCTATCAAAAGTATATATAGTGTATTCATATTCATGACCATGGCTGCCGTAAAAGTAGGTATGAGCCTATGGGTGCACTTCAAGCAAAAGTCTCAGGGATGTCGTAATTTCCATTCGTGGGGGGTATTATCAATCCATTAACGCCCGTACACAAAGGCAGGGAATATGCAGTCAAAAGTTAATGCACTTATAAGTGTAATTGGCACAGGTTAAGATCCAGTCCAATATCGTCAAGTTGGTCACAAATAAAGATGCTATTGATTGATAATAGTATAATTTATGCTATCGTTGACTGCATAGGCAGTTTATTGTACTGCCACTCAGCCTCTATGTCGATGCATTTTTACGTGTTCAAAGCTTGGCCCTCGAGTCATTACATACTCGTTTCAACATACCATACACCTAATTATCAAGTCTCCACAGAGAAACAAGAATTTTCAATCTCGGTGAAAAATCGGTGTGTGTATATGGCATCGATTTGAGATAAGGCTGTAAAGAACATACATCAGTAGGTGAGCCACTCAAACTTGACCGTGTCGTACTGATGTGGGCCTTATTTTTTATTGACTGGTTATGTGCACTTGTATTTTTAAGTGCACTGCTAATTCAAGTATTTCATTGAAAAAAGCAGTAGCTGCACTTTTGTTGATACAATGAGAGGTCATCCATGACCCATTTGTCAGTACAACACAATTTAAATACATATGGAAAATATGAACAACTGAGAGTATGTACTTGTGATGCAAACACGCACATTAAAACACCAGTCTAACGGTAACGCAATTTGATTTTACAATGGTGTAAAATCGCCTTCGTCTGGTGTTTTGTTTGACCCTTATATCTGTTCAAAGGTAATGAACCTGTTAAGATGAAGCAAGTCCATTCCCGTTAGCACTTTACCTTTAAAACGATGATTCAAAGTTTTGGGGATTTGAAATTAAAGGGCGGGAAAGACATGCATAGTTACTGGCAGCATGTGAGAAATGATCTATCTATTTTTTTTGTGCAGATTTACTTCTGGGAAGGCAGCACACCACAGGAAGCACATGTACATGTAGGAATACACTTTGAGTGAGCGCCTAGCCCTAGGCTCAAGTCAGGCCGTAATGGAGAAGCCATTAATGCCATGCTTTATGCGTTGCTACACCAGCGGAGTATGATATATGTTACTCAAAGCAGTAACTTCCTTGAATGTATCATACTTTCCAATATCGTCAATTGACTTGCTTTCCTCGGGTTTTTAATTGTTATTTTTTTACGGTTTTTTGCGGATACAATGAATTGGCAAAGTCAAGGAACTTCGCGAAATGCATGAAAGCCGCATCCTTTACTTTGCTTTAAAACAACATTGGTAACCTGTGTTTACAGTTGTAACATCAACTCCTTCCCATCTAAACCGGTGGAAAACGATTTAAAATTGTCAAAGGTGTCCATCTTGCGTTTAAAGCTACACCAGTAACTTGCTCGTGGTTGTGACGTCAATACTTTCCCAGCTAATTTGTCGAAACGAGTCCAAATTTTCAAAGTTGTCTGTCTTGCCTACATTTAATCATCGATGCGCTTTGTTTAAATCTTCTAAAGAAAAACATGGAGAAACAAATTCGAATTCCTAATATTCTTCTTGTAGACGGCCTTATACAAACAGTCAGCCAAACTAAAGTTAATTAACCACATACCCATATTTTACTTCCGCAGGCTGAGTAACCAGTTGCCAACAGATGGGCAATGCATATGGAACCTAATGATCAAGCATTGCGGCATGAGAGCATTTCAAGCAACTTTGCATTTTTAGGAGGTCATGACCTATTGTGATTTTGCATGCGACCTGTCGAACTGGCAAGTTTGAATACAACAATACAGCTGTTTATAATATACGAGGATTGGGAGCAAACCATACAGTAGTGCCCCCCCCCCCCCGAAAGCTTACCCCGAGCATGCTTTTTCAATTTCTTGAAGAAGACCAAAGTGTATTTAGTCTGTGGATCTATGTAGTGCAAGTTTATTTTTGAGATAAGAATTTCCACATTGTCATGTTTTGATAATCGATTGGCAACACATTCAGCGGTTGTATATCCACGTGTTTTTAGCCCTTGAATATGTGAAGGATGTCTTCATTTGAAATCACGATCAGCCCGTTTATTCAATGGAACCTGCCCAAATCCACATTTCTACATTGCCCAAACTGTGCACTCGGTACCGAAAGGGAGTAACAGGCTTTAGTATTTAACCAACTTTTAACTCCACGCCACCTCCACCTATCTGACAAGAAATATAACCAGACTTGCAAACATCTTACCAAGCAATCGTCCCGCCCAAAGCTCATGAAATGGTTGGTAAGTGATTACTCTAAGCTTCCATGAGAGGTAACAACCATAGTATGGCCTTTTGCACAGGAACAAGTAAATGAACATTGACAATCTTTGGACATGACTCCTTCGGATGTTCCCAGCCAGGTCCAGTCTGTACGACCTTCCTACAGGCATGGCCTGATCGTGGGAACTCGGGACTTCTATACACGAGAGTTTCCACATGTGCATAGAATGTTCTACTTGAATCAACTATCTGTATTACTACGTACATAAACAACCTGGTTTGCTCTCAACTGGGACCATGCTCACAACATTACGGCTTTTTTTGGCATGGTTAGATAGCTGTTTCAATCTGATTATATTAATTTTAGCATCTGACACAACCAGGAATTAATTTTAATACATTGATAACAGTGGGGAATATTGCCCAAAACTCTAACGAAAAGTGTTTGTTTACATGCTTACAAGATGAATCTGCTACAACCATTTTAGGTCATCTCATTGGTTTTTGGCTCAAAATAAGGACCATTCATGGCACCGGATCAAGGCACCAGATTGCACTGTCTGAACTAACTGTAATGGAATCTTATCATGCGAGGGACTTGTAGCTTCCAAGTTGAGCTTGTGTGTCACTCTTTCGACTGACGTCATGACCTGGTTAGGTCAGGCTTAGAATGCCAGGTCATTTAGACAGTCATGGACCCTGCATTTTAACTGCACTTAGTGCATGAAAAATACCTTGATCTGTCACAAATTACACGTTTAGTTACATGCGTAGTTTTCAATGAACAGAACACACTAAAATCTTTACCCAGGCAAATAACTATAATCAGAGAGGTTAACAATGCCACCGCGGTTAATGTGTCACTTTTTCTTTGAAAAGAAGGTTATGTATGATCACTCATGAAAGATTTGATATATCGTAATATATACTTTTATGTTGTAAAGTTTATTTAGAACCAAGTTTTAGCAACTTTTTGTGAGTGAACTCACCTTTTATGTTCATACTTTGGATAATGTGTTATTTTTGGTCCGGTACATATTTGATGGATGATGCAGGGCCCTACACTGGAATTTGTGAAAAAAATTCACATTCATCCTAGATAGCTTTACATTCATCTTGGGTAGCTTTACACTCATCTTTGGTAGCTTTACATTCATTTCGGGATACATTTATGTCTTTCCATTATTTTTGGTGGACGTTTAATGGGTTTCATGTTTGCAGGTAAATTTCGAATGTGGAAAACAGCCCGCCCGAAAAGTGACACTGGGCTTTCTGACCTTAATTAAACTCCTCTTGGGTAGCTTTGTTGTAATCATTACAAGGTTTTGGTGGATGTTTAATATGTCTCGTTTCATATTTTCCGTTAAATGTTTAGCGTGAAAAACAATTTGATTAGCTTGTATTTGAAACGACTTTTAATGCTAATTTCTTGCCATGTGCTAGCCAGTGTATTACGTGGTGGTATGATATACGCATGAATGTTTTATTAAGTGAAGACCTATTGCAATAAAGGCTTTCTTTTACAATGTACGTTGCGACGACGTTCGTAACTTATCTGAGATCGCTGAAAGTTGAGTGAATTGCCTTTGAGTCGATTTCATATAGCATACTGGAAATTAGTTAATGAATAGGATGATTTCTTTATTATTATTAGCTTTTCCCAGTGTGGTTGTACAAGTAAAAGGGGGGGAACATTTATCAACAAAAGCGAGCCTGTAATGACAAACTGATTTTGTGGCTTCTGGTATAAGTGCGTGTGCACGTTCTATCGTATGTATGTATGTATGTATGTATGTATGTATGTATGTATGTATGTATATATATATATATATATATATATATATATATATATATATATATATATATATATATATATGTATATATATATATATATATATATTAGCCTTCTGTCAAGAGTATGAAATTGGTGTATAAAGGTTTTCACACGAATTAGTCTCCAAAAATAGGAAACACTTTTAACAGTGTTTCGCTTCCAAGTCTGACTTTGAATATAGTTGTGAGAATTGCCTTATTATCTTTTAGTTTGACAATGTGTAAGCACATGAAACAATAATACATAAGATATATTCTGGGCGGTACCTTTCAACCTTATTTCACTAAAGCACATGCCCACCCGGAACATTTCCGTGATATTAAAACTGCCCACGTGATAGAAATGTATATAATACCTACAATTCGTGCGCAATTCATCAACTAAAATACAAAAACGTTTGCATGCAACTTTCTTTAAGATGAAATGCACCAAACACACACACAAACACACACGTGTATTGCTGTTTGTACAATAAACTGTAAGTATATTCAATATATTACACAAACTATCAAAGTTAGGTATCTCCGGAGCTCTGCTTAATTGGTTTAGTAGTTACTTGAACGATCGTCAACAGAGGTTTGTGACGCATGGAGAGTTTTCAAATTGGGGTAAAGTAGAAGCAGGGGTCCCCCAGGGCTCAGTTCTTGGGCCTCTCTTATTTCTTATTTACGTTAACGATATCGTTGACATTGTAACTTCTAACATAAGGCTCTATGCCGACGATGTAACTTTGTACATCACCATTGACGATCCCACTGGCTCTGCTGTCACCATGAATGATGATCTTAAACACATTGAGAATTGGTCTAAGCAATGGCTAGTTACATTCAATAGCTCCAAAACCAAGTCAATGATTATTAGTAAGAAGCGACAGCCTCCACATCATCCCCATGCTCTATTTCAGGGTACTACACTTGAAAATGTAAAACAACACAAACATTTAGGTCTTATTTTTAGTGCAGATTTGTTATGGTCACCTCATATAAATTATGTTGTCTGCAAAGCAAGGAAATTAATTGGAGTAATGAAATTTTTGCAACATAAGCTCAGCAGACGCACATTAGAATTGATTTATTTCACCTACATTAGGCCTATTTTAGAGTATGGTGATGTTGTGTGGGGAGGGTGCACGAAATTTGATGCAGACCTTCTAGAAGATATTCAACTGGCTGCAGCCCGCGCAGTGACGGGCGCGTCTTGTCGAACAAGTCATGCATTCCTGTACAATGAAACTGGATGGGAGACTCTCTCTAAGCGTAGAGAAAAACACCGACTCATACTTCTTTATAAAATTATTAATGGACATACACCTGCATATTTACACGATTTGATTCCGGAAAATGTATCCAACAGAAATGCATATAATGTGAGATCCAGACAGAACATAAGCCAGGTTCGTACAAAAACTAATACTTACAATAATTCTTTTTTTCCCGCAACCATTCGCCAATGGAACTTACTCCCATCCAGTGTTCGAAATTCTGAAGATATAGATACTTTTAAGCGTAAATTGGATAAAGGGAGACCAAAGACAAATGAGTTGTTTTACATTGGTAATAGGAAAGCCAATATTCTACATGCAAAAATTAGGATGGGCTGCAGCCAGTTGAACCACGATATGCATAAAATTGGTATAGTAACTTCTCCTGCTTGTTCTTGTGGTGCCGAAATAGAAAATTCATTTCATTACTTTTTTGAGTGTACCAAATACACGACTGAGCGGAATTTATTGCACCAAAATATCATAGTATTGGCTCCTTTCACACTACAAACTCTTATGTTTGGAAATCCCAAGTGTTCAAAGGCAGTAAACCAAATTATTTTTGACAGTACCCACACATATATCTTAAATTCTGGCAGATTCAACTGAGGCCCGTACGTTTTCCACCCAGGTTGACGAACAAGCTTTGCTTGTGACTCCTGGTGGTTCACGTGCGGGCCGGTACTTTCTTTCTTTTTTTTTTTTTTTGTTCCGCGAGCAGTATTCATGTGAACAGTGTTGGCTGACCTCGACAGTATTGTATTCTAATAATGTATACTTCTGTCTGTCCTGTAATTGTGATGTCTGATCTTTTTGTATGTATGTCCATGTCGATGTTACGTCAATGTGGTGTCCTGTGGCCCGTCTTTATCTTTTGTACAGCATTGGTATTGTTCTTTTATTTCTTTTTTTTTCACGAGAGGGATTTATATAGGCAGAGCCTGTTTCCCGATCGCTTTTTTGAATAAAATATGTTTAAACCATACCTAGTGTAGGCACGATGACAATGACATCTCCTACATGTAGCTGTTGTCGTAGCTGTGATCAGAACTTTAAGATATACCATATAAATTCGCCTATTCTTCTTTCAAATATACGGAACACCAATTCCCCTACATTACTAACGATACAGGGTATTACTGTCATAAAAAAACATAACAATAGAGTGTGCTTCGTGATGCAATTAAAGGATTTTTTTTGGAATATGCAAGGATTTTAATCGCTTCTTTTTTCATTTTAATTACAATTAGTTTTTCAACGACACGAGTTAAAAAGCACTTGAAAGCACTTTGAAACAATTCCAATGTGGGTTGTTTGCAAAGTTTTCCTAGCTGTGTAGATAACTTTTCCCCTTTGGCAAATTGGACTCGTCAGTTTTCTGAAATTTTACAAGGGTGTGCTGCACAGCCCTTCTTTTGGGGAGGTGGTTGACTCAAGGATGTGATCAGTAGTTCTGGAGGTGTTCTCTGGTGTATCTCAACCTCTTTTTGATATTTCATGCTACAGTTTAAAGTCATGTGTCCAAGACTTCTTCCACACGGTGCTGGCGTACAACCGTTGTTTTTGTTTCTGTTTGCATAAGGAACTTCTTTGAATTAGTTGTTCAGTGTTCCTAATTTTTCTGATTCACAAAAGTCAATTTCGTGACTTACCTTCAGGATACTAATATAGTTCTAAAATTTTGCTTTTTAGTTTCTTTATTTGGTCTCTATTGTACACTTGCTGTAAGGATCAGAAATATTCCAAAATATAGAGCTTACATTGTCACCACCAGCGCCCTCTGATGACAACACACTGGATACCGAGTGTTATTTAGCAACGGCACCCTGATAATGTTTTGAATATCCAGCTGTAGTCAAAAGTGAGTTACCATCTCTATGATATAAAACACTGGTAGTTAAAATCAAAGAAATAAACAATTGGTGTGCCTTACAGATGTCCAATGATCTGTCCAGATTACATGGCGTAGTACATTGACATCAAAAAGAGACCACAAGGAAAACAGACGACCTACGACCTGAGCAGATGTCATCTATACTGATAAGACAGCAACTCTGACATCATTTTATGGTTCAATGGTCTCAGTGTGAAACAGGCATCAATAATGATGGGCAATTGATATTTGATTCTTTCGCCACATTGCAGTACAACAAAATATTCATAAAACATCAATGGTTAAGCCTGATCCCAAAGTGCCGTAAATGGCAAAACAATTGAAACATGCCAAGCTACTGTCCAATTATTGTCTTGTGACAAGATGGCATTATCTAGTTTACCCGCAAAAAGTGCATAACAGGTCTTCATACAAGGAAGAGACAATTAATCAGAAAGATGGAATCATCTGGTACAACCAAACATATGGACCAGAGTCAGGCTTCAGCAGAATTTATTTCATAAATGGACGACTTCCAATTAACACACAAGGCCAATGGTCACAAATTCGAATTATTATGTTTGGTGAAACGTCCATATATCAAATTGATTGGTGAGATGTTCCTGAAACTAGACTTTGAGAACGATTGTTTCATTGACACCAGCACCTGAAAGCGAAAAATGCAATAATGACTTGTTTCGTCATTTGAGTGTAAAATTGCAGATACCTTGCTGCATCATGCAGAGCAAGACTCAACACCTCCAGACGCGTCTACACTACAATTACATATAGCATAACGGATTTGTTCAAGTTAGGTGTACAAAAATCTTACGACCTAGGTTGCAGCTAGTAAGCAGGAAGACTAACTTTTTGGACAGTGTACAGCGTATCAGGAAAAGCGTAGACTTGGATACTGTTCTGGAGCATGCGCAGTATGCATGGTGACTATCTGTTGGTATGAAGCACTGAGGTGACCAGGCATTTTTTTTGGATACTAAGAATTCTAAGACTCATAGAAACCTGTGGCATAAACATAGGAACCTGTGGCGTAAATGTAATGATGATTGATGTTGCAATGCTTCTGTCGACATTGGATCTAAGAAGATCTACTACCACTGGGAAAATGGTTAACGATTTTGCCCAAGAAGTATTTATACATATAAGGGAAGTTGTGAGACTTCGTGTCAGTTGGGATACCTACGAATCTGAACAATTTATGGCCTATGCTGGGGAATGCCATGGCGGTAGTGATCTGTTTCCTGTCTGTGGCGAAACAATAAAAGCACCAAACTGGAATAGTAGTGCCTTTATGAGTCATAAGACTCAGACATGCCTGTTCAATTATTTTGTACCAGTGACCAATCCCACTATCTCTGGAGCCAAAACCCTGTTTACCACCTTCGAAAAATGTTTTATATATACAAAGTGTGGCATGTATTCCAAAGGCTATGTTGCACCCATGAGTTACAGAAGGATTAATACCCATGCAAAAGATATCAATGTGTTATTTTTTTGTACCCAGTATTCTGTATGGATTTAAGCTTTGGTAGCACTTGGGTATGGCACTTAAGGTATATTGCAGCACACAGCATAGCAGCGCGACTTGGAAATAATATGAAATGCAACCTTCTGTTTATATATGCCATGCACTGTGACATTGCATCATCATTCTGAGGAAATGGCAAGAAGACTGTGTGGCAAGTATGGAGATCTGCGCCATGTTTGATATTACTAGTCTAACGACTGCTCCTGGCATTAGATGACGTAAAGGATGATTACATCGCTGACCCGGAATATTGCCATCCCTTTGAACACTGAAAGCCTTCTCCCCTAATTCTTGTAATTTAATCCCACAAGCAATTAGTTGCGTACAAAGATTCAGCAATTAAACATTATTTCACGTATTCCTACTGTGAACTGTGTTGCATATCAATGTTTTGGGACTGGTTCTATATAGTATCATCTCTACAGATCGGAGGGTCGAGACTGTAGATAATATATTCTTTTGGTGTACCACTCTTAATTCTGAAAGCACATGAAAGGTACCATGAACTTGCGATGTACAACTGTAACCAACACGGAAAGACACACAAACAAAAATTTCCAATGTATTGGAATGTGCAGGTACTTGAAGGGAGATTCCAAATGTATATAATGTCTGGTGTTTCTGCACTGGAGGGGTAATAGGGACCTCACTAAAATGTATATATTGCCTGGTGTTTCTGGACTGGAGGGATAATAGGGACCTCACTAAAATGTATATATTGCCTGGTGTTTCTGCACTGGAGGGGCAATAGAGACCTCACGAAAATGTACATATTGCCTGGTGATTTTGTACTGGAGGGGTAATAGGGACCTTACTAAAATGTATATATTGCCTGGTGTTTCTGCACTGGAGGTGTAATAGGGACCTCACTGAAATGTATATGTTTAAGACATACACACACCAATTTTCATTTTGGTAATACATGCATGTTTGACAAATGTAACATCATCAAAGCAACTATAGCGTAGAACGTATTTCCCAACAGTATGGATTCATGCATTCAACAGCTTAAAGGAAGAAAATCTATGCCTTCAAGGGCTTCAAATTTTATTCTAAAACTTCCACCGTCCCATTTCAAATAATACATTGTAAAGGCGTTAATGGGATAAAGGTCGGTGTTTTTTTATATAATTTTAATCTGAATCATTACCTATCGAGTTACATGTATTCTGCAGTAAATATGACCACAAAGAAAAAGAATACATTTCTCATAGAAACCAGCTAAAAGACAATGATTGGTACACAATATAGAGGCGTATTCTGTTTCGTATACCGTCCTCCCGTTCCCAATTTTACGAATGACCTTGAATCATTTCTAAATGTGACAGAACTTGTACTTTCCAAGATGTTTTCAGATAGCAACTCATATTTATAGATATAGAATGGTTGACGCACACTCAAAGTGCTCGCCCTTCAACACCGCGACCTGTGATGCGGATTTACATGCAACGTTATGCGACATAGGAAATGACCCACATTCAGTGTCATAAGTTCCTATGGTTACTAAAACCGAACTTTTTTTCTCATCTTTCTTCCTGTACTGGTTTGACAACAAAGAAAAAGCCTGTTTTACAGAGAACAAGTAACTTTAGTAAAGCTCGTAACACGCTAAACGCTTCGTTACACTGGTGTAGTTTTAAGTTTGACCATTGCACGGTGTATGTTTAATGTCACCGACAGCGTTGTATGCTCACTGCGCTTGCCCAGGTGAGATGCAGTGATTAGACCTATTGGTTTTATGAGCAATGTCTGCTAAACCCTGCGTTCCAGTCTAAGAGTGGCACTTAACACTGTGATATTGATATAATTTTTACTTATTTATGAACAGAGACTACTCAAACAATACATATTTAAATTTTAAGCAATTACGTATTGCTATTTGATATTAGTAATAGCCCATAAGTTGACATCTGCACAAACTGGGTACGTGCTTAAATACTAGCCTAATTCCAAGAGAAGAAAAATGGCAGTGGCCTTCGATGCCCGCAAACTATCTCAAAATACCAACTATTTTTTTACTGTTAAATATTGCTCCCTACCTCAGGAATGGTTCAATATTTTTATAATTTCCAATAAAGTACACAATGCACTTTTTTCCTTACCCCCCTCCCCCCTCCCTTCGTCCACCAAAAGCGCACTTCCCTGCACTGACTAATGAGGACCACCCCGTTCAGCCCAGAACGAAAGAACCAGGATCTTGAAGGGTTTGGCTAACTTTTGGTTCTCATTTCAAGTTGGAAGGTAACGGACGTACCAGCAACGTTCAATGGTCTCTTAGTCTGTGTGATCCCATTCGATCCATATATATATATATATATATATATATATATATATACAAAACCGTCTCGGGTGGTTTATCGGCAATTATACACTGGCCACAAAATGGAAAAGTTACTACAACCGGTTTGTGGGTCATGCCTATTGTATGTGGGTCACTTGTAATCCTCAAACCCAGTCAGAGTCAGAGTCATAATTCTTTTATTTGGCAGAAAGGACAGGTATATTAACATTACAAACAGTATGCAATAATTGATAGATATAGGTCCCATGCTATTATTTGCAGAAATGTGAACAGAACTGTCAGGATGACCCCAAGCAAGGACGGCTTGTCCGCTAACACTGGGACCACCTTGGATCAAGAGAGACACAATTACAAGATATTTATACTGCAAATGAAGTCCTAGATTTTATATACTAAAAATATGAAGAGAGATGACAAGAAGATACACAGGATATTGAATTAGTAAACACATAATTCAGCATGAACAGAGACATGTTATTCAACTATTACGTACATAACAATTTAAATAAAATATTTATATAAAATTACATATTTTATATAAAACCGGACCAGGGACAGTATATACCAAGCATAGCGTACCACAGTTTCTGGGTATTTAGAGCTTCCCATAATATCTGGGCAGATTTGCTCATTTATACAATTCTGAAACCCCCTACGTAGCTCTTTGAATTTAAGGCAAACATGGTTTCTGGGCATTTTTCAATAGCCCATAAAAGCGAACATCTGCCCACCAGACGGCCTGAGGATTATAATTCTGTCATTAAACCACCCAAGACATAACTGTATATATATATATATATATATATATATATATATATATATATATATATATATATATAAATAAATATATATATATAAATATATATACATATATATACATACATATATATATATATATATATATATATATATATATATATATATATATATATATATACATATATATATATACTGATTTTCATTTCGACTGACTTTCAAATGACGTCCATAAGTCATCTGAGCACTGAAAGGACTCTTGTTTGATGTCCTTCTAAATGTAATGTGACGAAGCAGTAACATAAGAAAAAAAAAACCCTCATTCACAAATACATTAGGCGGAACACAGGTATCCAATAGATCTATTCATACCGTCTTGAACCGAATTTTTCCTGATCTTAATCAATTATGTATCCCATTGTTGGCCTGATTGTCTTATCAGCAAGTGGCCGAGTCCGGCCCACGCCTTCGTGTTTACAACCGATACCAAGGCTAACGCTAGTGTTTAAAGCATGGTTTTTGCTGAACAATGCATATCTTTCACCTAAAATGTCACACCATTGGTGAAACGTGCATTTTTACTTTGCTGATAGTTTGTTTTTCCATTAAATCCATCACACATCCTGTGTTTTACTTTCTGATCCTTCCACGTGTAATCCGCCCAGCCTGGTCCAGTACAAAATGTAAACAAAGCAGGGAGCGCTTCCCGAAGTGAAGCGAATAAACCCGAGTCCTATGAACTTGTGTACTGAATGATCTACATGATTATGCTCATGGTATACTTTGTACTTATTGCCCTGTAAAAAACCTATATATGCACCTCTAAGAGTCAGAGATAAATAAGCTTAAATGTTAACTTAGATGCATTTCCTTTTTCGTAGTCTCGTTGTCAGTCCTGGGACTGCCGTCCGCGTTGTGTTTGTCATCAGTCATCATCCGTCCGTCAACAATTTCACATTTTTGACTTCTAAAAAACCATTAACAGGTTCACTTCAAACTTGGTGGAAATGTACTTCATAGGGTCTTTACCAGGTATGTTGACACGGTAACGCTCCGAGGTATTTAGATTTTAAGTTAATTTTGTTGCTGATCTTTTGGTCAAATTTACAAAAATCGTATTTCCAAGACATAGTGACACGTCTAGAGAGTGCTAAACTTTAGTTTATTCAACTACGTTGTTCAGTTATTTTGTTTTTCATTATTTACATGAATTTTTGTGCGTGTGTTGCTATTTCAATCTCTGCTCCCAAACTGCATGGTGGATTCACTCCATAAAAAATGGGGATGAACCTGGCCTTTCTTCTAATAAGTTTATTCATTATTTGGTGTTCCTGGCATTTCATGATTTTTAACGAATTATTAACATTATGAATCACCAGTGAAGGTGTGTATTAGCATTGTCGCTATTGGGATAGCAGCAGGTCGTATCCATTGGCTTATGTCTCTGTAATGATGCACCATAAGTTCATGGTTACTATTAAACAGAAATAGGAAAAGCACCAATGGGGTTAGGCATGATATTCATTTTAACCTTGGGTGACCTTGAAATGTCAAGTTTACCTGTTGGCTTACGTCTTGGTAATAAAGTGTGTCCTGTCCCTTTTCATTGAAAAATGTTGACTCCAGAACTATGTGACTGAATATTTGAATACTGCAAACAGTCATTACAATCTCAAAAACATGTGACCTTGATAATATTCTGAAGGTCAAAGGACCCCTTCAGTCTTTACATCAAAAGGTCAGCTGAGCCCAGGATGGTCAAATTCCTCTTGTCTATCTCCTCTAAAACAGGGACAAACAAATCATATATTTAAATCCTTCATACAACGTATTTGACCATTTATAATAGTATTTCTAGGATAATGAACCCCCATCAATACAGATGGATGGCGGTATACATTGCTCTCTTAAATATGCTGCGGCCCGGGTTCGATCCCCAACGATGGCACAAGTTGTTCGTCCCGGGAAGCTCCTCCGACGGGTGAGTCCGATTCCTCCGAGGGTTCGAATTTCGCGGCGTTTTTTGGCTGGGGGTTCGTGGTCGCATGTGGCAAGGTTTCCCAAACACCTGCTGAGCACCGTAGGTTTTCTCCGGGTTCTCCGGTTTCCTCCTACATTAAGTTTGGGATAATTGGGCTAAGATCTTGCCTACTGGACCCTGTGGAAGAATAGCCATGGGCTGAACAGGCTGTCCAGTATAAAGATGTTCAATTATTATTATTATTAGTAGTAGTAGTAGTAGTAGTAGTAGTAGTAGTAGTGTTGTTGTTATTGTTGTTGTTGTTGTTGTTGTTATTATTATTATTAATATGGACATCAGGAAAGTGTGGAATTCAGCATCCTATATGTTTTCATAAGGTAATGGGAAATCTGATTTTTAGTAAATATTTCAGTTAACTTTGTCAACACACCTGTTAAAAATCCCTGTAACGTTGGGGAGCAGTACTTCTCCTATACATTGCTATGAAGCAATTGAGCCATGATTATCTATCATTTAAACAAGAGGAATCCTCCACCCTGCTCGCACACCGCAAATGTATAGATTATGCACCAGAATCCGCTTTTTCATTATCATTAAGACTATGCAATACACTCAGATTGAAATGTGGCTGTCAAAAAACAGAATTTCAGGTGGTCTACTTCAAGTGGGTGGTTGAAGATATTATTTCTAGCAGTGCAAGCTACTCTCAGCCCAGCACGGAATATAAAGAAGGTTTGATGTTATAAGCCTTGTTGTTATTTTTCCTTTGCTTATTAATACTTAAGCTACGATAAAATCGTTGCCATAACCTTCTTTCTAGCAGCAAGGAGTTTAAATGCCAAATCGTGGCCTGCCATATCACATGACTCATAACAGCATTGCCGTGCAGCTGGCCAAGAATAGGCGCAACTCTATATCATCACGTTCCACAAACCAGTGGTAACTAATAGTGGCCATGCTCAATCACCCTGTCCCCTGAGTGCACACGATACTGGAGAAACTTGTATTCGATTTAAAGGAAACTTGGTTTCATTTTGCACAGGTCAACGTTCCAAAAACTGATTCCAAAGACACACGATACGGCGTTAATTTGTTTGCTGCAGTTGTATTTAATCATCACCACCCCATGCATGCATGGACAAACAATCTTGTAATGGGCATGATTACGTCTTTACACGCGTTGTGATTAAACTTTAGTAGTATGCTGCTTAGTGTCTAGTCTATTTGACTTGAAATACCAATCTTGTGGAAATTGCTGCAGGAGACTTTTGACAATTCAGCGTAGTTGTGTTACTGATAGGCACGTTTGTATGTTTTCGTGCAGTATGCAGAAACACAATGCATCTGAAACATCATGCTTGAACGACAGTAATTTCCGGACCCAAAGACGGAGTTGGGCCCCGTTGGGCCACTCTTGTCACCAGCACACGATGTGCAGCCACATTGCACCCTGTTGGTCAGGATACCTGCTGCCGCACTTAGCATTGAGTGACATCTAAGGTCATACCACTTTAAAACTGCGACATAATCCCGCTTGATCTCACTATCTCACTATCGTCAACGCAAAAATGGATTCGCGTTTCTCCTGACAAAATGACTTCTAAAATGTTAAATCATTTTGTGATTTTTTTTCTTGCTGTAAATGTAGGCTACATGTATTCGTGTAGTCCAAGAGACGTGTGTCTCTGCCAAAAGCAGTCACATGACAGGTTTCTTTTTTTATTGTTGTGATATGTTCGTCTGTAATTTGCACAACGAAAAATAAAAACATAGTAACGGATAATTACCCATTTCTTTTCTACATCGTTCACATCTGCTGCGTGTTTTTACACGTTTCCACACATGCTGGCGTAACGGTTTCCTAATTGGTACCGCCAAATAGCAATCACCGGATAGGGTAATTTCCAGCCAAACCTGGACCGAACTTTTCGAACCCACATTTTTTCCAAAGACTACAGGTACAGAAGTTTAGGTACATGTAGCTGTGTGCAAATGTCTGGACATTAGTGCAGTAAGGCAATTTGAAAATTATGGGCTGATTGCAATGTAAAAGAACCTTTAGTAAAGTCTCCATTGACGGAAATTCTTAATCGACTTTGAAGGCAATCGTAGCATCTTTGGTTGGTGTCATGATGCAACGTTCTCTAAATGCGTTGTCCAGTACAAACCAAACGCATTGCAAATCATATTCCGGAACGCTGTGCTTAGATTCGGTCTCGGCGCGATTATTTTTAAATCTCCCATGCCACATAATTCATATTTCTTTGTAGGTTTCTTCAACACAATTTACCCTGATTGATACTAAATTTATCGTGCAGCGTAAATGCTTATGCCAGCAATTTCAACTGCCATATAGCGTGGTGTGTGGCAGAATACACGCGTTTGATCAGTCAGCCCATTTCCACTAAAGTGAAGGAGTCTTGTGTGATCTGATTCGCCCCATAGACCCCCTAATCGATCACATGTTCAATCTATCGGCAATTACTCTTTTAACCCTTTGCCTCTAAAACCGATCCACCTCAACTGTTAGTTTAAAATTTCATCTCCTTGATGTGCTTTTCTTTCCTTCATGTGATTTTTACGAAAAATGTTGAATGAATATATCCGAAAAAGCCTGCAGAGGTGACATTGTCATCAGCTACCCTGGGTGCGCTTAGGGTTCACATAGAGTGCCTGAAGTGCACCAAGGTGAAACGATGTTTCAGTCTAATGATATGACCAGGGAGGAGTTAAGTCTACCGGCAATTTTCGAAAGAACGTTGCACCAATCTATGCGAGTTATTATTTCTGTTTCTTAACGCGGAGATATGGTTCACATTCAAAAATGACTTATTGTACTACTTGTTATAAATAATTTGAATTACATTTTCGCAAAAGCGAAAGTTTAAAGCATGCATGCATTACTTTCAGGTGCGATGTAAAACTTCCAGACCTTACATTAATATTGTTAACTGGTTGGCTGCATATTTGTCATATTTTTTTATAATTTTGTTTTTCTTTGTTTTCGACGATTTCGCCTGAACCAACGATAGATTCTCTTCAAACATAGTACAAATGTAGCTTGGCTCGATGTCCGTCCAGATTCATTCCTACAGGGGCGTACTGCCATTTGCTAGTTTTAAGGATTTTTTTGACATTATGTTCTGATCCATAAGAGAACATGGTTACCGTAGGGATACCAGCGCACATGCATTTTGTATACTTTGTCCAAAATCGTTGACCATACCTATTGGAAACATTGAGGGAATGTAGCTTGGGCGGGGGCCTAGCGAGTTTGTTCAACAGGCCATGGAGGTGTGTTCCTTGTAGTATTAGTAGAAAGGTGGCCTGCCTTTCACATTCTCTTCACCACCCTCCATTTTTCCATTAAAATGTGTGAAATATATGTTACAAAATTGACCAAAAACAAGAATAACTTAGATATCATCCTTTTACCACCGTTCTACTTTCAAATCCAAGGGAAAATCCTGTGTGACGGTCCAGTGAATTTTCAATTGATTTTTAATGAAATTTTTTATTAATTTCATGGAAATGCCATAGAAATTTTCTTTAAGCCGATTACCTCGAAATTGCACAGGAACGCTTTTGGTCACTTCTTGAGCTTACCTTGTTCGATGAGTGGCGCTAAAATTGCAACAAACATTTCTGGGTACCCTAAAGCATGGTGGAACTTATTTCAAGTTGAAAGTACCAAGGTCAGCTGACGAGAGACTGTTCGGCCTCGTGTTTAGATTGATACCTGGAAACATAAATATATTGTGATGGGTTACAACAAAAGGTTCATGCTGGATTCATTTTTCATTCTTTCTGTGCAACCAAAATACTAAAATGAAAAAGCTCAGTACAGCATCAGTCATTAAGAATATGCCAGCAAGACTTTTATATTGTTGCAGTCACTGTTAGGATAGTTTGTACAGGATTTCCCTTGGTTTGTACAGGTGGTCTAGCTGCAACTGTTTATTTTACAATCCCTGGGACTAAATATAATGCTCCAGTTTGTTTCCACTTCAGTTATACATTGGCGGGTGGTTTAACTAGGATAAGCTATCCAGCTAGAAAGGGTAAATATTGGTTCAGGGTTAAGTCTACCCAGAGAGACATGTACCGGTAAAAGGCTCCGAAACATGTTGAGTAGTTACCCGCTGAAGACCCTTTAAAGGGGAACAGCAGTGAAAGTTTTTACTTTTTTTAGTCATTAATGGCCATTTTAGGTGTTCATGTGACAAATTTTCAACATTTTTTCTCAAACAGGTATTTAGTTAGGGCTATTTTATATTTCCAGTAGGTGTTCTGATGTGTGATGTCACCTGGGCTACCCTCCATATAGAATACACAAACCTTGAGGGGCACCAAGCTGACATACACAACATTAGCAGGCATATCATAATGACTTGTGTACTGTGTTAATCACCCCCTTTGATCTTATCAGTGTGGTATATTAGTTGACACCTGCTTCAGTAGTTGATTACACAACCTCAGGAGCTGTTAGGTTGTGTATATTGATTTCTGCATTTTTCTTTCCTTATTAATCCTCATTAAATGAGTAAATGTCTCAGTTTAGTAAATTTGATTATATCTATACACACTGCTTCATCCATAGTAAAAGTGGAATATGTGTACTTGGTCAGGGTTCCATGTTTTTGTCAAAGTTTTACTCGGCTGTCATTGCATTAGCTGTAGCAGTTAGCCCAGATGACATCACAACCCCTCATTTACATATCTAAGAAAACTTGATATCTGCTTATCCAGTTGGGAATAAAGTTTGCATTTTCTGATAATGGTTCACATTTACTATATGAAACAACTCAAAAATTGTAAATTATCACCGCAGTACCCCTTTAATTTATTTGGGCTTATGCAGCCTATGTCAAAATTTTACAGAGGAACGTCTGCAATATGGACACTAGTACTTCTATGTATATAAGTTAGACAGGGACAGGTTAGCTTATGGAGAGTAAAGAGTTCGGACTGCGGAATAGGGTAATGACTACTAGGAAGTGGTTTTGGACAAAAAGACACAAGTACAAATCGTTCTTATCTGGACATGTACTATACAAACTTAGTAATTATGGTTTGCTTGACAGGTATTTTTCTTTCATAAGGAAGCTCTGCATTTATAAGCAAAACTTCACGTATTTAGCTAATACATCATTTGCCACCTTCATATTTGTCCGTTATTATGTGGGTTGTCTTTGCTGAATATTTAGCTTAGACTAGGGGCCGCTACTCAGAGAGACATGTACGGGTAAAGGGTTCCGAAAAATGTTCTGGGTAGTCACCCAGACTCTTTTGTTTATTTGGGCTAATACAACCTATGTCAAAATTTTACAGAGGAACGTCTGCAATATGGACAATAATACTTCCATATGTATACAGGTTAGACAGGGACAGGTTAGCTTATGGAGAGTAAAGAGTTCGGACTGCGGAATAGAGTAATGACTACTGGGAAGTGATTGTGGACAAAAAGACACAAATACAAATATATATTTGTAGCGGTATATTAATATTTTCCTTATTTATTTGTGAATTTCAGGCTTGCAATCCCTTAAATATGTTCCAGCTGGAAATAAGTGGACGAGGGTAAAAATGTTAGAAATAGCGTGTAATTGTGTGTGCGGGAATGCTTGCAAAATTAGAAAGTGTCTGCCAGATTGATGATCTATCACCTTCAATAAATGAACCATTCTAAGTTTAAGTTGGGGCATCAACCGCAGTCTAAAGCTTCTGGCTGGATTGACGTGTTGGGCGTTTGGGGCTCAAATCCTGATGCAAGCACACAGAAGTTACGATAGTTCTATTTTGTATATTTTAGCATCAAACCCACACATAATGTATATGACTTCTTAAGAATAGATTGAGTAAGTGCCTTAATAGCTTTAGTATCTCAATAATTATTCGTATCATAATTAAACAAATGATATGAAAGAGGTTTCCAGTGCATCACAGTATAGCAACAAAAGATCTCTTACTTAAGATATCCGTCATTATATTATTATGATGACACAAAACTCTGGTGGAACTTAGTGGCACAAATTTGACTAAATAACAAGCTCCTAGCTCTAAGTTTCCTGCCATCAAAGACAACAATAACATTATTATGGAAGATACTGAGACAACTGAATTACTAAATTCGTATGTTGTATAACAGTGTACTCCAGATGGTCATGGCACTGATGGTCCTTTTTTATTCGCTTGTTTCGACCCTTAGTGATGTCCATACTTCCCCTGAACTAGTCAGACATTGTGCCACTCTGATAAAATAGTCGAAAGTCAGGGGTGCTGACACCATGATCCCCCTCCTTGTGGATAATTTTTTTTTGCCGGCGTTCTATAAGGCTCCATATTGGATCCTTTGTTATTCCTAAATTTACATCAACAATTTAGGAAATATTGTGGGATTCAGCATTCATATTCTTGCCGATGATACATTGCTCTTTGTCACATGCCATAATTGCCCGATATTTTAAATTGATATAAAATGGTGATTTGTCGGCAATATCTGTCTGGACGACACAATGGTTCATTACTTTAAACCAACAAAGCACTACGTCGACATATGTACTCGTTCCTGCGTAGAAAATATTTTTTCCTGATAGTCGCAAGCACCTGGGGATTACTCTCTACAAGAACGGTTCTTGGAATCATCACATTGGAAATATTTACGTAAAAGCCACGAAAAGAGTCCATTGCCTTGGAGGCATAAAACATATTCTTGACCATAAATAATAAGAAACAATGTTCTTTGCCTTTATCAAACCCATACTTGAATATAGGGACACATTATGGGCCAATGGTTCTGTTGCATCTGCTAATGAGCGGGAAAGCGTGGAACTCGCCACAGCAGATCAAGTTGTAAGTGCTCCACCAAATTTCAATATCAAATCACTTAATCGAGAAATAAAATGGCAGCCTTTGAGTGTAAGATGTGAGCGCCATAAAGTAGTCCGGGTGTACACAAGCGTTAGCCGTCTTACCCCTGCTTATTTACGGGATAAACTGCCTCCTGGTACAGAATATGGTTATGACACCAGAAATTCAAACGAAGTACCCCTGCTGTCTACTTCCTCTGTGACACGTAGATTTTCTTTCTTTACTTTTCTTTTTTCACCAATTAGTAGTAACTGGGATAATTTAGACCTCTTCGTGAAAATACGCCGTCTGTTAGTTCCTTAAAATAAAAACTTTGGTTAAATGATGAACGCATTTCATCTTATTTCAGCGGAAGATATAGGAATACGCAAATACATCATTTCTCGATTACACGGGGGTTGCGGTCAGTTAAAGTGCGATTTGTACAAATGCGCACTTCGTCTACTTGACCGGCCTCTCTCTGCAAGTGCGGAGTTGCTTCCGACACTATTTCACATTATGTTTTGAAATTTAACTTGTATGTTAGACAAATAATTGAATTATTTAATGATATAAGCACCTTCGTATATAATGCTATTACTGTCCATCTTCAGTTGTTTGGGGACGCTCGACAAAATCTCAAGTGGAAAAAATCCTTTTTCAGTTGAGACATTCATAACAAGTTCATAACGATTCTGTTAACCGCACATCATACAATTATTTTTTTTATCTGTGAGATATACGCCACAACAGTATTTTTCAATCCCAATAATGGTCGTATGTATATATATATATATATATATATATATATATATATATATATATATATATTGTATGTATATAAGTATGTATGTATGTATGTAAGTATGTATGTATGTATGTATGTATGTGTGTGCGTGTGTGTGGTGTGTGTGTGTGTGTGTGTGTACCTCTTGGTATCCACACTCGTCTAGTAATTGTCCCCCCCCCCGCCAACGTCACATGCGCCCTGGAAAGGTTTGTCCGGACTGGTGGACAACGGCAGCAGTCCTCTGTCCTGACAATATCTCAAGGGACAAACCGTGTTTTCCTGACAGTATCTCATGGGATGAACCGTGCTTGAGGGTCGCAAGCGTTTTGGTTTATATTTCTTAATTTGGATTCATTCGGCCACGTCTGGTGGTATTTATAAATAGTACAAAAAAACATGATCCATAATCATTAATTCCAAACCCAACAATAACAGCAAAGAGATTCAAGACTTGCCAAAACATCAACATTTCTCTTCCAATACCAACGTGAAGAATCAAATTTTACTCCTGACTTGAGACAGGCAGTTACCCATAAAAGGCAACTGGTGGTTTTAAACCGGTCAACATTAGAGATATTCATCATTAACTGCAGACACTAGTTCTTTTCCAAAATGTATTGGCGTAACCACCCAAAACACAAATTTCATCACTTCTGCCAAAATAAATAAAAGAGACCTGTTAGGCCTATCACCTTTTAGTTCTCCCGACTTGTCAGTCAGCTAAGTTTACAGCAAAAGAGTAATGTAGACCTACATCGTTTTTGTGATATTTATGAATCTGGAACATTATAAACACACTCTACCTCCACAATAATTGTGAGTCGGAGAACAAAGCCCACAGTACAACAGAACCAAAGAAGTAATTTTCAAATAGTACAGAAAAACATGATCCATATTCATTAATTCCACACCCAACAATGACAGCAAAGAGATTCCAGACTTGCCAAAACATCAACATATTTCTCTTCCAATAACAATGTGAAGAAACAAATTTCAGTCCTGACTTGAGAGAGTCCGGTCCTCTCAACCTTAGAAATATTCATCATTAACTGCAGACACTAATTCTTTTCCAAAATGTATGATTTTCATTGCTAAAACTAATCAAGACGCATTCTAATAAGTTCCAGTAATGGAAGTTCAACGAAATAGTTTGGTATATATTATACGTAAATAGAAATTAAAGTTGAGCAACCTTTGCCAATGTCACACCTTTTTGTTCTGTTTTGTCTTTAGTTTTACCATTTGTAAGCTAAGGGAAACTTATGTATTAGGCATTGATCACTGTCTCGCTGAGTTTTCATTACTCAACTGAACCCATTGCTCATTCTCAAGCGTAGTGTTGTTGTATTTATTGCTATTTCTCAAGCGTAGTATTGTTGTATTTATTGCTCATTCTCAAGCGTAGTATTGTTGTATTTATTGCTCATTCTCAAGCGTAGTATTGTTGTATTTATTGCTCATTCTCAAGCGTAGTGTTGTTGTATTTATTGCTCATTCTCAAGCGTAGTATTGTTGTATTTATTGCTCATTCTCAAGCGTAGTATTGTTGTATTTATTGCTCATTCTCAAGCGTAGTATTGTTGTATTTACTCAGTTGCTTACTGTGCTTCTTTTCCTATCCCTTTCTTTCATGATGAATGAAATATGTTGCATAAAAACATAAAATTTAAATAGTCATGGACAGCTTATAGCCCCCCCCCCCCTTCAATTAGAATAATACAATTCTGTGCAGAGAATCAAAACTCCATGCAGGGAATTTGTGATTATCCCCAGGTTCGTATTGATATCTAAAAATTCTGCTTTTAAGGGCGTTTGACAGTGCTGCGATTAGTTTTTCTGGAAAACACCTTTACCGTCTTGGCGTTAACTTTCTCCTCCAGTCAGGAAAGACAGTATCAATAGCTCTATTTGGGGCCAGTTGGGCGCTGGAACCCGATCTTAGTAAAGCTGTTAACGTGCAGAATGCCCGTCTGCATATTCTCATTCAAATTGTTTGTCCGACCGATATTTGAACACTTATGTTCATTATGAGATTGAGGGACATTTTGGCAGATATGTATGTTCTCTATCATATGTCCAAACCTAGCTGCTCTAGCACCAAATACAAAATGAAGAAATTAATGAAATACTTTTTATGTCAACATGGTAGAAGATGGATCCGGTTAATTTTGGATCTTGATTATTGACAATAGGTTTTGTCTTAAAATGTGTGTTTCACGTTGAGATTTCTCCAAAACGAATTCTCAAATTTAATCTTGAGATAATGATGATAATAATAATAATAATAATAATAATAATAATAATAATAATAATAATAATAATAATAATAATAATAATAATAATAATAATAATAATAATAATAATAGCACAGATTTGACCGTTTTTATCTTGAATTTTTTCAAGAAATAACCAAAATTTTACAAATACTACATTTTTACAGAACGCATAACAAATTTGAATTTGAGTTCCATGTTCAGTCCAAATGCAGCAAAACTTGCTGTTAATTTGGCACATAAGTTGATTATGTCAGAGGGACGCATGTGTCTGTAATATTTTGGCCTAAGGTGAAGCCACCTTTCCAAGTTGAACCTTACCTTAAAACTGCAAGTAACGAAAATAATCGAAGCAGATAATATTTTACCTCTGGCAGGTTTTGGTTGGCTAAGCAGGAAAGGGTTAAAATATAACCAGCCTGCCTCTTGGGATCACAGACCTGCGTCATACACGCAAACAACTGGTCGCCAAAATATTGTCTCCGATTTCCTGGGTTTTGCTCTCCATCGCATACACGTGGCAAAAACGAGAGTGTGGACATAACAAAGCCGTGGATTTTGATACTGATATTACTACCTGAGGACACCCTTGGCTTTGTCGCAGGTCGCATGTTTAATAAAACAATTTATCCAAGTGTCTGAGAAGTTTGCAGCTCACTGTGTAACACTATCACTGCCTTATGGGGAATGAAGCTCTGTGATTGGTTCATGGCTTTTAGTGACCCACATAAACTTTCTACCGCCCTTTTCATGCTTCAGCTATCCAGTCCGCTACTTTCAGACCAGCCCTGCACATACATTGAAATGAAAAAAATGGGTATTTCAATCTATTAAAACGCGATGATTATCTGGTTCCATTTGGCCCGCTTGCCAATTCCTAAATAGATAATTACACATCGACAGAAAGTATATAATTATTATATCTTACCGAACATTGGATTTTATGGGTTAATCTTTCCATACTGTTTATTGTGTACCTTGTTTATATGTATGTATATGTATGTATATGTATATATATATATATATATATATATATATATATATATATATATATATATATATATATATATATATATATATATATATATATATATTACCCGTGCCAGTTATGTTTCCTAGCTCTTGGCTCTTGACATCCTGGCCAGCTGGTTTGTAGATTCAAGACAAATACGATTCTTTATGCGTGTAATGGCCAGTGAGCTGTTGCCCAGTGGCAGTCCTTTATTTACACATTGACAAGGTGTGAGTTGTGACTCGAATGCAGGTTCCCTTGTCTGTGCTTTCTATCACTCACGCGTCTGCGCACTGCACCAGGAAACCAGGAGATTATTGGCAGCTCAGCAAAAGGAGCTAATCCAAACTTGACGTGAATAGAAAAGGAAACCAACGTGCTTATGGTATTTATGAGGTTACCCCAATTTTCTGCTCACCATAATGCCACTGTTCATTTTGCCCATTTCTATCTCATTTTCTGAAAAGCGTAACGTTTTGTTTCATCTAAATTAACTTTGAGACTCCATTTATGAGATAAATGATTTTATAACTTTAAAAAACGTCTTGTAATGGCTCCTTCATTTAAAGGTCTATGTGCATTTGTGTCTTTTTGTCCAGAACCACTTCCTAGTAGTCATTATCCTATTCCGCAGTCCGAACTGTTTACTCTCCACAAGCCAACCTGTCACTGTCTAGCCTATACACATATGGAAGTACTCTCGCACATATTGCGAACATTCTTCTGCAGAATTTTGTCATAGGCTGTATTAGCCCAAGTAAATAATAGGGTTTAAAGTACGTAACTAATCAGAAGATGTTTCGGAGCCTATACCCGCACATGCCTCGAAATGATATCGACCCATGGGTCGTAACAGATACTTTTCAGTAGTAAAAGGTAAAAACAGTATCGACTGTTGGCTGTCCTTAATGTTATCGTGCTTGAATGTCTTGTCCTTTACAGTCATCTTCAGTCCATGTGGTGCCAAATTGCATAACCTCATGGACATTTTAAATGTAAAATCATAGTGTGAAACGTAAATAATCGTTAACAACTTGATTCTATAATATGAATTTAGACTGTGAGAGATCTACACAATTTCTGTGATTGTCTGTCACAGTTTCATATTATTTAATTCCGTCAGAAAAGTATCTTTTTCCCCTCCTACTGAATCCCAAAACACGCTGATGGCAACTCCTATTTCTATCACTTTGGGTTTGTTTGTCTTTTTTCAAATATATCCTTTCATTCTCTCACGGAATTACTCATAGAAAAGTAAATTTGTTTCAAACTTACAAGGACACGAGTATGTTAAAACGGCTGTGCATAATTATAAATAAGTCTTTTTGTCAGGTATTGATATGCACACGTTTAATCATAGGATACTAAAAGAAGTCAAACTCTCACAATATTGGGATGAACTTAACAGCATAAGTTTGCGTCTTGAGGTAAACATTTGTATTATGTCACTCCGCCATGTTGAATATTTGTAATACCGTTAAATACACTTGTCTTATTTTAAGAGGTGGGGTAAAAACTAAGGGTTCCCTAATGGTTTTATGTTAAATATTGAGAGGTAAAATGTCAAAGGGTTTGTTTTTTTTTAATTTTTTTGAAGTCGTTAACAGAACAGAGTTGACATTTTACATTATGTACAGGTGCTGCAAAACACTATTGCAAAATGTTTTCATTCCGTTACAGTCATACATTGCAATATATCAAGAATATTAAGATTGTTGTACAAAGTAATAAATATAATTCTGCAAGTTTTGCTGCTATATGTGTGTAAAAGTGCCATTTTTGTTTGTATCCCGTAAACGTTTTTTCGTTAATCGATGTGAACATTTAAAATTGAGTCAAATTTGTAATTCAGTCACGATGGAAAGCCTTATGTCAACGTCAGCCAAACATAATCCCAACCTAGGTTTTACCAACTTATCTAATCCTGCCAGGCTTCACGGAAGTCAGTCTATTTTTCCTGAGTTGTTGAACTAAAAGGAGAAAGAGAAGAAGAAGAAGAAGAAGAAGAAGAAGAAGAAGAAGAAGAAGAAGAAGAAGAAGAAGAAGAAGAAGAAGAAGAAGAAGAAGAAGAAGAAGAAGAAGAAGAAGAAGAAGAAGAAGAAGAAGAAGTCTCTCCACAACATTTCTATTTCTGTGTGTGAAACGGAAAGCAGACATGCAGTTGTTGTAGCCGACGGGTCTGGTTGATATTAGAAAGTTAGCCGCGTGGTATATGTTCATTGAACGTGAAGCAAAGATATAAAAGTGGATCAAAACTGATGTCCTGACTAGAAGAAATAGGCTTATGGTACTCGTCACTGATGCATGACAACTCTGTGAGTACACTAAAAATCATCACGGTAAGCTATATATCACTGACGTCTCGCGTTACGCTACCCATCATCACTGACACCTCACACTGCGCGACATTTCATCGCTGACGCCACATATTACCCTACATATCACCCCTGACGCCCCACATTACGCTGTATGTCACCCGTGATGATCCTCAAAGTAACCCCAAGTCGTCACCGACGTTGCACATATCATGTACATTGGTGCTGCCTAGCCAGACAACTACTGCAAGGCAGACGGAGCACACAAGTTAATCTGTTAGCTATATTGATGGCGATCCTTACCAGGTTAAGGCATTTAAACTGTGCAGTACATGGAGTCACGCAACGTTATATCAGCACGAGCAAGTGGACGGATCAGCATTGGTTTAGAAGAAAATTGTCTGTCATTTTATCTAACAAAATCTCTCTCTCAAAGCACCTTGTTTCGCACGCATGTGCACAATTCTCCTGTCTTTTCTTGCACCAAGAGATAAGTAAACTAAACGGATATTGAAAAATTCTATTAGAGACCTTCGCAGTACTGTGCACCAAATTGAAAGCCTCTTGAGAAATTTAACGACGCAAATCACACATTACAGGGCTACAATATACCAGTATGGTGTGAAATTCTGACACGAGAATTACATGTGCGTCTCTAAATGACCTCTGTCGGAAAAGCGGGTTCTCAGCTCTGCATGGTATATAAGTTGGCCTAAATGCTTGATAGAAACCACCGTCATCACGATATCATTCATACTAAACCTCTCAGGGTGATTACATTGATTTTTGTGAATAATGGCTCTCTTTAGTTACTTTGTAATGGGCTTTCAAACACTGTGTATCCCCCTTCTTTCTTTAGCGTTGCCACTTCCATTGCAAGCGAGTTCTATCCTGGAGATTTCAGACTTCCTTCCAGTATGGTTTGACTGAAATTTTTAAGTGTACTTTGACGCAGTGATATCGATGTCCAGGTAGGGAACGGCTAGCGCCACAAACATAGTCTACTTCGCGAAAACCATGTTAACCCCATCATTGCCAATTTCGACAAAGATGTTGTTTTTTTAATTGACATAACGATGCTTCATTCATATTATTTGTAAACCGACATTCTATTCAAGTACAAGCGTGTCTACAGTTATATAAGAGTGCAGAGACCAAAACCACGGTCCAGAGCAACAAGGCAATCAGTCTCATGAGCGCGGCGGCGGAGACCGAAAGCACGTTTCAGATCAACAAGGCAATGCGTCGTAACAGCACGGAGGTACAACGTTGACTCAGTCAAAACATGGGACTGAAAGAGTTAATGGGTGATTTCCTAAATCTCTGTGCACGATAAGAAAAAATACACATGTATTAAAAAAAGAACATGCGACAGAGTAAAATGTTGGAAACCGGATCCAAGATTCTGTCATTGTGATTTGTGTTACTGATCCGCATATAAGCATCTCATAGGCTACATTTTTGGGGGTTATATTTTAGTCATAATTTTACACTTTACCCCTTTTTATTGTGATTTTCCACACGATATTATCACACGTATATAACATACTTTTTACAATGTACATATCAACTAGCACGTACCAGCTTTGTATTTACATGGTATGATTTTTGATATGATATGATTTTAATCAGCAGTAAGTATAAAAATATAACAAATTAAAAGAGAGACGACAGGTGCTAGGATGACCCACAAAAGTCCAGAGACCTTTTTTCCAATGGGAACCTGTAAAATAATTAACTCATTATACATAGAATAAATACGATAACATTAACATACAAACTAAGAATATTACAGCTTAATACATATGGTAAAAAGATCGGTAAAAGTCAGAAGGTTTGGCACTGAAATTAATCCAGTAAGGGTATCACAACGTAGGACGGAAGAAAATAGTCTGGGTGCGTCCCTGTAGAGCTGTTAAATGTAAACAACGCAAAATGTACACATTTATATATTGCATTAATCTAAAATGTAGATAGTGACTTAAGATCAGAGTTGAAAACCCATAATATAAACTGAACGCAAAATGTAAACCTCTACATTTTGTGTCAACTCAAAATGTGGTCGTCGAAAAAAATCTGAAAAAAAAAAAAAAAAAAAAAAAATTATGTTGGTGCTACAAAATGTAGACTGACGCAAAATGTAAACACCAGACCTGTTTCAAAATTAACTTTTTCGATCTCCGGTTATGTCAGTGCCAGGGATCGGAGGCTAGAAACTAGATGAGCCCATGGAAATTTATAATAGGTGATTTCGATGACCTTCTGATGTTCAGTTATTTACCACCTAATGCTTCACAATTAGCAAAGTTGACTGAGTTCCTACATTGTAAGATGTGTGCTAGTGATTTTTTTTTCGTCCGCCATGTCGCATCCCATACTAATCAGTTTTGGTTTCGTAGGTTTTATGTCAAGAAATACGAATAATTCATCAACTTAAAAACATGTTGACACAAGCTCAGTGATAAAGACGTACCGTGCGCTTACATAACATTACTTTGGGATAGCCATTTGGATAGTTGTCTTAGAATTTTATCAGGGCAAAGTAGTTGATACTTATGATACTTGTGATATTTTCTTGCCACGTCACACGCCGTATTTGAATTTGATTCTAACAGACATAAAGTAATGGGGTGGTGCCATAACATAAATTATAGGAATATGACCTACTATTTTCCTTTCACGTTTTGCCACTTTGATGGATGAGGCAATCGGGGCAGAGAATACTTTACTTTGACTGTTTGGCTGCCAAAACTGCACTCATTTGGAATATAATGACAAGATTATATTCAGATTTTAATGAGATCTTTCACTGAAATACCAGCAAGCTTAGTATTTAATCAGTGATCCCACAGTCGGTCCAAGTCATCAGCTTTCCGCCGCACGCTTTGAAATTCCTCGCGGTCTGAGGGTGCACGCTTTGGACTCCTCGAGGTCTGGGCGTGCTATGGAACGCTACGGAGTCCGTCTTCAGCCCAGCACCGAAAGAGTCATCACGTAGACGTGAAATGATGTGATCCTGACGCCTAGCACTTACTTCTCCGTAGCTTTTAGTGGCAGCTTTACGGAAGAGCGTCCATCTTATGGAGAAGTGTCTTAGGTAAATTTGCCTCGGGAATTTGTTGCTGTTCCAATATTTTACCAATGTTGTGCCTTTCGTGAAACTGATTTAGCAACATTAAATCGATAACATGGATTTTATGCCTGCTTGTAGCTTTGAAATTTGTAACCCCCCCCCCCCCCAATTTTCTCTTCGAGTAAAAGAAGTGATGTGCTATTTGTAATCTGTTTGCCGGTATCTCTTCTGGATAACATAAGACAGGCTACCTTGCCCCTTCTTGCGTATTTGGTCGACCTTGACCAACATATGAAAAAGATTAACACCAGTAGGTCTATCCCAAGATGAGCAGGGGAAAATATATAAGAAATTGCCTAGCGTTCTGGCATGAAGCATTTCCGTGAAGCAAACGGCTTTGTAACTGATTCAAGATCAATGGTAAACTAACAAAGCGTAGGCGCTTCCTTGGTATGTATTTCTGCCGCAAAAACAAACTTTATGTATTGCTGTTTGTTATGTTTGTATGAGATGTCTTCCATGCGCCTATGCAAGAGGTTTCCTTTTCAAATTTTTTTTTATTATTATCATTTTTTAAAAATTTTTTTGCTATATCATAAGATAAGACCAAGCAGTTTCTCTGCTTTTCAACGTGTCTCACGATCATTTGCTTGAGTTTACTACTGGACCAGCTACATATGGACCCGGCTTTATTTGAAACTTCATACAATGTGCGCACTCGCTCTAACCGTGTGTAATTCCCATTCTGCATCGTTTTGTGGTTAACAAGAAGCAGGATTTAACGAATCTTGTAGTAAATCTGTCGGTGTATAATGAAATCGCAAGTTAAAGAGATTCCAAACTGAACCCAACGGATAAAGGTTCTATATTCACCGAACTAATTAAGCAGCGTATCAATATATTTTGTAAATCACAATGAGTGAATAAGTGCAACTGCATCCGTAATAAATGAGAGAGGCTAGGTCAAACTGTATGTAGACTCCATTCACGTTTGCCGCTAAAACTGATGAAATGTGCTAACAACTAGTGCACCTGAGGAAACTAGAAAAGAAGATTTGCTTCAAATCAAATCTGTCTGTGTGCCTTCAAAAGTTGTTAATGTAACTAGATGAAAATCTCAAAGGTCCAAATGACATTGACCGTTGACTTCTTGAGGTTAAGTGTAAAAATGTGCAGAGTTGCAATACCTACAATTTGAGCCTAACCTGACTAAAATTACATAGAAAATGACCAAGTCGTAGATAGATAAAAATTTCAAAGACCAAAACGATCTTGACCGACTTTTGACTTTAAGAGGTCACATGTAAATTACAAAACCTTGCAATTTTGCAGTAGCTACAAGTTGGGCCCAACATGATTAAAATTGGCCAAGTTATGGCTAGGATAAAATTCCAAAGGTCCAAATGACATAAACCTTTGAACCTTAGAGGTTACATGTTAATTATAAAATATTGCAGAATTCATATACCTACTAGCTGGATCCAACATGATTATTATTGGATGAATTTTAACCAAATTATGGCTGGATCAAACTTTTGAAGAGATTGCATTTTAATTACAAAAATATGCAATGTTGCAATACCAACAATTTGGGTCCAACGTGGTCAAAATTGGATGAAAATCAATAGAGTTATGGCTGGATGGAATATTTTGAAGGTCCAAATGACCTTGACCTTTGACCTTTAGAGGTCACATGTCAATTACAAAAATGTGCAGTGTTACAAGCCTTGAGTTGAAGTTGCATTGGTTACCTGCATCTATAATAGTTTTGGAAGTATTAAAGATTTAAATTTCAAATGGCCCTAATTTGCATAATTTTAAAACCGTTGAACCCCTTCGCACAACCTCAAGAGTTCATGTATGGAAGTGTAATCATGTCAAGTTTGGAGGTTCTATGTGTAATCGTTTTCAAATGAAATGTCGGACACATTTACCTGTGAAGAAAGAAAGAAAGAAAGAAAGAAAGAAAGAAAGAAAGAAAGAAAGAAAGAAAGAAAGAACATGTCTCTGTTGGCGCACAGAGATGACAAGTGCAAACACACACACAGAGAAAGGGGGGCAACCGTTGAACTGCAGTATGTTTTACAGTTTCTGCACCTGCTATATTTTACCATTCCAATTGTTTCGCTGCAGGAAAAAATGAGTGCCGGTCTCGCCTAGTTTTAAATTCGAATGTTGCACCAAGACGTAACGGGACAATGGTGAGAAGCAAAGACATTTTGCTTAAATTTTCATCCACCAAGTGCTTGGACAGGTACCATTTACAAATTAATGTCATAGGGTCCTATATTACACCATTATATACCATGAGTACGTACATATATGCGTAACTACGTTATATTCAAGCCGGTTCGCACAATTCGTGACTCTTTATAAATTTGCCCAAACATCCGTACGACACTTTACGTCATTGTGTCAGCTGTGGAGACAATGTTAACTTCTTCTGTGCTACGTTGGATACTCAGTAAAAAGGTTGCTCGGCAAGCACCCAAAGAAAACTGTTGACTTGGATCATACCCCGTTTCCTGGAAATACAAGCATGTATGTATCACGCCCACTTTTCTTGTAAATACAAGCACGTATGTATTACGCCCCTTTGTACTGGAAATACAAGCATGTATGTAGTACGCCCCTTTTTCCTGGAAATACAAGCATACATGTATCACACCCTTTTTTCCTGGAAATACTAACATGTATGGACCACGACCGTTTTTCCTCAAAATACAAGCATGTATATATCAAGCTCCTCTTTCCTGAAATTACAAGTGTATATGTATCACGTCCCTTTTTCCTGAAAGTACAAATATGTATGTACTCCGACAAAATATGTTTTTTTTTTGTTTTTGTTTTTGTTTTTTTTGTTTTTTTTTTTTTTTGTTTTTGTTTTTTTTCTGGTTTTATTTTTTGTGAATAATTTAAATCTAAAAACATTATAATAGCTAAAAGTAGTACAAAGTTTGTGCGGTATATAGGTTAGACAGTGACAAGTTAGCTCATGGATAGTAAAGCGTTTGGACTGCGGAACAGGGTTATGACTGCTAGGAAGTGGTTCTGGACAAAAAGAAACAAATGCAGTACATATATCGTGATGCACGCTTTTAAAAAGATACCTAAAATCCAATTAAGGTTCTTTAGTCATTTACTTTAACAGAGGATTTGCTGTGACTTTGGCGGGAATTAATCATCCCCCTACTCTTGCATTGCAAATTCGCCTCTTTTAAAACAAGTTTATTTTCTGTGGACACAAGTCTCCACATGAGTCTACTCCAATAGCCGTCGCACCGCCGCAAATCGCGCCGTTTGAAACAATTAATTTCGAGTTGAACATCGATGATATGTTCTCCCGTTTGTATTTGTTTGTTCGTTCTATTCCTTTGATGTGAAATGCAGACTCCGCATTCCTCATCAAAGGAATAGAACGAACAAACACAAACCAACATGCACAGTTTTGCCAAGATCTGGACTCATAATCAGGACCCGCCACACTAAGGAAAGTGAGCGATCCATCAAATGCTCCATATAAAATCAGAAGTTTTCTCATTGCAAGGCAAAGGAAAACCCACTAATCAAGACATGTGTCACGTCAGTAACCTTAAGAATGCGAGCAGTGTCAGCAAGTTCTGCTGCCCTGCAGGCACATCTTCATATGCATGGCCCACTATATCATTACATTTTTTCTACAGCCATTAAAAAACCGTCCTATTTTCTTTTTATTTGCTTCATGCAAGCCATATACAGGAATGATGAGGCTGGGAAAAATCAGTATATGGACTAGCTGTTCATATGATTGAAAAGCTATCCAAAATTGCAGGGTGAATCGTTGCTTATCTTTTCATTGATGTATGCCTTATTTACGAATCCTGAAACTCAAAGAGATATTCTGAAACAGTCTTTGTGTGTTTTGCTTTCCTTCAAGGTTTTCTAAGGGCAACATTTTGCAATGATCGGGCATATTGGGGGAGGGGGCGGGCACATTTCACTGCACGGCCTCGGAGACAATAATGGATAGAAATTCCAAACTTGGCACAATCTTACTTCTATAGACGAAGTCTTGCCTTTTTATAATGAGAGGTCATGCTTTTTAAAATTATGCAAATAAAGGTTAGTTAATTTTTTAAATCTTCAACATCTTATGTACCATAGTAGATGTGGTTCCGAGTGTATAGGAGTTCTATCATAGCAAGGCTATGGTCATCTCAAATGTCAAGGTCATGTCACGGTCAAAGGTCATTTCAAGGTCAAAGGTCAATTTTAGGTCAACATTTCATTTTGAAGGTCAAGGCTCACTTCAAGTAGAAGTCATGTCAAGCTCAAAGGCCACTGTCAATAGTGGCTTTCTTCTAGCCATAACTTGATCAATTTTTATCCAATTTTGATCATGTTTTGCTCAAATTGTAGCGATTGTGACACTGGACATTTTTAAACTTACATGTGACCTCTAAAGGTCAGAGGTCAACGTCATTTGGACATTTGAAAGTTTTATCCAGCCATAACTAGGCCAATTCCCATCCAATTCTAGTAATGTAGGATTCAAATTGTAGGTATTGCAACAATGCTCAACTTTGTAAAAACATGTAACCTCTAAAGGTCAAAGGTCGAGGTCATTTGGCCTTTTGAAAGTTTCACCTTGCCATAACTTGGCCATTTTTTATCCGATTTGGTTCATGATGGGTTTAAATTGTGGGTATTGTAACACTGTACATTTTGGCAACTTACATGTGACCTCAAAGGTCAAAGTCATATGAACTTTGAAATTTCAACCAGCCATAAGCTTATTGAAATGTGAAGTACCAAAGGACAAAGTTGTAGCATTTAATATTTACAACTTTTGAAGGCAGACAGATGAAGTTGCCTAATAGCAAATCTATTTTTCTAGTTTTTATCTTATTAAGACTTACTATCTCGTAAATGCAATATAAAAATAACATTAGGTTGGCACCAATGAGCCACCATACTAGGAACGAGTTCAAGTGACGCCTGACTTCACTTTACGACGCAAAGCCGTGCTCACCAACGCTCGTCCATGTTTCTTTTCTTAGATAACTAGTACCTTTGAAAAAAAAAAACTTCTTGAAGCCGATAAAAGATTAACTGGTGAAAAAAACTGCAGAAGGCACTCAGATCAGCTTTCTGTGGTGGACAAGGAAATTAAACGTCTTATTCAGAGTAGAAGAACTGCAAATAGGCTGTTTAAATATTGGGCAAAAATGGGTCTGCAGTACTGAAATGTCACAGGCTATATGGAATGAATATCTTGACCGTAAGCACATTGTTCCGGAGAAAATTGGAATAAGACGGATTCACAGCAAACTACAGGTTATCATACGTAATTAACATAAAGGCACAAAAATACACGGGCTCATTGGCGTACTCATAAGCGCCTGAATGGGAACATAGTGTTCCCCTTAGAATTATACACCGGATGGGACAGGCAGGGTAATAGATGACCCTAAAGAGATTAACATAATTTTAGGTGAATACTGGCAAAATTTAGGTACTTCTGCCTCAGGTTCTCTGGTTGATAAGCATACTAATTTGAAAGAGAAACTTGAAAATGTACGTAACAGTACAGGAACTCCTGACGTGTTATGTTATATACACATTAACACTTTCACTCTTGAGAAAGCCACGTAAAAGTTAAAAAATAGTCAATCATGTGCGGTCGACAAAACACTTTACATGCTTAACGAACTTATGGAATATGTAGTATCATCTCTGATGAATTCAATTGTTGCTATGTTCAACGTTTTTTAATAACTGGAAACCTTCCCCAGGCGATGGGATAAGGGGTTAATAAAATCTCTGCATAAAGACGGAAATAAAGAGTCCCTTTGTAAACATCGGGGCATAACTCTAACATCAAATGTGTATAAGGTATACGCATCAATTGTGGAAAATCAAATGACTCTTTTTAGAATAACGAATTTTCGGGGTGAATTGCATGTCCCATACAGTAAGGGGAGGCGCCTGGAAAATCATTGCATTGCCCTCAAGAGACTTTGCAGTCTCAGAAAAAAACGTATATAAGAGAACATGGCTTGCTTTTTTAGATATTATCCAAGCATTTGACACTGTAAACAGATATCGTTTGTTTTGCACTCTATGGAAAAGTGGTTTACATGGTAAAGCGTAACATTTGGTACATGGTCTTAATGAAAACGTGCCAAATAAAGTGATATTTGGTCAATGTAAGAGTGACTGGTTTGATGTCAATAAAGGCCTGAAACAAGGCTGCATTTTGTCACCCTCGCTGTTTTCTGCAATTATGACTGATTTAGTGTCTATGTTACATTTTTTTATGTAGACGATGTTGTTCTGCTTGCTGAAAGCGAAATACAACTGCAGACTATGTTGTATGTACCTAATTCTTTTGTGAGTAAATGGGGCATGTAATTCAGTGGAAATAAATCAAAAGTAATAGTAAGCATCTAGATATGAACAAACCTTGTAAGTTAGCACATGTTGACTTGGTAGAGTGTGACACATACAGGTATTTAGGGATTCTTGTCATTAAATCACTAGCTGACAGTGTTCATGTTAAGCAGCATGTTAAACCCAAGGCTACCCGTCTCAATGGTTATATATGAAGTATTTTAGCACGTCATGCAAACATCAACAGAGTATCATTTGGCAACAGTATGTGCAGAGGTTTAATTTTTGCCGGCCCTTTCACACGGGTCTTCGCTGTAGCTTTGCAACGCCAAAGATAATAATAATAATAATAATAATAATAATAATAATAATAATAATAATAATAATAATAATAATAATAATAATAATAATAATGATGATGATGATGATGATAATAATAATGCTGCTGCTGCTGCTGCTGCTGATGATGATGATGATGATGATGATGATGATGATGATGATGATGATGATAATAATAATAATAATAATAATAATAATAATAATAATAATAACTTGATGACCTGTTATCAAGTTATTGCAATACAATGTAGCTCGCGCTGTACTGCGCATGAAAGGTACGCGCTATGGTGGCCACTTTAGGGGATTTTGGGTGGTTGCCACTCAATTTATTGCTGGACGAAGTGTTCACCCATATTCTTCCTAAATCATCTTTTAGGCCATGAAAAATGTTATTATCGATCAAAGACACATTTTTCCTTAACAAAAGTCCTTGGCCCGCCACCACTAGATTTGTATTGGCTGGACCTCGGTTTACCAACCCAATTGTATTTTGGATGCACAGATTTTAGTATTAGGTCACTGTCCTATTTATGGAAAGTTTCGGCCACGCCAAAAATAGCAAAGCGTTCAGTATCTAAGAAATTAGACAGTTTACTTGGACTTAAATATACTTTGCCCGACTCACGATTATGCAAGAGAGTTACAGTGGAATTGCAAAGAAATTTTGTTAATGGCTGACGTTCTTGGCCATGCATAGAAAAAATTGATAAGATGTCAACAGGAGTTGGTATGAATAATAATATACACGACCAAAATGAACGGTGGCTGGAAGAGTATTACAAGTTTTCCCTGGATAACTATGTGCATGGCTTTTTGATGAAATCAATACGAAATCAATGTCTTTGCATGGTTTATTCAAGAGACCATCCTTCCGTGAAGATTACCTGTTTGCTATGAATGATTTTGAGTCGACCCGCCTGAAGTTTATGGGGCGCTCAGGATGTTTGGGTCTTCAAGATAATTTACATTCATGTAATATTGCACCCTCAGGAACTTGTGTTATCTGTAAAAATGGCGTCGAAAATGTTTCACACTTTGTACTCACTTGCCCTGCATTTAATGAAATTGGATTAGGATTTGGCATCGGCTTGAAACAAAAATAAAAAAACGTTCACAATTTGTATATTTGGAAGCATTTTATTGGCTCATTTTCTGTTACAAAACTCGGCTTACTCCTCGGAGATGCTGCAACTGAACAGGGTATTCGGGTTGTTAATATGTTTGATGGTGCGTGTAAGCGTTTCCTTGAAGAAGCTTGGCCTGCTCGTAACTCCTTGGTGGACGGGACATAACCACTACCTCATTGTTCTGTTTGACTCTATACATGGTGAATATGTATGTGTATACTTGGCTTTATCCTGGATGTATATATGTCATTTGACGTGTATTTTGTCAACTCGTTTCATCTTGGACGCATCACGGGTTCTACCCTGGCTTGTTGATGCCCCCACTGTAAACAGGTAGTTTTATTGAAACAAACAAACAAATAAATAAATGTGCTGTTCATTGACGAAAATGTTTTACACAGAACAAGTAATATGGCTTGCCTGCATGTATCTACATGGCGCGCGCATTGTACACAGTTGTAGACCAAATTTATCGCAAAATTGGCACTAAAAATCGTGTATATTCCTTATTGGCAATATCACCTTGCCTGCAGACAGGAAAAGTCCCTGCTTCCACATTTTACTCTGGTTTTACCCCAAGAAACAGAGATGATCAAATTTTCTCTAGTGCATTGTCCAGAAATGCTATGCATAAATTCCAATCGATCACAGAAGTTAGCCATCCGGTATTGATCATGGAACTGTCTGAGTTACGGCTTTATAATTTCATAAGATAAGACGGAAAACTCAGCCAGCGACCATAAAATACAGCACGTCACTATCGACGGTCATTACATTCGAGTATTAAACAGCATACGCGTCCCAAGTTCAGCCCTATTTTCACTACATGGTCAGTAGTGGAATCCTTGTAACAGTCGTAGAGCTACTAAGCCTATATTTTGTTGTAATACAAGCTTTGAAATCAGAGTCACACTGAAGATTAATTTGTAAATACTGTTTATAATTGACGAATCATTATAACTGGTTTTATGAGTAATGCCTAGTTTGGCTAGTTCCATGAATTTTTCCATCAATTGTCCACCGATGGAACCGCATTTGGCAACAGCAGTAGTTTTTTGGCCAAACTTATCCTAAACATCGTCATATTTGACGAATCAAAGTTACTTTCCAAAAGGTTTCACGCCAGTAATTCTACCTGTGGAAACAGAGACGAACTGAGCTACCACCTTCTAATTCACTCAATGGATTACAAACATATATGTTTTATACACCAAAATGTTCGTAAGAACTTTTACATCAAATAAACACCAGAAAACATGGGCATGAATGGGAAAATTGTCAGCAAATTGCCATGGCAACCAGCTCTGCGTAGTACTACTTGCAATATCATTGCGCCCACACAGTGTTGACTCCAGCTGAATCACTATGTGTACTGGTGTCAGTGCTCATACCTTCATAATATTCATGTCAGCTCAAAATGTACATTGTTTTCCACTATCAAGCCAAAATCTGCCATTCTGGTAGAATTTTTTTTTTTTAATATATGGCCCCTTGCATCCCTAGACATCATATTTTATTGGCACTCTCCAATCATGTTACCGCAGTACAGGCATAATTACCCCCCGTGGAACCATAAAGTGTTCGCTACGTAGGTGAGACCGGTTCCCAGGGCCTTGCCACTTGTCGCTGTAAATCTTGCCTGCGCGGCTCCACGCTCTCCGTAATTTCGGGTGTTTGCGGGAATGGAAAGAAGCTAATTGTTGCAGAACTTGTATTGCTACAATTAGCAGCAACACGCCGACCCATCAAGGACGGGAACAGGGACGAAAATGAATATTTCTGCATGCATTTTTAATCCCGTTGATGAAGTGACACTTGACAGCCATTGCTCGCTAGCATGGAGTCTTCCCAGTCAGCCATCGGTGTTGCGTTTGTGACATCATTAACCTTTTTGCGTCTTGAGGGTGTTGGAAAGCGACGATTGACGGCCCAGGGATTTTCATTGTAAAGATATAAATAAAAGTATTAGTTTCACATCTATTTTTTTTTTTGGGGGGGGGGGGGGTGCATCGTATGGCTAGAACAACCAATGAGTCACCCATGTGTCCAATTTAAACAATGCTTAATCAAGGTAATCTTTAAGAGTGCATAATGTAAACGGGTTTGCATTACAGTACAGAGTATACTACGATTTTGATTAACACCACATTGAGAAAAAACGTTAAACAATAAGTTGGAAAGGTCATAAAATTGCACTGTGATGTTGACCAGGAGTATCATTCCACAGAAAAGACACCAGGCTTTAACCAAACCAAATTGAATATACTTCATCCAGTGTGAAAAATACGACCAAAGCCATATGCAGAAAGCTGTCTTTGAACTCAGCCTTTTCGTGTCACCGAGACCTCGTTTGCAGCTTTCCTCGGCACGTCCTTGTGGTCCAAAAGTGCACCAAGGACTTTGCTGATTAGGCATGTTTTTTTCCAAAAGGGAAAAGAAAAAACAGACGACATTTTAGACTGTCTGTCACGATACACTGGTAAGGCCGCAAAAGTGCTACTAAACTAGGCATAAGTTAACAAGAACTGTCGGAAAATTCACAGGTTTATCATTAATCATCAACGAAAAAAGAGATTAAACAGATGACAATAGGACAATCTGTTGCTGAAAGATAACAAAAGTGCTTAAAATAAGTACAAAGGATTGTTTGAAATTTATGTATCTTGCACACTCTATGTATATTGATTGCCTTGAAATTTCTGTTTGGGTCTCTGTGCGAGTGCGTCACTTTGACTTCATGTCCAGATGCTGCGCAACCTTTTTTTCACCGTAAGTACTTCGCCTCCAACACCAAGTACTGTGTATAGGTTGCGTACCTTTAATTTGCAATAATGAATGCCCCACCATGGTGATATTTTTGTGCAACACTAACCGTTATGTGTATGCACAAACCAGCACACTTGTGATATAAAAAGTAAGCAGATTCGAATTTAATGGAAATGTCTGGTACCTCAAGTCCGATTATACATAAATAATTTCAAGACAATCATGAAAAATAATAAGCCAAAGGCAATACTATTGTGCTTGATACCATGTGAGAGCACAGTCTGCATCATAAGTACAAAGGATTGCTTGAAATTTATGTATTTTGATACTTGTTCTTCTTACGTTTTACTGTGTACTTTAAGACGTTCATTTTAGAATATGATCCGTGCGTTTCAATGTATCTCTACGTGAGTTGAGGTATATTGATTTTGAATTTTACTATGGACTTTTCATGTGTGATTTATATTTCATTGGCTGCATGTGACATGTATTATACCATGTGGATGCAATACCGCTATAATACAGTGTAAGTGCATAAACTGTATAATGCCGCGCAAGTCCATAAACCGTATCACAACATAAAGCCGCACTGTTTGGCAATCTAAGTAACGCCGGTGATGAGCTAATTTTCAAACCACTAGATTGAGGCATTAAATAATAAATTTTCTTGGCGATGTGTCTTGCAGACGGGAGCCATTGAAAACGCAATGGATTTTTTAAAATTCCTAGAAAGTGTCCAGCCATACGAAAAAAAAAAATCTGCTGAAATGATTTCTGCCCTGGCCACATGGAAAAGAAAGAAATAGACGATATTTCCAAATGTAGTTGTTGTCGAACGATTTGCGTTGGGACGTAATTATACAGTGCCCAATGTAAGGTGCTTTGGGGCTATCGCCAGATTTGTATCTTAACACTTCTCTAGGGAAACTAGTCTGTTGCAACTGGTAGCTTTTGAAAGGTGTCTGCTACATCCGTCCTTTCTGTTCTTTCTTTCCCTTTTCACGTGGCGTTTTCACCAAATAATCTGACCGACAGTTTCGGAGAAAGCTTGCAAACATATGCCCCGACCGGGTTAAAAGTGTGGTCTGGAACAGTCATTGGACGCATTGCCTTTGGGTCAAATTATTAATGAATTCAATTAAACATGACTTAAAGAATTATGATGCACTTCGAAAGATTGCTCACCGGGTCCACTGACCAATGACAGGTCAGGCTATGCCCAGATATTTTTGGGTCAATGGAGTGTTAAAGTGGGAACAGTTGTCCAATGGGTTTCACTTTCCATGAATGGTCATGATTGTGACATTGCATGTGCTCAAATGCCTTTGAAAAGTCTGTATAATTCCAAAGGGTCACTGCAGGTACATGGAGCTATTCTCAAGTCAAATGATTATGCGAGAATAATCCTCCCCATGATATATTTCCATACTTGAAATCATCATATGGAGACCACGAGCAACTTTTTCTTCTCTGTCTCTGGAAACTGTCAAACTTCACCAAAATTGTACGACCACACTTTTGCAAGGTAAAAACTTTCAGCTGCATAAATGATCAATCTTTTAAGTTCTGGTACCTTTTAAAGATATACTGCTGAGAATAAGCCCTACCTGCCTCGTCCTTCAATTTGGCCGATGAAGGGTTAATTTGGATAAGGTGGCCTCGCTGTGTTGCCAATTCATTTTTATCAGCCACTTGCCGTGGTTAATGTCCATAACACTCATATACCTTGACTGTTTGCTTTGCAACTTTGATTTAGCTGAATACCGACAATCTTTGGCGAATGTTTCCGTTCCCAGGGAAGAGTGACAATTAGTTGCGTGGCAATGGCAAGCACAGTGCACTGTTAAGTTGCTATTGCGTGTTAATCTACTGCCTGCGTCTATCTATACTGCCCCTTTATATCACTCTAAGGATTTGCTTTCGTTCTATGTGTACAACTAATTTCAGCTAAACAAGACATATTAATGTCCGTTTACAATTGTATTGGTCATTGATTTTAGTAAATCCCAAATCCTTATGTATATTGAACCCCGATGGACATACAAACGCTCATGTGAACGGACTAACGGATAAGTTGGGCATCATATTTATGAAATATTAAATCCGAATCATGCGACAAACGAATAACACAGATTCTAACTAGAAAACAAAGATTTGCATGAAAGATAAGCTGTCTATGTATAAATACTTTCCATGTGTTGATAGCAATAATGGTCCCTTTAATGTCCAATTAATGTGCTGATTGGTTGTACTTCGTACTGGCGATTTTTGCTGGCATACTGGAGCATCTTATTGTCCATACCAGCGTAGCTGAAGCCGCTTGTTGTCCAAACCAGCGTACCAGAACGAAGGCCTCTTGCTTTCTGTACTTTGTACTGGCCATTATTTTGGAACAAAATGATTTACGTTACACTTTACTGAGGCAAAACATTTTTCTATACCCGTGTAATGGGACCCTTCCCACCCCTTTTGTAGTGCATGTATTTCCTGTATTTGTTTATGAATTAAGCAACAAGCCTTCAAATTCCACACCATATTCATGAGATGAACAGCGCCAAATGCACCTATAATACCGTAAATTCTCTAATTGAAGCTGCGGCTTGTATTGGAATACATTTTATTTTTTCCAAATTGAAGATGGCCCCATGACCTAATGAGGTATTATGGTAGCTGCATGAGTAGACATACCGAGAACACATAACATCATAAGGTCAAGTAACAATTGAACGGTTGCATTTTTAACTTACATACTTTTTCATTGATAAAATACCACAAACAGAAAAAAAGGCAATGGTATGCTTCTGTAATATTGACAAATTGACGTAAAAATGATCGGCGAGTTAAACATATGAAACACAGGCGGGAACTTTTCATTTTGATTACTCTAAAATTAGCAGCGTGAAGTCGGGTTGCGTCTTCTATTACGGTTTTCTTCTGAACGAAAGGACGGAGATTAAAACGTAGTAAATGTCCTAAAGTCGGGATGCGTCTTCTGATGGAGAATTCACGGTATGTAAACTCTCTTCTTTCTGCGATAATCTTATGGGAGATAGTAACTTCCAAATGATGATCCCTTGTGTAACTGAAATATATCAACTCTGGCAATGTGATCAAATGATGGACCACCCTAACACATTACTGGTACACCTGCTGCTGGTGGCGACTGCTGTGAACCGTCACGCTGCTTGTCGTGGTCACGTTTGTTGGACAGAGGAGTCACGTTCTTTGTAAGTTTAGACACAAAAATCACTGAAACACATCATATGATTTTTGGATCTCGGAAATACCTGTCGACTCCTCATTTGCAAATAGCTGGTCCAGATGTAGAATGTGTTAGCTCAGTTAAATTCCTTGGTGTAATAATTGATTTTAAAAAATATACTAGTTGAATCATATTTAATACATTCCTAAGAAACTACTGGTAGCAAAATCGGCTGGCATTATTATAAAGGTTGGAGTGTATTTATGTAGGAAAAAATTGATAAATCTGTATCATAGTTTTTGTTATCCTCATTTGACTTGCTGTAATATTGTATGTGCTAGCACATATCCTCATAACTTAACCCTCCCCCCCCCCTTAAACTGGCCAAAACCGGCTGGTGGTCAAATGTCGTCTGCTTCAGTGTTTTCAACTTATTTCAACAGTTATGAAAAGCAATTTGACTGGGAACTCTACATGAGACTTATCAAGATCACATGCCCCAGCTCAGCAGCTTTCCTTGGCATGGGTTGGGCACTTAGTGCCCAACCCATGCCAAGGAAAGCTGTTGACTCAGTCTTAATGCAAGGGGGGAAGGGTTAACCTGTCTCCTGCTACTCCAGAAAAGAATATTATGTCTTTTGAGCTTTACCGTGAGCAGGTCTCTCACAGTTACATTATATCAAATGTTACAAATTTTAGACGTGAAACAAATCAATTATTTACAGATAGGAATTTTTATGCATAAATCTGTCAGTAGTTATCTTCCAGTAGTCTCCAAGGATAAGTTTCAAGTTAACAGTCATGTACATATACATCAGACTTGACAAGTTTAAAATGTTCATATTCCAATAGCTAGACGTATGTGTGCACAGTTTCACTATGCAATAAAGTAACTATTGCATGGAATGATTTACCATCTTATTTGAGAGAATTACCATTTTTTCATTTTAAGAAACAATATGAGAAATATCTCCATTAATGATGCTGTGTAAATATTGTTGGGTAAATCCAGGATGAATTCATTATTTAACATTTCTAGTAATAGCACTACTTCTCACTTTATGCCTAATTACTGTATTTTTCCAATGCTTAATGTGGTTTATAATCTCGTACATGTGTATATATTGCTGCTTGAACCTCAAGTTAAATACTTTGGAAACCAGAAGGGATTACAATTTCCAAATGTCCTTACAGTTTGCAATATTTTCAATCCTTTGACTATTCTGCACGATATGCGCAGCTTCACAACAGGTGCAATATCCACACCAAATTTGAAGTTTGTAGCTTGCGCGGTGTCTGAGGTTAAGCCAACGCAAAATGAAGTGGAAAAATAAGTAGAAAGAAGGAAAGAAAGAATAATTTGACAAACATAATGTGTCTGTGTTCACACACAAGCATAAGTATTCCTATCGTCAATTGGTGAACTATCAATAAAATGCCATCAGTTCATCGATCAATTACCTCAATAACACAGTCTCTTGTGTGTCTAGTTCATAGATATATGAATGACTGAGAAAAAAATCAAATACTCGATAACTCAAAGTGAGGCTCACCCATTGGACGAACGAAATTAAACTAAATTTAGTGCCTTCCCTGTCAAACCTATCAAAAGTAAAAATGTTCTGCACCATCTTTATTTTGCATTTCAGGCTTTAAACATAATCAATTTTCATCAAGAACATTCACTAGGACGATAATAATTGTGACAGCCCAATATTCTGGTTTGGTTTCTGCTATTACGAAGGATTACCAGTAATGTTGGACTTGAAAGTTTGAAAACACCTTTACATTTTCGCGATAAACTGATTTATACGCCACGCGAGTCTCTGTTCTTTATGCGATGAGAGCAACTACAAACCGACATTAGGGGCGGGTTAACAGGCTTCCACACTTTGCCTTTCATGAACATCATTGGTACATGTGCGAAATGTTAGCGAAAAGGCGTCCCACAGTTTGCACTTCATAATATCACAATTGTTTTCAACAGATGAATAAATAAAGAAATAAGACAATATTCACTACCATAACTGTGATACGAAACTAAAGGCAAAATTACCTGCCGCCGGTTCTCAAATTTGGGTTATCAGGAATTCACTCCACCTTTTCCCTCCGAATTTCGTCATCATATTTTTCAGAATACAAGCTTGGTCATTGTTCTTTCAAAGAAAAATTGTTTGCGGGGATACAGACTTTGAGAAGTGTTGTACTCTCTTTAATTTTTTTTTTATTTATTCATTTTTTTTTCATTGAAAGGCATTTAATTCTTCGTCTGTGTTTGTCTAATGTTTATACTAATTTGTTTTAAATAAATATACTTAGAACACAACTATACCACTCTTTGGAAGATTTGATGTCCTGTGTGGCATTTAAAAGGCTTTTTTAAATTCTTTTAAGGCAGGATTCATTTTATACGGATTGTACTTTAAAACGACAATTTTTTGAAAATCACAAAATAATTGAATGATTAATATATCAGCCTGTCACAGTTAAGGTAGTTTGTACTCTGTATTTAATCAAATCAATCGACAGAAAACTGCCTTACTTTCACATATATTCGGTGCGTACTATTCGAAATGGTTCTAAAATTAAACCACCGACCTGACGATTTTCAAGCACATTAACAGGTACATTGATGAGTGTAGCTTTTCCCAACGGAAGTGGTAAACCATAACTACAAAAAACGAACCACCTGGCAAGTACATTGAGGGCAACGTGTACACTTCACCCGCAACTTTGCCATAACTCCCTTCACGAGCCCCCGGGCGGCCCCATAATGGATGTTAACGTACGTTGAAACCAATGTAGCAGATCAAATTGAGCTTTCTCTCCAAATAAACTGGCAAATTATGTAAGAACGGCGGGACTTGAAAATGGAATGCTCCTTACGAAGAGAGAAGGTAAATAACAAAAAAATCACTTAAATTTACAGAAAACGATAGTGTAGAACTAGCAAGGTGCTCAATGCAGCCCGTATGGCGGGGAGTGGAACTAGACAGATAAACAGCGTTGCTTGTATGGTACCCATATGCCATGCCTCCGTTGCCGCCATTTGTATTTGCCATGCTGTAAGGTAGACCCTGGGCTTAATTGACATACAACAAGCTTTTAAACAATCGATACGACTCTCATTAATATTGATCTCATTAAAAGTAATACTTTAATAAAGTTTCATTGAGTAATCATGATATCGATCCCAGCTTAAAGCAGAAAAGAATGGGCAACAGGAAACTAAGGAATCGGATGGTGAAACGACACGCCATCTTCGCGGAGAATGTGGCAGGCATCTATTTCTATGAGTACGGGTCACGATCAACAGAACTGCTGCCGGCAATGACAGGAATGCTTTTACTCTGAAATGCATACAATCTTAAATCGCAAGACGGGGTTCAAAAAATCCATAAATGGGCGGGGACGCAGATAGATATTACACACGCTGGATACCGGTACCTTTTCTACCTCGCACCAGGCTTCGTCTGGAACAGTCGACGCAGAGCTCGCACTGATATTCTGGCAGACTGGAATTTGTCCATGTGTCCACATCACTGAAGTATACAGTGATAATCTGCATTTTCGGCATGCCCATTTTCATCATGAAATTATAGTAATAGCTTTGTCAATAGATATATTGATGACTTCTGATGAGAACAGTTACTCGTGTACGGTATTGCTACGCCTAGAATAAATGAACTTTGACTGGCCGATAAATATAGTGCAACAGCATATACCGCCAGCACAGAAATCGCAAAAAGTTCGCCTGAGACAGTATTTTTATGACTCACGAAACGGATGATACCGCAATAGGACTACTGCTTTCCTGAAATGGAAATACAACCCCTTCATAGTTTGCACAGTATTGGTGCTTTAATGTCATATGGTTGGCGGCATTGTGATAATTAATAGTACACGCGAAATCCACCAGGGCATGTTTTAAATACATGGCCTCAAAAACATGATACAGCCTATTCCAAAGAATTCAAAATGTGTAGCGCCCATCCATTCTCTGTTTGCGTGAGCACTCGTTAATCTTAAAGGTATGAATACACCACTGCGATCAATCAGGTGCAGGTTACCGTACTAAATAGTTCTTGGTTTTATTGTGCTCACACCTTTGGGAGCCATATACCTGTAATTAGTCCACCGTTTCAACTAGACTATTACACGAAGTTACCGGCCTGTTTGTGTTGTTTAGTCTGACACACATATATATATATATATATATTATGCTGACTTTTGTAAACAGATGGCATATCACATATTCATGCACAGTTTCGCAATGGTGGTAAGCCTTGCTCGCAGTGCACTGACATAACTTTTGATTCTATTCATAGACTTGCCTTTTTTTATCTTGCCTGTTTTTAATGGAAGGTGTCTGACCAACACTAATCGCATACTTTATTTTAGTAAGCGACGCAACGAAGGTAATACGCCTTTATGCTTCAATCAAAATACACAGTAAATATATAATGGTGGTTTCATCCTTGAAGGCATTGTGCTCTTGCTAGAAGGACTTGAAGACAGAGGTGTCTCAGTATTTTGATAAGACATTCTCGGATCCGCACATCCGGGAGTCTTAGTTTGCACGCCGTCATTGCTCGGTGAATCTCCATGAAAGCGTCTGTGGATACCCATTCAATGTATGCTAAATGTTACCCGAAAACCAGCGCTAAATTGTAAAGTTATGATCATCAAAATCTCTCCAATTTTTTATTCAGTAGCAGAATTCGGCAAAATGGTACCACCTTTAGAGTAATTTTGTTGATTTGTGGTCGACAACCTTGATACAATTTAGGATTAAAATGTCCATTTTTACATAGGACTATAATATGCGAACTGGAACGTGTTTTCACAGGGCCCGCTCGTTTGCATAACAACAACAGGCTTATGACGCCTTGGTGGATCACCGAATTCAGCATCATTACGATTCGACGACACGAATAGTCCACCAATTAGCCTGCAGACTTAATCACATTCTGGCCAACGTTTCTGAATATGAGGGCTGATAAAAGTCCAATGACTTCACGTATTTTCTTCATCTGAATGCGAAAACCATACCGCACAACTCCAACATAGTTGAGTTTTTATGTCTGTGTGCCAACACAGACACTTTCTATGCATTGTTTCTTTCTTTCTCTCTTTTCCAGCAAATTTGTCCGATATTTCATTTGAAGCCTATGATGCGTAAAGACTCCACACGTGGCATGGCTGTACGTCCACACATAAAGTATCTTTTTAAAAGGAAGAATGACAGGTCTGGAAATTATGCAAAGTAAGGCCGTCTGAAAATTAAAACGTTAAATATCTTGAAACCTATTAGCATTGTAAGTAGAGGTCCCATTCCAACATCAGTTCATAGGCCTGTGTTTTAAGATCATCCAATGAAAAACAAACAAAAGTTATAGATTTTTAATTTATGCAACTAAGTGACACTTGCAAAGTTTAAATGTTGAATGTCTTCAAAATCATGGGTAGAGGTGTCATTTAAACTTCAGTCCATAGGTCTGTGCTGTAGGTGTATGGAGTGAACAACACACAAAAGTTGTAGAATTTAGATTTATTAAACATTAAGAGAATATTAACAAACCCCAATATGTAGATACAAGTACCGTTTTAAGACTATTAACTCCGTACCACTCACTGAAAAACTGTACAGTTCTAAATCATGACTACAATTTATTTTGTATAAAAAAACCAAATTATCGTAATAAAATTTGAAATAGAAGAAAGTTTTAGACTCTTTTAGTCCTCATATAAAATAATGTTATCAACGCGGAACTAGCGGAAGACCTGTTTCGGTGCCATTAATTTCCGGGCAAGTCAGTTTACTTAGTTTCAGGATTCACATCTATTTATTAGACATATATATATATATATATATATATATATATATATATATATATATATATATATATATATATATATATATATATGTGTATGTATATACATATACATAATATCAGCAGATACAAATGTCAGATTATATGGTATTACGTAATATAAAAGAAAGAAGTGTACAAAATTGATTTTACCAAAATTACAGGATATATATATGCAAAGACATAGTCAGGATGACCTAGCTAAGGAAGTAAACATCCGCTATCGCTGTGGCCACCTGTGTTAGTTTGACTGGTAAGTTACACCTGATTTCAATTGAAAATAATAACAAGTTTTAACAAGATTGTGATTGGTAGAAAAAGAAATAAAAAAATAAAAAAATATATAATAGTAATAATAATAATAATAATAATAATAATAATAATAATAATAATAATAATAATAATAATAATAATAATAATAATAATAATAATAATAATAATAATAATAATAATAAAGTAGTGGCGGCACCATGTTTGTAATTTTACTTATGCAAACATCCCGAGCTGATCACAGAATTAAGCCAACACGGTGATCCTTTATTGACAGGCCTACTTATAAGTGCAGCCAACATTACATAAATTGAATTAAAGTTAAACACAAGCTAGTTTTACAAAACATATGACTACCAGGGGGACTTGAATAATTTAATTGTTGAGTATCTATTTTCAAAACTTTTGTGCGTAGGTGTGCCACCCTGACTTCACACTCTAGTTTGGCCATCCACAGCTAAGATGCCACTAATGCTGGAATCTCTGACGAGTGTACAGAAGGATCCATGCAATTGAAATCAACTTATGCAAAATAAGAGCAACAATATCAGAGTTGCAAATATTTGTTATACGACCAGACATATACAGCAGTACATAATCTGTCATCAGCATTCAGTTATATGTTATTTACTAGAGCCTGACCGAGCATGCATTTTGAAACCGAACCGGGTACTCAGAGACTAACAAATGAAAACGTTCGACAGGGGTTAATAGCTGCTACCCTTTTGCACAGGGGCATTACTATTGCGAATGTGATTGTGGTGATTAATGCAACCCATGTGACACCCGTATTTGCAAAGTATCGTTTGTTGCATTGTTAAACGTGTATACAGTTACGAAAAGTAACCTCAGTGACCTTTTTATTTGACTTTATTGCCAACATTGACAGCGATAACCGGACCTGAACGTTTAGTGACTGTAAAAGCCGAACCCGAATCGGGCTCCATTCCTGAAACCCGGTAAACTCGGGTTCGGTTGTTCGGGTTCGGTCAGGCTCTATTATTTACATATACATTACTAGGATTTGTTTTTCACATTCATTCAGACAAAACATTTTTGTGCTACCATATGGTGACCATGTAATCATCAGTCCAGGCTGTAGTGTCAACAGTGACCCATAAATAAATCAAATTTTCAATAAAATGTGCACGAGAACTACCTACGGTTTCTCACTACATGACTAAATCTTGCTTCCTTGTTGCTACTTGACAGTGTTTTATCAAGAATTCTTTCCTTCTATTTAGCATTCATTTTTTACCTACAGGCTTTCTTCATGCCAGGAGTCTTATTTTGCTACTGTTTTTCTTAAATTTCACGATTCCTGTCATGGAGCCTTTTCTAGTTTGAATGTAGAAATTGTTCTTTTCTTTGTAGGCACTTTGGATGTGGATTGAACAATAATGAATGTGGTAGCCAAGTTCATATGCGATAATACCGATTGGGCACTTTGAAGTATTTTACTGTACTTGCCGCGGGCAAGTACGGTTCTTCTTTGCTCTTTACTGGCTGCAGTGTGTTCATCGTGATTTATTTCTGAAGGTCAAGCTTTAACCACCTGCGAGGCACACAGCAGAAAAAATATAGGCAGAAAAAATACAAAACATGTAAGGGTACTTTAGGTGATCTTTTCATAGCCCAGAGATTACTACCAAGACAGACGAAATTACTTGATTTTACCTGAAGAATAACTATGACATTCTGCAGCAAGGTTGCCATTACAGTGCAAATTCTGTAATATTTTGAAAGGGTTTGAGTTCCGTCAGAGTTGCAGTAACTGCCTGAGGAGGGCAGCACCAGCAGTCACAGACAGCTCCCGCTCCACTGACCTGTGATGCTAGTATGGAGCGGCAAGGACCAATCAAACGAACGCAATAATGCTAGGTGGACTGTGGAGAAATTTGCAAAATGTTATATGTGTGGTACACAATTGGAAAAAACGACCTCTTATTCGCTTGTGGGTTTAATTATGCATCCCCCACTGGGGGATGCATATAGTGTTTAGTAGAATTCGAGAGCCGCCGCCACCGCCACCGCCGCCGGCTTTCTTATTTCTGCTATTACTTTAAGGCATATTTACGAATTACGTTCCATTTTGGTACAAATATTCTACAGGTCTGGGGTATTCTGATGATATACTGTTTGTCAAAATCCAGTGATTTTTGGATTTTTTATCAAGGTTTTTCGTTTTTTGCTGACTAAGCAAAATCAGGCAAAATTATTTTTCCTTATTTATCTTTGTTACAGTTAATCGCAGACCCATGGTTACTATTGAACATGAATAGGACAGTACCTATGGGCTTTCTTCTGGCGTTGTTAAATTTGACCTCGAGTGACCTTGAAAGGTCAAACTGAGGTCAAAAATTTTATTTCCCTTATATATCTTTGTTACGGTTGATTGCAAGTCCATGGTTACTATTGAACATTAATAGGGAACACTCTGTCATGCGTGGTGGATGCCTATTTGTTTCGCACAACGAAAAACTCGTGTCTAGTTGACCACTGTATTGACTCTTGCGAAGCCATGTTCAAGCTGAAAACAACATCTCTCTCTCTCTCTCTCTCTCTCTCTCTCTCTCTCTCTCTCTCTCTCTCTCTCTCTCTCTCTCTCTCTCTCTCTCTCTCTCTCTCTCTCTCTCTCTCTCTCTCCTCTCTCTCTCTCTCTCTCTCTCTCTCTCTCTCTCGGTGTGCAAGGGAATTGCAAATTGCAGAGCAGATCTAACTGAACTCTGTACTCTACTTCTACATGGCACAGCTCGTCCCACAGAAAATCTGACGTCTAAGTCTTAAATTCTTTAATCTTTGATTTTAAAAGCTCGTTAATATATAAAGTATAAAGGCGACGTAAACTCGACAAGAAATTTAAAGCGGGCCCACAATAATCTCATGGTAAAAAGTCAAATAAAAAACAACAGTTGTGCGAGGGGCAATGATAATTTTCCCAACGGGAATTTTCGCTGCTATTTTTTGGGGGGGGGGGGGGGCAGGCAGGCAGGCAGGATTACGGACAAATAATTTTCCCAACGGAATTTTCGCTGCTATTTTGGGGGGGGGGGCGGGGGGGGGGGCGGGGGGGGGGGGCAAGCAGGCAGGATTACGGACAAATATCTTTACCCCCATACCAATTCTATCATTCATATGGCCTTGCTGATGGTATCATTGCATGCCGTTAATGCGTCATCGCGATACCTGGGTGGCCAAAAGCAAACGATAATAGAGAAGGACAAACAGGTGTACACTATGAACAGAAAGACACACGTACCCTCTGGAAAATTTAACTGTGGAAACATATGTGCAGGGATCTAGTATCTTGAGAAAGGTATACGTGACGTTGCTCATATTTCACTGTTACCGCACAATTGCCCTTAGGTTCCCATTTTACATGCGCTTTGCGCCTTAGTTCTTTCTTCCCGTTTTGTTGTATCATGGAAGAAGGCCAATACAATTTTCGTTCTGCTCAACACTTAACGGCTGATATACTGATTAAAAGCGCTGGTGCCGCGGCGGGCAGCCTCTATTCTATGCCAGTTCCCTAGTGAAGCCATTCCCGTTGCCCGAGCATAACAGAGCCTCACCAATAAAACCGAAAACTGACCTTTTCGATCTTTTTTAGCAAGTTATAAAATATTTTTGAAATTAGATATGCCACTTGAGTTGTACTGAACACTTTAAAAAAGCTGGATCAGCTTTTACATATTTCGTCAATTTTGAGTACCTCAGCGTCGTTTAAAATAACTAAGCGCGATACATTTATATTTCATGTATATTGATTTTGAGTACTGTTGTGACATAAAGGCTAGTCATGGGTAAATCGAACGGATTTTCACGAAGAAAAACAATGATAAGCAAATGTTGTATTCGTTTTTTTTTTTTTTGTTTGTTTTTTTTTTTTTTGTTCTTGTTTTTTTTTTTTTTTTGTTTTTTTTTGTTTTGTTTCTTTGTTTTTGTTTTTGTTTTTTTTTGTTGTTGTCTTTTTTTGTTTTTTTGTTCTTGTTTTTTTTTGTTTTTGTTTTTTTTTGCCCTTGCTGTCCATATCTGCCGTTTGTTCAGTCACTTCTTGGTCATTTATTCCGCTGTATTTTTGTCAAAACTTGACCTATAGACATTTAAAAACAGCATCATAAAGGTCTACTTGTCGGAAACCTGAGTATGGACACGACGAAATACTATTTTAACGTTTTTCTGCCTTCCCCATTGATAATCATGCCGCCTCCTTGGCTG